>CM038004.1:19671203-20165512 GCA_021234005.1 Nephelium lappaceum
ATGTCAAAGCGCAAAGTCGAATAGATCTGGTGATTTGCGGAAAATAAAAAAAAAAAAAAAAAAAAATCAAAAAGCAAGAAATTGATAAATCAAACCTGAATTAATACCCAAAGCTCTGATACCAACTGATGCGAACCCCGTATATAAAGATACGACACCCACAAGCAAATTGAAACACAACCCCAAGAAAGATTAAAACAGGTTTATAACTAAAACTTTGACCCATTGACTATGTCATTCAAGAACCAAAATTATAAAGAATTTTGACTCATTGAATATATGATAATCAAGAACCAAAATTATCATAAGAATGATATTGACGCCACTCCCAAGACATAGATGAGAAGGTGAGAGATAAGTCATGGTTTCGATCGCCACAAGCATAGCTTGATAAGATCACATGTTCAACAATGAACAAAAGAGAAACAAATCTCTCAATTACTTTATTCCATCAAACAACTCCTTCAGAATTTAGGTTTAATAAGCCTTAAATAGGCATACAATCCTAAACCTTATTGGAAACTAAATAAAACCCTATTTTTAATTGACTATGACTCTAACTTTGACTTTGACTTTACCTTTTCCTAAACATACCCATGTTGGGCTTTTAATTTAAAAATAAATGACTCAGCCCTATAATTAAAAGCCTAATAAATTAAACAAATTTAAAACAATCCTATAATATAAATTAGGCCCAATTTACATTAAACAATTAAACAACAGACCAATTGCATTATAATTGACACCCAAGGCTCAAGATTTCTTCAAGATTGATGTTCTTGGACTTGAATAATATTGTGAAGCCTAATAAAGTCCAATTGCATTCAATTAGCATCCCAAAGCCTTCAAAATTAAGTCCAATTGGCTCGTCGTCTAATTGTCTCATTGTTCTCCATGATTGCTATCTTGGTTTCCATCATTCCCGCTTTCCTCAAAACGATTTGTCCTCAAATCGTGAAATCTGTAATGTGGTCCAAGGGACTTGATTGAAACCTGAAAAGAATGTTAGAAAGAAAAAAAATCTCACACACTCCCTCACATGTTTCACTCCACTCGCATGTTTACCACTCGAGACTTCCTTTCCACACTCAAACTTTTCCTTTTCTTTTTAAATCATTGCAGATTTGAACCACAAACAAAATATTGATATGAATCTTGAAATTCTTGAAATTCAAGAATTCAAGAATCACTAGAATGCAATTTCAAGAATTCAAGATATTGATTATATGCGGCTTCTCAAGAAACAAAAGAAAGATTTTATATATTGATAATGAGTGCTGAATTTTGGTGTGCAAACTCACAGAATATATGTTCAATGTTGGCTTGCTGTCTTCAATAAACAAAGAGAGAATCTTTATATGTTTGTGACGTACGGATTGCAAGAGAAGACAAAAGAAAGAATGTATGTTTGTGACGCTAAAGCAAAAGGCAGAACACCAAATTAATTAAGATGTCACACACAAAGCAAAACAGATTGTCTTGTGTGGATTTGTGGTCTTCAAGAATCAAATATACAATGGGTATTGAATGCTTGGCATGCAGAATCACAACATCAAAGAATGAATTATATATGTATTCAGTTTTGTGATGCCAAAAGCAATAGACAAAACAAAAAGAATTAATTGATGTCAAAGCGCAAAGTCGAATAGATCTGGTGATTTGCGGAAAATAAAAAAAAAAAAAAAAAAAATCAAAAAGCAAGAAATTGATAAATCAAACCTGAATTAATACCCAAAGCTCTGATACCAACTGATGCGAACCCCGTATATAAAGATACGACACCCACAAGCAAATTGAAACACAACCCCAAGAAAGATTAAAACAGGTTTATAACTAAAACTTTGACCCATTGACTATGTCATTCAAGAACCAAAATTATAAAGAATTTTGACTCATTGAATATATGATAATCAAGAACCAAAATTATCATAAGAATGATATTGACGCCACTCCCAAGACATAGATGAGAAGGTGAGAGATAAGTCATGGTTTCGATCGCCACAAGCATAGCTTGATAAGATCACATGTTCAACAATGAACAAAAGAGAAACAAATCTCTCAATTACTTTATTCCATCAAACAACTCCTTCAGAATTTAGGTTTAATAAGCCTTAAATAGGCATACAATCCTAAACCTTATTGGAAACTAAATAAAACCCTATTTTTAATTGACTATGACTCTAACTTTGACTTTGACTTTACCTTTTCCTAAACATACCCATGTTGGGCTTTTAATTTAAAAATAAATGACTCAGCCCTATAATTAAAAGCCTAATAAATTAAACAAATTTAAAACAATCCTATAATATAAATTAGGCCCAATTTACATTAAACAATTAAACAACAGACCAATTGCATTATAATTGACACCCAAGGCTCAAGATTTCTTCAAGATTGATGTTCTTGGACTTGAATAATATTGTGAAGCCTAATAAAGTCCAATTGCATTCAATTAGCATCCCAAAGCCTTCAAAATTAAGTCCAATTGGCTCGTCGTCTAATTGTCTCATTGTTCTCCATGATTGCTATCTTGGTTTCCATCATTCCCGCTTTCCTCAAAACGATTTGTCCTCAAATCGTGAAATCTGTAATGTGGTCCAAGGGACTTGATTGAAACCTGAAAAGAATGTTAGAAAGAAAAAAAATCTCACACACTCCCTCACATGTTTCACTCCACTCGCATGTTTACCACTCGAGACTTCCTTTCCACACTCAAACTTTTCCTTTTCTTTTTAAATCATTGCAGATTTGAACCACAAACAAAATATTGATATGAATCTTGAAATTCTTGAAATTCAAGAATTCAAGAATCACTAGAATGCAATTTCAAGAATTCAAGATATTGATTATATGCGGCTTCTCAAGAAACAAAAGAAAGATTTTATATATTGATAATGAGTGCTGAATTTTGGTGTGCAAACTCACAGAATATATGTTCAATGTTGGCTTGCTGTCTTCAATAAACAAAGAGAGAATCTTTATATGTTTGTGACGTACGGATTGCAAGAGAAGACAAAAGAAAGAATGTATGTTTGTGACGCTAAAGCAAAAGGCAGAACACCAAATTAATTAAGATGTCACACACAAAGCAAAACAGATTGTCTTGTGTGGATTTGTGGTCTTCAAGAATCAAATATATAATGGGTATTGAATGCTTGGCATGCAGAATCACAACATCAAAGAATGAATTATATATGTATTCAGTTTTGTGATGCCAAAAGCAATAGACAAAACAAAAAGAATTAATTGATGTCAAAGCGCAAAGTCGAATAGATCTGGTGATTTGCGGAAAATAAAAAAAAAAAAAAAAAAAATCAAAAAGCAAGAAATTGATAAATCAAACCTGAATTAATACCCAAAGCTCTGATACCAACTGATGCGAACCCCGTATATAAAGATACGACACCCACAAGCAAATTGAAACACAACCCCAAGAAAGATTAAAACAGGTTTATAACTAAAACTTTGACCCATTGACTATGTCATTCAAGAACCAAAATTATAAAGAATTTTGACTCATTGAATATATGATAATCAAGAACCAAAATTATCATAAGAATGATATTGACGCCACTCCCAAGACATAGATGAGAAGGTGAGAGATAAGTCATGGTTTCGATCGCCACAAGCATAGCTTGATAAGATCACATGTTCAACAATGAACAAAAGAGAAACAAATCTCTCAATTACTTTATTCCATCAAACAACTCCTTCAGAATTTAGGTTTAATAAGCCTTAAATAGGCATACAATCCTAAACCTTATTGGAAACTAAATAAAACCCTATTTTTAATTGACTATGACTCTAACTTTGACTTTGACTTTACCTTTTCCTAAACATACCCATGTTGGGCTTTTAATTTAAAAATAAATGACTCAGCCCTATAATTAAAAGCCTAATAAATTAAACAAATTTAAAACAATCCTATAATATAAATTAGGCCCAATTTACATTAAACAATTAAACAACAGACCAATTGCATTATAATTGACACCCAAGGCTCAAGATTTCTTCAAGATTGATGTTCTTGGACTTGAATAATATTGTGAAGCCTAATAAAGTCCAATTGCATTCAATTAGCATCCCAAAGCCTTCAAAATTAAGTCCAATTGGCTCGTCGTCTAATTGTCTCATTGTTCTCCATGATTGCTATCTTGGTTTCCATCATTCCCGCTTTCCTCAAAACGATTTGTCCTCAAATCGTGAAATCTGTAATGTGGTCCAAGGGACTTGATTGAAACCTGAAAAGAATGTTAGAAAGAAAAAAAATCTCACACACTCCCTCACATGTTTCACTCCACTCGCATGTTTACCACTCGAGACTTCCTTTCCACACTCAAACTTTTCCTTTTCTTTTTAAATCATTGCAGATTTGAACCACAAACAAAATATTGATATGAATCTTGAAATTCTTGAAATTCAAGAATTCAAGAATCACTAGAATGCAATTTCAAGAATTCAAGATATTGATTATATGCGGCTTCTCAAGAAACAAAAGAAAGATTTTATATATTGATAATGAGTGCTGAATTTTGGTGTGCAAACTCACAGAATATATGTTCAATGTTGGCTTGCTGTCTTCAATAAACAAAGAGAGAATCTTTATATGTTTGTGACGTACGGATTGCAAGAGAAGACAAAAGAAAGAATGTATGTTTGTGACGCTAAAGCAAAAGGCAGAACACCAAATTAATTAAGATGTCACACACAAAGCAAAACAGATTGTCTTGTGTGGATTTGTGGTCTTCAAGAATCAAATATATAATGGGTATTGAATGCTTGGCATGCAGAATCACAACATCAAAGAATGAATTATATATGTATTCAGTTTTGTGATGCCAAAAGCAATAGACAAAACAAAAAGAATTAATTGATGTCAAAGCGCAAAGTCGAATAGATCTGGTGATTTGCGGAAAATAAAAAAAAAAAAAAAAAAAATCAAAAAGCAAGAAATTGATAAATCAAACCTGAATTAATACCCAAAGCTCTGATACCAACTGATGCGAACCCCGTATATAAAGATACGACACCCACAAGCAAATTGAAACACAACCCCAAGAAAGATTAAAACAGGTTTATAACTAAAACTTTGACCCATTGACTATGTCATTCAAGAACCAAAATTATAAAGAATTTTGACTCATTGAATATATGATAATCAAGAACCAAAATTATCATAAGAATGATATTGACGCCACTCCCAAGACATAGATGAGAAGGTGAGAGATAAGTCATGGTTTCGATCGCCACAAGCATAGCTTGATAAGATCACATGTTCAACAATGAACAAAAGAGAAACAAATCTCTCAATTACTTTATTCCATCAAACAACTCCTTCAGAATTTAGGTTTAATAAGCCTTAAATAGGCATACAATCCTAAACCTTATTGGAAACTAAATAAAACCCTATTTTTAATTGACTATGACTCTAACTTTGACTTTGACTTTACCTTTTCCTAAACATACCCATGTTGGGCTTTTAATTTAAAAATAAATGACTCAGCCCTATAATTAAAAGCCTAATAAATTAAACAAATTTAAAACAATCCTATAATATAAATTAGGCCCAATTTACATTAAACAATTAAACAACAGACCAATTGCATTATAATTGACACCCAAGGCTCAAGATTTCTTCAAGATTGATGTTCTTGGACTTGAATAATATTGTGAAGCCTAATAAAGTCCAATTGCATTCAATTAGCATCCCAAAGCCTTCAAAATTAAGTCCAATTGGCTCGTCGTCTAATTGTCTCATTGTTCTCCATGATTGCTATCTTGGTTTCCATCATTCCCGCTTTCCTCAAAACGATTTGTCCTCAAATCGTGAAATCTGTAATGTGGTCCAAGGGACTTGATTGAAACCTGAAAAGAATGTTAGAAAGAAAAAAAATCTCACACACTCCCTCACATGTTTCACTCCACTCGCATGTTTACCACTCGAGACTTCCTTTCCACACTCAAACTTTTCCTTTTCTTTTTAAATCATTGCAGATTTGAACCACAAACAAAATATTGATATGAATCTTGAAATTCTTGAAATTCAAGAATTCAAGAATCACTAGAATGCAATTTCAAGAATTCAAGATATTGATTATATGCGGCTTCTCAAGAAACAAAAGAAAGATTTTATATATTGATAATGAGTGCTGAATTTTGGTGTGCAAACTCACAGAATATATGTTCAATGTTGGCTTGCTGTCTTCAATAAACAAAGAGAGAATCTTTATATGTTTGTGACGTACGGATTGCAAGAGAAGACAAAAGAAAGAATGTATGTTTGTGACGCTAAAGCAAAAGGCAGAACACCAAATTAATTAAGATGTCACACACAAAGCAAAACAGATTGTCTTGTGTGGATTTGTGGTCTTCAAGAATCAAATATATAATGGGTATTGAATGCTTGGCATGCAGAATCACAACATCAAAGAATGAATTATATATGTATTCAGTTTTGTGATGCCAAAAGCAATAGACAAAACAAAAAGAATTAATTGATGTCAAAGCGCAAAGTCGAATAGATCTGGTGATTTGCGGAAAATAAAAAAAAAAAAAAAAAAAATCAAAAAGCAAGAAATTGATAAATCAAACCTGAATTAATACCCAAAGCTCTGATACCAACTGATGCGAACCCCGTATATAAAGATACGACACCCACAAGCAAATTGAAACACAACCCCAAGAAAGATTAAAACAGGTTTATAACTAAAACTTTGACCCATTGACTATGTCATTCAAGAACCAAAATTATAAAGAATTTTGACTCATTGAATATATGATAATCAAGAACCAAAATTATCATAAGAATGATATTGACGCCACTCCCAAGACATAGATGAGAAGGTGAGAGATAAGTCATGGTTTCGATCGCCACAAGCATAGCTTGATAAGATCACATGTTCAACAATGAACAAAAGAGAAACAAATCTCTCAATTACTTTATTCCATCAAACAACTCCTTCAGAATTTAGGTTTAATAAGCCTTAAATAGGCATACAATCCTAAACCTTATTGGAAACTAAATAAAACCCTATTTTTAATTGACTATGACTCTAACTTTGACTTTGACTTTACCTTTTCCTAAACATACCCATGTTGGGCTTTTAATTTAAAAATAAATGACTCAGCCCTATAATTAAAAGCCTAATAAATTAAACAAATTTAAAACAATCCTATAATATAAATTAGGCCCAATTTACATTAAACAATTAAACTAACAGACCAATTGCATTATAATTGACACCCAAGGCTCAAGATTTCTTCAAGATTGATGTTGACTTGTTCTTAGAACTTGAATAATATTGTGAAGCCTAATAAAGTCCAATTGCATTCAATTAGCATCCCAAAGCCTTCAAAATTAAGTCCAATTGGCTCGTTGTCTAATTGTCTCATTGTTCTCCATGATTGCTATCTTGGTTTCCATCACAAACCAGCTAGATGAAACAAGAAACGAGACTCAAACCAGAACATATTGATTTTCGTTGATTTGTGGTCTTCAATAAACAAGAAAGATTGTTGTGATGCACGTGCAGATCTTGTATCGACGAAAAATTGGTGCTGCGGCAATTCCTGAAATTAATTGATGCCACAAGAAAAACACAGGCAATTCAGATTTTCTTTCGTTGAATTGTGGCCTCAAGAAGGAAAAAGACAGAATATATAAATTTTAAATGTTTGTAAGGCATGTAGAATCACAAAATCAAAGAATTTATATATGATTTCAGTTTTGTGATGCACGTGCAGTGCAAGAACAAAGAACAACGAAGCAAATATTAATGTTAGTGTGCGGCAAAATGAAGAAGCCAGAACGAAAGAAAAAAAAATTGATGATTGATGTTTGCGGCAATTATCAAGAAAGAAAGAAACAAGAAAGAGACAAAAATATGTTTGTGGTAATTGATGTATAGACCCAGACAATGACAAGATTAATGACCGGAATAAACAAACAAAAAACAATAACCCTATATAAATTAATGTTATGTTGCTAAAACATATAAAATAGGAACAAGAAACAAATCAAACCTGAATTAATACCCAAAGCTCTGATACCAACTGATGCGAACCCCGTATATAAAGATACGACACCCACAAGCAAATTGAAACACAACCCTAAGAAAGATTAAAACAGGTTTATAACTAAAACTTTGACCCATTGACTATGTCATTCAAGAACCAAAATTATAAAGAATTTTGACTCATTGAATATATGATAATCAAGAACCAAAATTATCATAAGAATGATATTGACGCCACTCCCAAGACATAGATGAGAAGGTGAGAGATAAGTCATAGCTTGATAAGATCACATGTTCATGAATGAACAAAAGAGAGTTCACTCTCTCCATTCAACATAATTGGCTGCATCTTCAGCCCATAAGCCACTTCTTGAAAATTTAGGTTTAATAAATCCTATATAGGCATTCAGTCATAATCATTATCGGAAAACTAAATAAAACTTTATTTTTATTGACTTTAACTTTGACTTTTCTAAACACACCCATATTGGGTTTTTAATTTAAATAAATGATTCAGCCCTATAATTAAAAGTCTAATAAATTAAATTCATTTTAAACAATCCCATAATACAAATTAAGCCCAAATTAACTAAAAACCAATTAACTTCGGTTTGATTCCCATTGTCTTTAATTACCGTTCAAAGCCTTCAAGATTAAACACAATTGTCTTTAATTGTCTCGTTGTCCAATTATATCTTTGTCTTCCATGATTGCTATCTTGGTTTCCATCATTCCCTCTTTCCTCAAAACGATTTGTCCTCAAATCGTGATCCATTGTTATTGTTGTTCAAAGATGTGATTGACACCTGAAGAGAATGTTAGAAAAAGAATCTCACACACTCCCTCACCTATTTCACTCCACTCACGTGTTTATCACTCAAGTCTTCCTTTCCACGCTCAAACTTTTCCTTTTCTTTTTAATATATTCAACAAAACGCGCACAATAATTAAAATGAACCAGCAAGATGAAACAAGAAACGAGACTCAAACCAGAACAGATTGATTTTCGTTGATTTGTGGTCTTCAGTAAACAAGAAAGATTGTTGTTATGCACATGCAGATCTTGTGTCACCGAAAAAATTGGTACTGCGGCAATTCTTGAAATTAATTGATGTCACAAGAAAAACAAAAGCAGAACAGATTTTCTTTCGTTGAATTGTGGTCTCAAGAAGCAAAAAGATAGAGTATATAGATATTGAATGCTTGTGAGGCGTGTAGAATCACAAAATCAAAGAATTTATATATGATTTCAGTTTGGTGATGCACGTGCAGTGCAAGAACAAAGAACAAATAAGCAAATATTGATGTTAGTGTGCGGCTTTTAAGTAAAATTAGTACTTTTAATTTGTTTCATGTTTTTGTGTTTAATCTTGTAGTTTTTCATAATTAATTGTGGCATAAGAAAATCAAAAATCTAGATTGAAGAAGTTCAAAAGTCAAGAATCAAAATAGGGGTCAAATTATAAATATTCAGGGTTAGTTGGGCTTAAACAAAAAATAAAAAAAGCTGAGGACCTGACAACAATTTGCCCGTCCATAACATGTAAAATGCGCAGAAAGGTTGTCGTTTTGGTTGGTGTTAAGCCCGCCTGCACAGGTGTGGATCAGGTACAGTTGCGCGCACATAAGCGCAGTTGAAAGAGATGCTGATTGGTCTAGCGCGTGGACCAATTGAGAGACATTAATTCATGAATACCTAGGATAGACATCATGTTCTAGGATTTGTGTGACATTCATATTCTTCTAATGCTTAATGGATTCTTATTATTTAACCTGAGTAGACATCATGCTAGGTTATAATTAGGAATACACGTATCTACGTAGACATCATGCGATTTGTATATTATTGAAGGAAGAATCAATACGACCTGAGTTAATCATACTTTGTGGTGAATATCTTTATCATGCATTAATATTATTATGTTTCATTTATTTATTCATAGATTGAATGATTGTTTAGTGGTGGACAGGATGTCCTAGCTAAGTTTTTCTTTTATTGATTTTCTTTATTAAATTTTGTTTTCTTATTGCAATTAGATTTCAAACCCAATTCTAAAAATCTTTTTCATTTAATTTAATTGTTTAAATAAACTTGGAATTTAAAGAAAGATAATAACGCCTCGTGGGATCGACCTTTGCTTGTCTACTATACTCGCTAAATGATTCGTGCACTTGTAAGGTCTTAATAAATTTGGTTTATTAAAAGATTAACCAACAAGTTTTTGGCGCTGTTGTCGGGGAGTTATTACTTGCTTTAGTTTTAAGTTTATTTTTGTTTTATTTTCTACTATTTAATTTGAATTTTTATTTCCTTTTTGGTTTATGTAAGGTTGTCGCTCACGAAGTGTCACTCGTGAACCATACAATCCTGAAATTGAAAGAACTCTCCGTCAACTAGCTTGAAGAGCTAGAGAGGCAAACATGGAGGACCAACACCAAAGATGCAATAATTCCAGGGGCCGTCAACAATTGTACAAGACCACTCCAAGACTTTGCAACACCAGTGGCCACTGACCAACCATATTACATTGTCCACCCAACCCACAAGAATAATTTTGAGATCAAGAGTGGTACAATCCATCTCTTACCCATAAAAGATTTCTTTGTTGTATGTGCCACAATGCACACTCAAGGGGTGAGTGATGAAGAGATCCGCTTAAGGTTTTCCCATTTTCTCTGAAGGACGAGGCCAAAGAGTGGTTATTTTCTCTTAAGGATGAGGCCTTTAAACCCCACACAGGCGTGTGTGGTGCGTTTAGCACTCAGATATGGTGTGCTCGTCCCTAGGAGAAAATGCCAAGTCGTTGTATGCGTGAGGGACGTGCCGCACGGTACGAGGGGTGTACAGCTCCTCTAAACCCCACTCGGACGTGTGTGGTGCATTTAGCCCACAGATATGGTGTGCACGGCCCTATGAGAGAATGCCAAGCCATTATGGGCACGAGGGATGTGCCGCACGGTGCGAGAGGCATACAGGGCTCCTTAAACCCCACACGGGCGTGTGTGGTGCGTTTTGCCCACAGATATGATGTGCTCAGCCTTAGAAGACAGTGCCAAGCCCCTGTGAGCGCAAGGCGTGTGCCGCATAGTGCGAGGGGCGTATAGGGCCCCAAAACCTCACACGAGTGTTTGTGGTGCGTTTAGCTCACAGATATGGTGTACTCGGCCCTAGGAAAGAATGTCAACCTGCTGTGAGCGCAAGGGGCGTACCACATGGTGCGAGAAGTGTACAGGGCCTCTAGACCCCACTCAGACGTATGTAGTCCATTTAGCACTCAGATATGGTGTGCTCGGCCCTATGATGCGAACCCCGTATATAAAGATACGACACCCACAAGCAAATTGAAACACAACCCCAAGAAAGATTAAAACAGGTTTATAACTAAAACTTTGACCCATTAACTATGTCATTCAAGAACAAAATTATAAAGAATTTTGACCCATTGAATATATGATAATCAAGAACCAAAATTATCATAAGAATGATATTGACGCCACTTCTTAGACATAGATGAGAAGGTAAGAGATAAGTCATGGTTTCGATCGCCACAGACATAGCTTGATAAGATCACATGTTCAACAATGAACAAAAAAGAAACAAATCTCTCAATTACTTTATTCCATCAACCAACTCCTTGAAAATTTAGGTTTAATAAGCTTTATATAGGCATACAATCCTAAACCTTATTGAAAACTAAATAAAATCCTATTTTTAATTGACTATGACTCTAACTTTGACTTTGACTTTGACTTTGCCTCAACACACCCATATTGAGCTTTTAATTTAAATAAATGACTCAGCTCTATAATTAAAAGCCTAATAAATTAAACTAATTTAAAACAATATCATAATACAAATTAGGCCCAATTTACATCAAATAATTAAATAACAGCCCAATTGTATTATAATTGACACCCAAGCCTCAAGATTTCTTCAAAATTAATATTCTTGGACTTGTTCTTGAACTTAAATAATATTGTGAAACCTAATAAAGTCTAATTGCATTCAATTAGTGTCCCAAAGCCTTCAAGATTAAGTCCAATTGCCTTGTCCAATTGTCTCATTGTCCTCCATGATTACTATCTTGATTTCCATCATTCCTGCTTTCCTCAAAACGATTTGTCCTCAAATCGTAAAATATGTAATGTTGTCCATGGGACTTGATTGAAACCTGAAAAGAATGTTAGAGAAAACCTCACACATCCCTCGCGTGTTTCACTCTATTCACTCATGTGTTTATCCCTCAAGAAACCTTAAACCATGCTAATCTTGCAAATCAAGTAAGAATTATGAATCAAAATATATGCAGCAAGAAATCAAGAAAATCTAGGTGTTCATTTGCCCTAAGAATAATTCAACCAAGAATCCTAATCAATTTGATTCAAGATTGATATAATTCAAGTAAAGATTTGGCCAAGATTGATGCAATACAAGGTTGATAGCCTTCGGCCAACATCAAATATCCGACCAAATTAAATTTCAATCCCTAAATAATTGATGTAGTACGGCCGAAAAAAGTCAAGAACACAAAAGAAGATGTAATTGATGCGAACCCCGTATATATTGATACGACACCCACAATCAAGTTGAACACAACCCCAAGAAAGATAATTCAGATTTCAAGAAAATCTTTGACCCGTTGATTAGCAAACCAAGAACCAAAGATATAACGACGCCACTCTCAAGAAAGAGATGAGAATGTGGGAGATAAGTCAAGGTTGATAAATCAAGAACAAATCTTAATGCAATTCTCAAAGTTCACAAGAGAACAATGGAGAAAAGTTAAATCTTTTATTCAATTGACAACTGATTGAAAAGTTAAGTTTAATAAGCCTTATATAGGCATACAATCCTAAACCTTATTGGAAACCAAATAAAACCCTATTTTTAATTTGACTTTGACTCTTTCCTAAACACACCCATATTGGGCTTTTTAATGACTCAGCCTCCTAATTAAAACTTAATAAATTAAACTAAATGAAAAACAATCCCATAATACAAATTAGGCCCAATGTAAATCAATTAAATAAATAACAGCCCAATTGCATTATAATCGACACCCAAGCTTCAAGATTTCTTCAAGATTGATGTTCTTGGACTTGTTCTTGAACTTGAATAATATTTTGAAGTCTTGATGTTCCCTCCAAGCTATCCAAGTCATGTTGTGCAAGACTCTTAACCCAAATATCTTGAACAAGCCCATTTAAAGCTTCCTTCATTCTTTTAGCTCAAACCCTCGTCATAGGTCCTTCATTGATGCTCAAAGGATCCATAAGCTTGCTTCCTTGGTTTCCATCATTCCCCATCTCCTCAAAAGGATTTGTCCTCAAATTGGAACCTACATCAAAATCAAAAGGAGAAAGATCAGAAACATTAAAAGTAGCACTAACATTATACTCACCTGGTAAGTCTATCTTGTACGCATTGTCATTGATACGTTCAAGCACTTGGAATGGACCATCTCCACGCAACTGCAACTTCGATTTCCGTTGAACAGGAAACCTCTCCTTGCGCATATGCACCCAAACCCAATCTCCTGGTTCGAACACAATTCTCTTTCGCCCCTTGTTAGCTTGAGTAGCATATTGCTCGGTTCGCCTCTCAATTTGTTGCCTAACTCTCTCGTGCAATTGCTTAACAACTTCAGCTTTCTTCTTACCATCCAGGTTAGCTCTGTCCTTCATAGGTAAAGGTATCAAATCCAAAGGAGTAAGTGGATTGAACCCATACATAACTTCGAATGGTGAACAACTAGTAGTTGAATGCACACTTCTATTGTAAACAAACTCGACATGTGGCAAGCAATCTTCCCAATTCTTCAAATTCTTTTGGATTATGGAACGCAACAAAGAACCTAAAGTCCTGTTAACCACCTCCGTTTGTCCATCAGTTTGCGGATGACAAGCAGTAAAAAACAATAACTTTGTTCCTAGCTTCCCCCACAAAGTCCTCCAAAAATGGCTTAAGAACTTTGCATCTCGATCTGAAACAATGCTCTTCGGCACTCCATGAAGTCGAACAATCTCCTTGAAGAATAAGTCAGCAACATGTGTGGCGTCATCGGTCTTGTGACATGGTATGAAATGAGCCATCTTCGAAAACCTATCAACCACAACAAACACCGAATCTCGGCCCCTTTTGGACCTAGGTAAACCCAATACAAAATCCATTGAAATATCAATCCAAGGTTTACTAGGTATGGGCAAAGGTGTATACAAACCATGGGGTAAAACTTTAGACTTAGACTTTCTACATGTTATGCACTTCTCACACATTCTCTCAACATCTCTCTTCATGTGTGGCCAAAAGAAGTGCTCATCTAACACATCCAAAGTCTTTCTAACACCAAAATGTCCCATTAAACCTCCCCCATGTGCTTCTCGAACTAGCAACTCTCTTATAGACCCTTGAGGAATGCACAATCTACTCTCCCTAAACAAATACCCCTCATGTCTATAAAATTTACCAAATGCACCTTTCTCACAAGCAACATACACAGAAGCAAAATCAGGATCATTCACATACAAATCTTTAATATGCTCAAACCCTAACAATCTTGCATTCAAAGTAGAAATCAAAGTATACCTGCGAGATAATGCATCAGCTACAACGTTTTCCTTTCCTTGTTTATACTTGATCACGTAAGGAAATGTTTCTATGAACTCTACCCATTTAGCATGCCTCCTACTCAACTTACCTTGTCCTTTCAAATGCTTCAAGGACTCATGGTCAGTATGGATTACAAACTCCTTAGACCACAAATAATGTTGTCAATTTTCTAAGGCCCTAACTAAAGCATACAACTCTTTATCATAAGTAGGATAATTCAACGATGCTCCACTCAATTTCTCACTAAAATAAGCTATAGGACGCCTATCTTGCATAAGAACAACCCTTATACCTATTCCCGATGCATCACACTCAATCTCAAATGTCTTAGAGAAATCAGGTAATGCACGCAATGGTGCAGAACATAATCTATCCGTAATCAAATCAAATGCATGTTGTTGCTCACTTTCCCATTTAAAACCAACACTCTTTTTCACAACCTTAGTTAATGGTGCAGCTATGGTGCTAAAGTCTTTAACAAATCTCCTATAAAAACTAGCCAACCCATGAAAGCTACGCACTTCACTAACATTCTTAGGTCTAGGCCACTCCCTAATAGCCTTAACCTTCTCCTCATCTACTTCTATCCCTTCTGTCGTAACAACATAGCCCAAAAATACAATCTTATCAGTGCAAAATGAACACTTTTTCAAATTAGCATACAACTTGTCTTTTCTTAACACATCAAGCACACAATGCAAATGCCTAACATGTTCATCTATGCTCTTGCTGTACACTAATATGTCATCAAAGTAGACCACAACAAATTTTCCAATGAAAGAACGCAAAACATGATTCATTAATCTCATGAAAGTACTAGGTGCATTAGTTAAACCAAAAGACATGACTAACCACTCATACAAACCATGTTTCGTTTTAAATGCAGTTTTCCATTCATCTCCTTCTTTCATTCTAATTTGGTGATATCCACTTTTAAGATCAATCTTAGAAAACACACAAGATTCATGCAATTCATCCAACATGTCATCTAATCTAGGTATGGGATGTCGATACTTAACTGTAATTTTATTGACAGCTCTACAATCCATGCACATACGCCAAGTCCCATCCTTCTTAGGCACAAGTAATACTGGTACGGCACATGGACTCATGCTCTCCCTCACATGCCCTTTTTTCATCAACTCTTCAACCTGCCTTTGAAGCTCCTTTGTCTCCTCGGGATTACTTCTATATGCTGGTCGATTTGGAATTGAACCTCCGGGTATGAAGTCAATTTGATGTTCTATTCCCCTCTTTGGCGGTAATCCATCTGGTATGTCCTCACGGAATACATCCTTGAAATCCTGCAAAAGAGTTGTAACAATACTAGGCAAAGATAAATCAAGGTCAAAGTTAGAAAAATAAGCATCTTTGTACAAAAGTACAAACATTTGCTGCTTGGCTAGAAAAGCAACCCTCACATCGCTCCCCTTGGCATAGACACTCATTTTCTTTTTCTCACTTTTCTTCCTCTCATTCTCTCGTTTACACTCAAGTGTTTTGTCACTCTTTCTCTCACACTCAACTCTCTTTCTCTCGACCTCACTAGTGTTTGAACTCTCAGCCTCTCTTCTTCCCTCGCTCTCTTTCTTTTGTTCACTCTCTCTTATCCTCACTTGATCTTCATACACCTGTCTAGGTGTTAATGGTACAAGAGTGATTGTTCGCCCATTCATGGTAAAAAAATATCTATTCTTAAACCCATCATGTATTACTCTCCTATCATATTGCCATGGACGACCCAAAAGCAAGTGTCCCGCGTGCATAGGTACAACATCACATAACACCTTATCCTTGTACCTACCAATAGCAAAGGATACTAGAACCTGTTTTGTCACCTTAACTTCTCCACAATCATTCAACCACTGTAACTTATATGGTTTAGGATGTTTTGAAGTAGGTAAACTCAATTTCTCCACTAATTCGGTACTAGCAACGTTGGTGCAGCTACCCCCATCAATGATCATACTACAAACCCTATCCTTGATATGGCATCTAGTATGGAAAATATTATCACGTTGCACCTCATCATCTTCCGTCACTTGCACACTTAGAGCACGTCTTGCCACTAGCAACTTTCCATCTGCGGGATACTCAATTTCAACATCACTAGCATCTTCCAACGGTGGCATCTCATCATCATCACTCTCCCCGTCGGTCTCGATATCTCCATCCTCTCTTAGGATCATAGTTCGCTTATTAGGACATTGCGAAGCTATGTGACCTTTTCCCAAACACCTGAAACATTGGATATCCCTATTCCTGCCTTGTGTTGCCACGGCCTTGCCCTTATCATGGCTGCTATCCCTACCCTCCTTAGGCTTAGCACTCTCGGCCCTAGGCTTTTGTGATTACCTATCTTCTTTTCTATTCCAATTCGACTTCCAAGTGGATGTGGAACCCGAATTTCTGCCATATCGTGACATTGCACCCTTCCTTTTGAGTTGTTTCTCCACTTTCATAGCCATATGGACCAAGTCCTCAAGCTCCACAAAATGTTGCAACTCAACAATATTGGCAATGTCTTCATTCAATCCTTGCAGAAATCGCGCCATAGTAGCCTCTCTATCTTCCTCAATATTGGCTCTAACCATGGCTATCTCCATCTCCTTGTAGTAATCCTCCACACTTTTGGAACCTTTGGTAAGACTTTGCAATCGTCGATAAAGTTCCCTATAGTACGACCTAGGAACAAACCGTTTTCTCATAACAGTTTTCATCTCACCCCAAGTGTTTATAGGACGTTCCTCGTTTCTCCTCCTATCTTGCACTAATTGTCCCCACCAAACCACGACATAATCTACAAACTCGGCTGCAGCTAACTTCACCTTCTTCTCCTCGGAAAAGTTATGTGATGCGAACCCCGTATATAAAGATACGACACCCACAATCAAATTGAAACACAACCCCAAGAAAGATAATTCAGATTTCAAGAAAATCTTTGACCCGTTGATTAGCAAACCAAGAACCAAAGATATAACGACGCCACTCCCAAGAAAGAGATGAGAATGTGGGAGATAAGTCAAGGTTGATAAATCAAGAACAAATCTTGATGCAATTCTCAAAGTTCACAAGAGAACAATGGAGAAAAGTTAAATCTTTTATTCAATTGACAACTTATTGAAAAGTTAGGTTTAATAAGCCTTATATAGGCATACAATCCTAAACCTTATTGGAAACCAAATAAAACCCTATTTTTAATTGACTTTGACTCTTTGACTTTGACTCTTTCCTAAACACACCCATATTGGGCTTTTTAATGACTCAGCCTCCTAATTAAAACTTAATAGATTAAACTAAATTAAAAACAATCCTATAATACAAATTAGGCCCAATGTAAATCAATTAAATAAATAACAGCCCAATTGCATTATAATCGACACCCAAGCCTCAAGATTTCTTAAGATTGATGTTCTTGGACTTGTTCTTGAACTTGAACAATATTTTGAAGTCTTGATGTTCCCTCCAAGCTGTCCAAGTCATGTTGTGCAAGACTCTTGCCCAAATATCTTGAACGAGCCCATTTAAAGCTTCTTTCATCCTTTTAGCTCGAGCCCTCATCATAGGTCCTCCGTTGATGCTCAAAGGATCCATAGGCTTGCTTCGTTGGTTTCCATCATTCCCCCTCTCCTCAAAAGGATTTGTCCTCAAATCGGAACCTACATCAAAATCAAAAGGAGAAAGATCAGAAACATTAAAAGTAGCACTAACATTATACTCACCTGGCAAGTCTATCTTGTACGCATTGTCATTGATCCGTTCAAGCACTTGGAATGGACCATCTCCACGTGGCTGCAACTTCGATTTCCGTTGAACAGGAAACCTCTCCTTGCGCATATGCACCCAAACCCAATCTCCTGGTTCGAACACAATTCTCTTTCGCCCCTTGTTAGCTTGAGTAGCATATTGCTCGGTTCGCCTCTCAATTTGTTGCCTAACTCTCTCATGCAATTGCTTAACAACTTCAGCTTTCTTCTTACCATCCAGGTTAGCTCTTTCCTCCATAGGTAAAGGTATCAAATCCAAAGGAGTAAGTGGATTGAACCCATACACAACTTCGAATGGTGAACAACCAGTAGTTGAATGCACACTTCTATTGTAAGCAAACTCAACATGTGGCAAGCAATCTTCCCAATTCTTCAAATTCTTTTGGATAATGGAACGCAACAAAGCACCTAAAGTTCTATTAACCACCTCCGTTTGTCCATCAGTTTGCGGATGACAAGCAGTAGAAAACAATAACTTTGTTCCTAGCTTCCCCCACAAAGTCCTCCAAAAATGGCTTAAGAACTTTGCATCTCGATCTGAAACAATGCTCTTCGGCACTCCATGAAGTCGAACAATCTCCTTGAAGAATAAGTTAGCAACATGTGTGGCGTCATCGGTCTTGTGACATGGTATGAAATGAGCCATCTTCGAAAACCTGTCAACCACAACAAACATCGAATCTCGGCCCCTTTTGGACCTAGGTAAACCCAATACAAAATCCATTGAAATATCAATCCAAGGTTCACTAGGTATAGGCAAAGGTGTATACAAACCATGGGGTAAAACTTTAGACTTAGACTTTCTACATGTTATGCACTTCTCACACATTCTCTCAACATCTCTCTTCATGTGTGGCCAAAAGAAATGCTCATCTAACACATCCAAAGTCTTTCTAACACCAAAATGCCCCATTAGACCTCCCCCATGTGCTTCTCGAACTAGCAACTCTCTTATAGACCCTTGAGGAATGCACAATCTACTCTCCCTAAACAAATACCCCTCATGTCTATAAAATTTACCAAATGCACCTTTCTCACAAACAACATACGCAGAAGCAAAATCAGGATCATTCACATACAAATCTTTAATATGCTCAAACCCTAACAATCTTGCATTCAAAGTAGAAATCAAAGTATACCTGCGAGATAATGCATCAGCTACAACGTTTTCCTTTCCCTGTTTATACTTGATCACGTAAGGAAACGTTTCTATGAACTCTACCCATTTAGCATGCCTCCTACTCAACTTACCTTGTCCTTTCAAATGCTTTCAAGGACTCATGGTCTGTATGGATTACAAACTCCTTAGGCCACAAATAATGTTGCCAATTTTCTAAGGCCCTAACTAAAGCATACAACTCTTTGTCATAAGTAGGATAATTCAACGATGCTCCACTCAATTTCTCACTAAAATAAGCGATAGGACGCCTATCTTGCATAAGAACAGCCCCTATACCTATTCCCGATGCATCACACTCAATCTCAAATGTCTTAGAGAAATCAGGTAATGCAAGCAATGGTGCAGAACATAATCTATCCTTAATCAAATCAAATGCATGTTGTTGCTCACTTTCCCATTTAAAACCAACACTCTTTTTCACAACCTCAGTTAATGGTGCAGCTATGGTGCTAAAGTCTTTAACAAATCTCCTATAAAAACTAGCCAACCCATGAAAGCTTCGCACTTCACTAACATTCCTAGGTCTAGGCCACTCCCTAATAGCCTTAACCTTCTCCTCATCTACTTCTATCCCTTCTGCCGTAACAACATAGCCCAAAAATATAATCTTATCAGTGCAAAAGGAACACTTTTTTCAAATTAGCATACAACTTTTCTTGTCTTAACACATCAAGCACACAATGCAAATGCCTAACATGTTCATCTATGCTCTTGCTGTACACTAATATATCATCAAAGTAGACCACAACAAATTTTCCAATGAAAGAACGCAAAACATGATTCATTAATCTCATGAAAGTACTAGGTGCATTAGTTAAACCAAAAGGCATGACTAACCACTCATACAAACCATGTTTCGTTTTAAATGCAGTTTTCCTATTCATCTCCTTCTTTCATTCTAATTTGATATATCCACTTTTAAGATCAATCTTAGAAAACACACAAGATCCATGCAGTTCATCCAACATGTCATCTAATCTAGGTATGGGATGTCGATACTTAACTGTAATTTTGTTGACAGCTCTACAATCGATGCACATACGCCAAGTCCCATCCTTCTTAGGCACAAGTAATACTGGTACGGCACATGGGCTCATGCTCTCCCTCACATGCCCCTTTTTCATCAACTCTTCAACCTGCCTTTGAAGCTCCTTTGTCTCCTCGGGATTACTTCTATATGCCGGTCGATTTGGAATTGAAGCTCCGGGTATGAAGTCGATTTGATGTTCTATTCCCCTCTTTGGTGGCAATCCATCCTGGTATGTCCTCAGGGAATACATCCTTTAAATCCTGCAAAAGAGTAGTAACAACACTAGGCAAAGACAAATCAAGGTCAGAGTTAGAAAAATAAGCTTCTTTGTACAAAAGCACAAACATTTGTTGCTTGGCTAGAAAAGCAACCCTCACATCGCTCCCTTTGGCATAGACACTCATTTTCTTTTTCTCACTTTTCTTCCTCTCATTCTCTCGTTTACACTCAAGTGTTTTGTCACTCTTTCTCTCACACTCAACTCTCTTTCCCTCGACCTCACTAGTGTTTGAACTCTCAGCCTCTCTTCTTCCCTCGCTCTCTTTCTTTTGTTCACTCTCTCTTATCCTCACTTGATCTTCATACACCTGTCTAGGTGTTAATGGTACAAGAGTGATTGTTCGCCATTCATGGTAAAAGAATATCTATTCTTAAACCCATCATGTATTACTCTCCTATCATATTGCCATGGACGACCCAAAAGCAAGTGTCCCGCGTGCATAGGTACAACATCACATAACACCTTATCCTTGTACCTACCAATAGCAAAGGATACTAGAACTTGTTTTGTCACCTTAACTTCTCCACAATCATTCAACCACTGTAACTTATATGGTTTAGGATGTTTTGAAGTAGGTAAACTCAATTTCTCCACTAATTCGGTACTAGCAACGTTGGTGCAGCTACCCCCATCAATGATCATACTACAAACCCTATCCTTGATATGGCATCTAGTATGGAAAATATTATCACGTTGCACCTCATCATCTTCCTTCACTTGCACACTTAGAGCACGTCTTGCCACTAGCAACTTTCCATCTGCGGGATACTCAATTTCAACATCACTAGCATCTTCCAACGGTGGCATCTCATCATCATCACTCTCCCCGTCGGTCTCGATATCTCCATCCTCTCTTAGGATCATAGTTCGCTTATTAGGACATTGCGAAGCTATGTGACCTCTTCCCAAACACCTGAAACATTGGATATCCCTATTCCTGCCTTGTGTTGCCACGGCCTTGCCCTTATCATGGCTGCTATCCCTACCATCCTTAGGCTTAGCACTCTCGGCCTTAGGCTTTTGTAATGACCTATCTTCTTTTCTATTCCAATTCGACTTCCAAGTGGATGTGGAACCCGAATTTCTGCCATATCAGTGACATTGCACCCTTCCTTTTGAGTTGTTTCTCCACTTTCATAGCCATATGGACCAAGTCCTCAAGCTCCACATAATGTTGCAACTCAACAATATTGGCAATGTCTTCATTCAAGCCTTGCAGAAATCGCGCCATAGTAGCCTCTCTATCTTCCTCAATATTGGCTCTAACCATGGCTATCTCCATCTCCTTGTAGTAATCCTCCACACTTTTGGAACCTTGGGTAAGACTTTGCAATCGTCGATAAAGTTCCCTATAGTATGACCTAGGAACAAACCGTTTTCTCATAACAGTTTTCATCTCACCCCAAGTGTTTATAGGACGTTCCTCGTTTCTCCTCCTATCTTGCACTAATTGTCCCCACCAAACCACGGCATAATCTACAAACTCGGCTGCAGCTAACTTCACCTTCTTCTCCTCGGAAAAGTTATGACACTCAAAGACCAACTCTACTCGCTTCTCCCACTCTAGATACACATCAGGATCAGCCTTCCCATGAAAAGAGGGTATCTTCATCTTAATGCTACTAAGATCCTTATCTAGTCTATCGGGTCTATCATCCCATCTTCCTCTCTCATTCACATCCCCATAGTACCTATTATCTCCGTTACCTCTACGACCACCTCTACCACCTCTAATTCTGCCCCTATTAGCATTAGTAGAAATGTCATCTCCTTCTAACTCTTCCCCATGTAAATCAGCCTCTAATTCATCATTGACACCATGTACTTCCGAAGTTCTCCTTTGCGGATCTCTATGCAATCTAGCTATGGCAGCATCTTGCCTATCCATTCGATCCCTAAAATCCATAAACACCATGTTCATCCTCTCAAATTGTTGTTGCATTGCCTTGAGCATGAATGATACATCTGTATTTTCTCCCCCTTCAACTTCTTTACTTTTGTCTAAAGACATGTTTGACACCTGAAAAGAATGTTAGTAAAGAAAATAATTCACACGCTCCCTCACGTGTTTCCCTCTAGTCCTCACGTGTTTATCACTCGGCACTCTTGATTTAACTCAACACTCCCTGTCCACACTCAAACTTTTCTCACCAAGTTCTTTATACAACTAATCGATCACAACAAGGTCACCCTTGAAATAATCATCCCTGACAAATCGCAACAAAGAAAAGAAAGCGCACAAAGAATACGAAAGAAAAAGGATCAACAATTAACACAGAGTAACAATGAACAGAAAGCAATCTGGTTTCAAGAAAGATTCGAAAACCGTAAAGGCTCGAATTGCAATTAAGGAGAAACAATACCAACTCACTTCAATCCAAACAATTTATGGCGTTCAATTCTCTCTCTTTTTTTTTTGACACTTTCTTTTTTCTGGATTTTTTTTTTTTTTGATACTGTTTTTTTTTTTTTTTTTTTTTTTACTCAAACTAGAACGCTCACAAACTAAATTGAATGCAAATTGCAAATTTGAACCACAAACAAAATATTGATATGAATCTTGAAATTCAAGAAATTCAAGAAATCAAGACTCTCTAGAATGCAATTTCAAGAATGTACAGATTGACAGAATATATATGTGATGAATGTTTATGCTGCACATGTAGATTGCAAGAACAAAGAAAACAAATAATATTTGTTTGGGACACACAGAGTTTCAGAACCAGAAGACAATAACAATTAAAGATTAGTGTGCGGCTATTCTGGGTGATCTTAATGATGCACGTGCAGTGCAAGAGCAAAGAACAAAATATATCTAATGATGGCTTTTGTTTGTGATGCACATGCAGTTGACAAGAATTTGGTGCGCATGCAGATTGTAAGCACAAAAAGACGAAACTACTAATGACTATTGTTTGTGTGGCGTGCAGTGCAAAACAAAGAAAGGAATTATTGATAATGGATGTTTGCGCCAATCCAAGAAACGGAAAAGATGTGATTTGCGGCTATTAAAAGAGAATCAGAAAATAAGAAAATAAATTGATAAACCAAACCTGAATTAATTAACCAAAGCTCTGATACCAACTGATGCGAACCCCGTATATAAAGATACGATACCCACAATCAAATTGAAACACAATCCCAAGAAAGATAATTCAGATTTCAAGAAAATCTTTGACCCGTTGATTAGCAAACCAAGAACCAAAGATATAACGACGCCACTCCCAAGAAAGAGATGAGAATGTGGGAGATAAGTCAAGGTTGATAAATCAAGAACAAATCTTGATGCAATTCTCAAAGTTCACAAGAGAACAATGGAGAAAAGTTAAATCTTTTATTCAATTGACAACTTATTGAAAAGTTAGGTTTAATAAGCCTTATATAGGCATACAATCCTAAACCTTATTGGAACAATAAAACCCTATTTTTAATTGACTTTGACTCTTTGACTTTGACTCTTTCCTAAACACACCCATATTGGGCTTTTTAATGACTCAGCCTCCTTAATTAAAACTTAATAGATTAAACTAAATTAAAAACAATCCTATAATACAAATTAGGCCCAATGTAAATCAATTAAATAAATAACAGCCCAATTGCATTATAATCGACACCCAAGCCTCAAGATTTCTTAAGATTGATGTTCTTGGACTTGTTCTTGAACTTGAACAATATTTTGAAGTCTTGATGTTCCCTCCAAGCTGTCCAAGTCATGTTGTGCAAGGCTCTTGGCCCAAATATCTTGAACGAGCCCATTTAAAGCTTCTTCATCCTTTTAGCTCGAGCCCTCATCATAGGTCCTCCGTTGATGCTCAAAGGATCCATAGGCTTGCTTCGTTGGTTTCCATCATTATGACACTCAAAGACCAACTCTACTCGCTTCTCCCACTCTAGATACACATCAGGATCAGCCTTCCCATGAAAAGAGGGTATCTTCATCTTAATGCTACTAAGATCCTTATCTAGTCTATCGGGTCTATCATCCCATCTTCCTCTCTCATTCACATCCCCATAATACCTATTATCTCCGTTACCTCTACGACCACCTCTACCACCTCTAATTCTGCCCCTATTCGCATTAGTAGAAATGTCATCTCCTTCTAACTCTTCCCCATGTAAATTAGCCTCTAATTCATCATTGACACCATGTAATTCCGGAGTTCTCCTTTGCGGATCTCTATGCAATCTAGCTATGGTAGCATCTTGTCTATCCATTCGATCCCTAAAATCCATAAATACCATGTTCATCCTCTCAAATTGTTGTTGCATTGCCTTGAGCATGAATGATACATCTGTATTTTCTCCTCCTTCCACTTCGTTACTTTTGTCTAAAGACATGTTTGACACCTGAAAAGAATGTTAGTAAAGAAAATAATTCACACACTCCCTCACGTGTTTCACTCTAGTCCTCACGTGTTTGTCACTCGGCACTCTTGATTTAACTCAACACTCCCTGTCCACACTCAAACTTTTCTCACCAAGTTCTTTATAGAACTAATCGATCACAACAAGGTCACCCTTGAAATAATCACCCCTGACAAATCTCAACAAAGAAAAGAATGCGCACAAGGAATACGAATGAAATAAGGACCAACAATAACACGAGAATGTCGAATAACAAAAAGCAATATGATTTTCAAGAAAGATTCGAAAACCGTAAAGGTCTTGAATTGCAATTAAGGAGAATCAAATATCAACTCACTTCAATCCAAGCAATTTATGGCGTTCAAACTTTTTGACACTTTTTTTTTTCTGGGATTTTTTTTTCTGATACTGTTTTTTTTTTTTTTCCTTTTTTTTTATTTATTTTTTTTATTTTTTAACTCAAACTAGAACGCACACAAACTAAAGTGAACGTAAATTGCAGATTTAAACCACAAACAAAAGATTAATATGAATCTTGATGAATCAAGAAACGCCAAGAAACAATTATGTTGATATATGGTGCACAAGAAACAGAAGCAAACAGAATTAATTAAGATGGGTGGGGCGTGCAGATTCACAAAGCAAAGAAAGAACAATTCTTATATGTGATGCACGTGCAGTTTGCGGATCAAAGAAAGAATTGATGTGCGGCAATATTGTGATGAATTTCAAAAACCAGAAGAGAATAACAAATAAAGATTAATGTGCAGCTATTCTGGGTGATGTTAATGATGCACGTGCAGTGCAAAAGCAAAGAGCAAAATATATCCAATGATGGCTTCTGTTTGTGATGCGTATTATTGCGCAAAAATCAAGAAACAATAATCTAAACAAATTGTTGGTGTGCAGACTCAAAACTCAAAGAATGATTATTTGTATAAAAGTCACGGCCAATAATTTGTGATCGCACTTTAAGATGAGAACAAATACAGATTTTAGGCATGCATGATGTTGCGGCAAATCAAGAAAATCAAGAAAAGAATAGTGACTTGCGGCAATTGAAACAAAAATCAGAAAATAAGAAAATAAACTGATAAACCAAACCTGAATTAATTAACCAAAGCTCTGATACCAACCCCGTATATATTGATACGACACCCACAATCAAGTTGAACACAACCCCAAGAAAGATAATTCAGATTTCAAGAAAATCTTTGACCCGTTGATTAGCAAACCAAGAACCAAAGATATAACGACGCCACTCCCAAGAAAGAGATGAGAATGTGGGAGATAAGTCAAGGTTGATAAATCAAGAACAAATCTTGATGCAATTCTCAAAGTTCACAAGAGAACAATGGAGAAAAGTTAAATCTTTTATTCAATTGACAACTGATTGAAAAGTTAGGTTTAATAAGCCTTATATAGGCATACAATCCTAAACCTTATTGGAAACCAAATAAAACCCTATTTTTAATTTGACATTGACTCTTTGACTTGTTGACTTTGACTTTGACTCTTTCCTAAACACACCCATATTGGGCTTTTTAATGACTCAGCCTCCTAATTAAAACTTAATAAATTAAACTAAATGAAAAACAATCCCATAATACAAATTAGGCCCAATGTAAATCAATTAAATAAATAACAGCCCAATTGCATTATAATCGACACCCAAGCTTCAAGATTTCTTCAAGATTGATATTCTTGGACTTGTTCTTGAACTTGAATAATATTTTGAAGTCTTGATGTTCCCTCCAAGCTATCCAAGTCATGTTGTGCAAGACTCTTAACCCAAATATCTTGAACGAGCCCATTTAAAGCTTCCTTCATCCTTTTAGCTCGAGCCCTCGTCATAGGTCCTTCATTGATGCTCAAAGGATCCATAGGCTTGCTTCCTTGGTTTCCATCAGTAATGAATCAAGAATGGTCATATTAATCAAGAAAAAGGATGGTGCGACAATAGGATGAATTCAGATGGTTGATTAAGCAAAAGAATGACTCAAACAAGAAAACAAATTATAAAGAATTGAAACGAATAAGATAGAAACGAATAAAAAAAAATGGATAGATCAAACCTGATTTAATACCCAAAGCTCTAATACCAACTGATGCGAACCCCGTATATAAAGATACGACACCCACAAGCAAATTGAAACACAACCCCAAGAAAGATTAAAACAGGTTTATAACTAAAACTTTGACCCATTGACTATGTCATTCAAGAACCAAAATTATAAAGAATTTTGACCCATTGAATATATGATAATCAAGAACCAAAATTATCATAAGAATGATATTGACGCCACTCCCAAGACATAGATGAGAAAGTGAGAGATAAGTCATGGTTTCGATCGCCACAAGCATAGCTTGATAAGATCACATGTTCAACAATGAACAAAAGAGAAACAAATCTCTCAATTACTTTATTCCATCAACCAACTCCTTGAAAATTTAGGTTTAATAAGCTTTATATAGGCATACAATCCTAAACCTTATTAGAAACTAAATAAAATCCTATTTTTAATTGACTATGACTCTAACTTTAACTCTGACTTTGACTTTTCCTCAACACACCCATATTGGGCTTTTAATTTAAATAAACGACTCAGTTCTATAATTAAAAGCCTAATAAATTAAACTAATTTAAAACAATCTCATAATACAAATTAGGCCCAATTTACATCAAACAATAAAATAACAGCCCAATTGTATTATAATTGACACCCAAGCCTCAAGATTTCTTCAAAATTGATGTTCTTGGACTTGTTCTTGAACTTGAATAATATTGTGAAGCCTAATAAAGTCTAATTGCATTCAATTAGTGTCCCAAAGCCTTCAAGATTAAGTAAAATTGCCTTATTGTCCAATTGTCTTATTGTCCTCCATGATTGCTATCTTGATTTCCATCAACCTAGGAGAGAATGCCAAGTCGCAGTCAGCAGGAGGGGGGTGCCGCACGATGTGAGTGGCATACAGGGCCTCTAAACTCGACACGGGGGCATGGAGTGCGTTTAGCCCACAAGTATGGTGTACACGACCCTAAGAGAGAATGCCAAGCCGTTATGAGTGCAAAGCGTACGCTGCACAGTGCGAGGGGCATACACACGGGCATTTGCGGTGCGTTTAGCTCACAGATATTGTGTACTCGGTCCTAGGAAAGAATGTCAAGCCGCTGTGAGCGCAAAGGGTGTGCCGCACAGTGCAAGGGGCGTACAGAGCTCCAAACCCCACACGGGCGTATGTGGTGCGTTTAGCCCACAGATATGGTGTACTCGGTCCTTGGAAAGAATGTCAAGCCATTGTGAGCGCGAGGGGCGTACAGGGCCTCTAAACCCCACACGGGTGTATGTGGTGCATTCAACCCACAAATATGGTGTGCTCAGCCCTAGGAGAGAATGCCAAGTTGCTCTAAATGCGAGGCGCGTTCCGCACAGTAAGAGGGGTGTACAGGACCTCTAAACCTCCCATGGGCATGTGTGGTATGTTTAGCACTCAGATATGGTGTGCTCGGCCTTAGGAGAGAATGCTAAGCCGCTGTGAGCGCAAGGGGCATACCGCACAGTGTGAGGGGTGTACAGGGCCCCTAAACCCCGCACGAGCGTGTGTGGCGCATTTAGCCCACAAATATGGTATGCTCGGCCTAGGAGAGAAAGTCAAGCATTTGTGAGCGCGAGGGGCGTGCCACATGGTCCGAGGGGCGTTCAAGGCCTCTAAACCCCATTCAAGCGCGTGTGGTGCGTTTAGCCTATAGATATGGTGTGCTCGGCCCTAGGAGAGAATGCCAAGCTGTTGTGAGTGTGAGGGGCGTGCCACACAGTGTTAGGGGCGTATAGGGCCTCTAAACCCCACCTGGGCGGGTGTGCTCGGCCCTAGGAGGAAATGTCAAGCCGCTATGAGAGCGAGGGGCGTGCCACACGGTGCGAGGGGCGTGCCACACGGTGCGAGGGGCATACAAAACCTCTAAACCTCACACGGGCGTGTGTGGCTCGTTTAGCCCACAAATATTGTGTCCTCTACCCTAGGAGAGAATGCCAAGTCATTGTGAGCACGAGAGGCGTGCTGCACGGTGCGAGGGGCAGACAGGGCCTCTAAACCCCACATGGGCGTGTGTGGTGCATTTAGCCCACAGATATGGTGTACTCGGCCCTATGAAAGAATGCCAAGGCTGCTCTAAGTGCGAGGCGCGTGCCGCACGGTACGAGGGGTGTACAGGACCTCCAAACCTTACATGGGCATGTATGGTCCGTTTAGCACTCAAATATGATGTGCTCGGCCCTAGGAGAGAATGCCAAACAGTGAGCGCGAGTGGCGTTCCGCACGGTACGAGGGATGTACAAGGCCTCTAAACCCCACACGGGCGTATTTGACGCGTTTAGCCCACAGATATGGTGTGCTCAGCCCTAGGAGAGAATGTCAGGCCGCTATGAGCGCGAGGGGCATGCTGCACAGTACTGGGGGCGTATAAGGCCTCTCAAACCCACTCGGGCGTGTGTGGTGCATTTAGCACACAAATATAGTGAGTTTAGCCCTAGGACAGAATGCCAAGCCTCTGTGAGCGCATGGGGCATGCTGCACGACGAGAGGGGCGTACAGGGCCTCTAAACCCCACTCGGGAATGCGTGGTGCATTTAGCCCACAGATATGGTGTGCTCGACCCTAAGAGAGAATGCCAAGTCATTGAGAGCGTGAGGGGCATTTTGTATGGTACGAGGGGCGTTCAGGGCCTCTAAACCCCACTCAGGCGTGTCTGGAGCATATAGCCACAAATATGGTGTGCTCGGCCCTAGGAGAGAATTGATGGAAACCAAGAAAGCAAGTCTATGGATCCTTTGAGCATCAATGGAGGACCTATGACAAGGGCTCGAGCTAAAAGGATGAAAAAAGCTTTAAATGGGCTCGTTCAAGATATTTGGGCCAAGAATCTTGCACAACATGACTTGGACAGCTTGAAGGGGACATCAAGGCTTCAAAATATTATTCAAGTTCAAGAACAAGTCCAAGAACATCAATCTTGAGGAAATCTTGAGGCTTGAGTGTCACTTATAATGCAATTGGACTGTTGTTTATTTAATTGATTAAAATTGGCCCTAATTTGTATTATAGAGTCGTATTAAATTACTTTAATTTATTAGGCTTTTAATTAGGAGGTTGAGTCACTTGTTTAAGTTTAAAAACCCAATATGGGTGTGTTTAGAAAAAGTCAAAGTCAAAGTTTAGAAAGAGTCAAAGTCAAAGTCAATTAAAAATAGGATTTTATTTAGTTTCCAATAAGATTTAAGATTGTATGCCTATATAAGGCTTATTAAATCTAAATTTTTAATCAGTTGTCAATTGAATAAAAGACTTAACTTTTCTCCATTGTTCTCTTGTGAACTTTGAGAATTGCATCAAGATTTGTTCTTGATTTATTAATCTTGACTTATCTCCCACATTCTCATCTCTTTCTTGGGAGTGGCGTCGTTATATCTTTGGTTCTTGATTCGCTAATCAACGGGTCAAAGATTTTCTTGAAATCTGAATTATCTTCCTTGGGGTTGTGTTTCAATTTGCTTGTGGGTGTCGTATCAATATATATGGGGTTCATATCAGTTGGTGTCGGAGCTTCGGTTAATTAATTCAGGTTTGTTTTATCAATTTATTTTGCTTATTTTCTAATTCTTGTCTATTTGCCGCAACATCAATCAACATTATATATTTTTTCTTTGTGCTTGCAATCTGCACGCATCAAATTCTTGTGAATTGCATGTGCATGACAAACAACAGCCACCATTAGATATATATTTTGTTCTTTGTCTTGCAACTTTCGCGCCAAACTTTGATCACCCGTAATTATATATAACTTCTGTCTCTTGTTGATTGAGGAGCCACGCACCATTCTTGTTTCTAGTCATGCCACATACGCCTCACCAGCCATCATTAATTTGCTGGAGATTTGTTTGTGCGCCATCATTGTTTCATGTTGTTTCCATAATTTCAGTGACCGCATATAATCAATTATCTTGACTCCTTGAATTCTTGAAATTGTTACTTATTCAGTTCTTGATTGATTTATCAATTAGGGTTCTAGAATTCACAATATCAAGGGTCTTGAAATTGCATTCAAAGGTTTCTTGAATTCTTGAATTTCAAGAATTTCAAGATTCATACCAATATTTTGTTTGTTGTTCAAATCTGCAATTTACATTCAATTTAGTTTGTGTGCGTTCTAGTTGAGTCAAAAAAAAAAGAGGAAAAAAAAGCAGTATAAAAAAAAACTCAAAAAAAAGAAAGTTTGAACGTCATAAATTGCTTGGATTGAAGTGAGTTGATATTGATTCTCCTTAATTGCAGTTATTCATCATTCTTGTGTTATTTGTTGACTCTTATTTCTTTCGTATTCCTTGTGTGCATTCTTTCTTTGTTGAGATTTATCAGGAGTGATTATTTCAAGGTTGACCTGGTTGTGATCGATTAGTTCTATAAAGAACTTGGTGAGAAAAGTTTGAGTGTGGACAGGAAGTGTTGAGTTAAATGAAGAGTGCCAAGTGATAAACACGTGAGGACTAGAGTGAAACACGTGAGGGAGTGTTGTGAATTATTTTCTTTACTAACATTCTTTTCAGGTGTCAAACATGTCATTAGACAAAGGTAAAGAAGTTGAAGGGGGAGAAAATACAGATGTATCGTTCATGCTCAAGGCAATGCAACAACAATTTGAGAGGATGAACAGGGTTTTTATGGATTTTAGGGATCGAATGGATAGACAAGATGCTGCTATAGCTAGATTGCATAGAGATCCGCAAAGGAGAACTCCGGAATTACGTGGTGGCAATGATGAATTAGAGGCTGATTCACGTGGTGAAGAGTTGGAAGGAGATGACATTTCCACTAATGCTAATAGGGGCAGAATTAGAGGTGGTAAAGGTGGTCGTAGAGGTAACGGAGATAATAAGTATTATGGGGATGTGAATGAGAGAGGAAGATGGGATGATAGGCCCGATAGACTAGATAAAGATCTTAGTAGCATTAAGATGAAGATACCCTCTTTTCATGGGAAGGCTGATCCTGATGTGTATCTAGAGTAGGAGAAGCGAGTAGAGTTGGTCTTTGAGTGTCATAACTTTTTCGAGGAGAAGAAGGTGAAGTAAATACAGCCGAGTTTGTAGATTATGCTGTGGTTTGGTGGGGGCAATTAGTAGTGCAAGACAGAAAGAGAAACGAGGAACGTTCTATAAACACTTGGGGTGAGATGAAAACTGTTCTAAGGAAGCGGTTTATTCCTAGATTAGGGAACTATACCGGCGATTACAAAGCCTTGCCCAAGGTTCTAAAAGTGTGGACGATTACTACAAGGAGATGGAGATAGTCATGGTTAAAGCCAATATTGAGGAAGATAGAGAGGCTATTATGGTGCGATTTCTGCAAGGCTTGAATGAAGACATTGCCAATATTGTTGAGTTGCGCAACATTATGTGGAGCTTGAGGACTTGGTCCATATGGCTATGAAAGTGGAGAAACAACTCAAAAGAAAAGGTTTAATGTCAGGATATGGCAGAAATTCGGGTTCCACATCCACTTGGAAGTCGAATTGGAGTAGAAAAGAAGATAGAGCATCACAAAAGCCTAAGGCCGAAAGTGCTAAGCCTAGGGAGGGTAGGGATAGCAGCCATGATAAGGGCGAGGTTGAGGCAACACAAGGGAGAAATAGAGATATCAAGTGTTTTAGGTGTTTGGGAAGAGGTCACATAGCTTTGCAATGTCCTAATAAGTGAACTATGATCCTAAGAGATGATGGAGATATAGAGACTGACGAGGAGAGAGATGATGATGAGATGCCACCGTTGGAAGATGCTAATGATGTTGAAATTGAGTATCCCGCAGATGTTAAGTTGTTAGTGGCAAGACGTACTTTGAGTCTGCAAGTGAAGGAAGATGATGAAGTGCAACGTGATAATATTTTTCATACTAGATGTCATATCAAGGATAGAGTTTGTAGTATGATCATTAATGAGGGTAGCTGCACCAACGTTGCTAATACTGAATTAGTGGAGAAATTGAGCTTACTTACTTCAAAACATCCTAAACCATAGAAGTTATAGTAGTTGAATGATTGTGGAGAAGTTAAGGTGGCAAAACAGGTGCTAGTATCCTTTGCTATTCGTAGGTACAAGGATAAAGTGTTATGTGATGTTGTACCTATGCACGCGGGATGATGCGAACCCCATACACCCACAATCAAATTGAAACACAACCCCAAGAAAGATTAAAACAGATTTATAAAGAAAACTTTGACCCATTGATTATGTCATTCAAGAACCAAAATTATAAAGAATTTTGACCCATTGAATATATGATAATCAAGAACCAAAATTATCACAAGAAGGATATTGACGCCACTCCCAAGATATAGATGAGAAAATGGGAGATAAGTCATGGTTTCGATCGCCACAAGCATAGTTTGATAAGATCACATGTTCAACAATGAACAAAAGAGAAACAAATCTCTCAATTAAACATAATTGGCTGTATTTTTTTATTCATCCTCTTCTTTGCTTAGGGTTTACAACCTTTTTATAGGCAAAGAAAGAAAACTTAGCATAAAACCTTAGCCCCCTAACAACTGGGCTCAACTAAACACATCTATGGGCTTAAATTAAATTAAATGTTCCAGCCCAAATAACATTAGTTAAAATAAAATAAACTAATTTAATTTCAAACCCATTACAATTAAAATAAACTTAACCCAAATTATTTAAAGCCCAATTAACTTCAGTTTGCCTCCAATTGCCTTCAATTAGCATCCAAAACCTTCAAGATTAAGCCCAATTCCCTTTAATTGCCTCGTTGTCCAATTATCTCATTGTCCTCCAAGATTGCTACCTTGGTTTCCATCAGCACATGCATCACAACAATTTTCTTGTTTATTGAAGACCACAAATCAACGAAAATCAATCTGTTCTGGTTTGAGTCTTGTTTATTGTTTCATCTTGCTGGTTCGTTTTTTAATTATTGTACGCGTTTTTGGAATGATTTAAAAAGAAAAGGAAAAGTTTGAGCGTGGAAATGAAGTCTTGAGTGATAAACACGTGAGTGGAGTGAAACATGTGAGGGAGTGTGTGAGATTCTTTTTCTAACATTCTTTTTAGGTTTCAATCACATCTTTGAACAACAATAACTATGGATCACGATTTGAGGACAAATCAATTTTTGAGGAAAGAGAGAATGATTGAAACCAAGATAGCAATCATGGAAGACAAAGATACAATTGGACAACGAGGCAATTAAAGGCAATTGTGTTTAATCTTGAAGGCTTTGAATGCTAATTGAAGGCAATTGAAATCAAGCCGAAGTTAATTGGGTTTTAATTAATTTGTGCTTAATTTGTATTATGGGATTGTTTAAAATTAATTTCATTTATTAGACTTTTAATTATAGGGCTGAGTCATTTATTTAAATTAAAAGCCCAATATGGGTGTGTTTTGAAAAGTTAAAGCCAATTAACAATAGGGTTTTATTTAGTTTCCAATAAAGATTAGGATTGTATGCCTATATAAGGCTTATTAACCCTAAATTTTCAAGAAGTTGCTTATGGGATGAAGATGCAGCCAATTATATTTAATTGAGAAAGTGAATTATCTCTTTTGTTCATTTATGAACATGTGATCTTATCAAGCTATGCTTGTTGCAATCGATACCATGACTTATCTCTCACCTTCTCATCTATGTCTTGGGAGTGACGTCAATATCATTCTTGTTATAATTTTGGTTCTTGATTATCATATATTCAATGGGTCAAAATTCTTTATAATTTTGGTTTCCTCTTTCCTCAAAAGGATTTGTCCACAAATCGTGATCCATCGTTGTTGTTGTTCAAAGATGTGATTGAAACCTGACAAGAATGTTAGAAAAAGAACCTCACACACTCCCTCACATGTTTCACTCCACTCACGTGTTTATCACTCAAGACTTCCTTTCCACGCTCAAACTTTTCCTTTTCTTTTTAAATCATTCCAGAAACGCGCACAATAATTAAAACGAACCAGGCAAGATGAAACAAGAAACAAGACTCAAACCAAAACAGTTTGATTTTCATTGATTTGTGGTCTTCAATAAACAAGAAAGATTGTTGTGATACATGTGCAGATCTTGTATGATGGAAACCAAGATAGCAATCATGGAAGATAAAGATACAATTGGACAACGAGGCAATTAAAGGCAACTGTGTTTAATCTTGAAGGCATTGAACGCTAATTGAAGGCAATTGGAATCAATTCGAAGTTAATTGGGTTTTAATTAATTTGGGTTTAATTTGTATTATGAGATTGTTTAAAATTAATTTAATTTATTAGACTTTTAATTATAGGGCTGAGTCATTTATTTAAATTAAAAGCTCAATATGAGTGTGTTTAGAAAAGTCAAAGTCAACTAAAAATAGGGTTTTATTTAGTTTCCAATAAGGATTAGGATTGTATGCCTATATAAGGCTTATTAAACCTAAATTTTTAAGAAGTTGCTTATAGGATGAAGATGCAGCCAATTATGTTTAATTGAGAGAGTGAATTATCTCTTTTGTTCATTCATGAACATATGATCTTATCAAGCTATGCTTGTGGCGATTGAAAGCATGACTTATCTCCCACCTTCTCATCTATGTCTTCAGAGTGGCGTCAATATCATTCTTATTATAATTTTTGTTCTTGATTATCATATATTCAATGAGTCAAAATTCTTTATAATTTTGGTTCTTGAATGACATAATCACTAGGTCAAAGTTTTCGTTATAAACCTGTTTTAATCTTTCTTGGGATTGTATTTCAATTTGATTGTGGGCGTTGTATCTTTATATACGGGTTTTGTATCAGTTGGTATCAGAGCTTTGGGTATTAATTCAGGTTTGATTTATCAATTGAGTTTCTTGTTCCTATTTTATTTGTTTTAGCCGCATAACATTAATTTATATAGGGTTCTAGTTTTTTGTTTGTTTATTCTGCTCATTAATCTTGTCATTGTTTGCGTCCATACATCAATTGCCGCAAACATATTCTTGTCTCTTTCTTGTTTCTTTCTTTCTTGATAATTGCCGCAAACATCAATCATCAATTTGTTTTTCTTTCATTCTTGCTTCTTGATTTTGCCGCACACTAACATCAATATTTGCTTCTTTGCTATTTGTTCTTGCACTGCACGTGCATCACAAAACTTAAATCATATATAAATTCTTTGATTTTGTGATTCTACACGCCTCACAAATATTCAGTATCTATATATTCTGTTGTTTTCCTTCTTGAGACCACAATTCAACAAAGGAAAATCTGTTCTACTTGTGTTTTTCTTGTGATATCAATTAATTTCAAGAATTGCCGCAACACCATATTTTTTCGTTGATACAATGATGAGAACCACATATATAAAGATACGACACCCACAATCAAATTGAAACACAATCCCAAGAAAAATTAAAACAGGTTTATGACGAAAACTTTGACCCATTGATTATGTCATTCAAGAACCAAAATTATAAAGAATTTTGACCCATTGAATATATGATAATCAAGAACCAAAATTATAATAAGAATTATATTGACGCCACTCCCAAGACAAAGATGAGAAGGTGGGAGATAAGTTATGCTTTCGATCGCCACAAGCATAGCTTGATAAGATCACATGTTCATGAATGAAGAAAAGAGATAATTCACTCTCTCAATTAAATATAATTGGTTGCATCTTAATTCCATAAGCAACTTCTTCAAAATTTAGGTTTAATAAGCCTTATATAGGCATACAATCTTAATCTTTATTGGAAACTAAATAAAACCTTATTGGGCTTTTTAATTGACTTTGACTTTGACTTTTCATAATACACTCATATTGGGCTTTTTAATTGAAATAAATGACTCAGTCTCCTAATTAAAGGTCTAATAAATTAAACTAATTTGAAATCATCCCACAATACAAATTAAGACCAAATTAATTAAAACCCAATTAACATCAGTTTAATTCTAATTGCCTTCAATTAACGTTCAAAGTCTTCAAGATTAAGCACAATTGCCTTTAATTATCTCGTTGTCCAATTGTATCTTTGTCTTCCAAGTTGCTATCTTGGTTTCCATCATACAAGATCTGCATATGCATCACAACAATCTTTCTTGTTTATTGAAGACCACAAATCAATGAAAATCAATCTGTTCTGGTTTGAGTTTTGTTTCTTGTTTCATCTTGCTGGTTCGTTTTAATTATTGTGTACGTTTCTGCAATGATTTAAAAAGCAAAGGAAAAGTTTGAGCGTGAAAAGGAAGTCTTGAGTGATAAACACGTGAGTGGACTGAAACATGTGAGGGAGTGTGAGATTCTTTTTCTAACATTCTTTTCAAGTTTCAATCACATCTTCGAACAACAACAAAGATGGATCATGATTTGTGGACAAATCGTTTTGAGGAAAGTATGAATGATGGAAACCAAGATAACAATCATGGAAGACGAAGATACAAGTGGACAACGAGGCAATTAAAGGCAATTGTGTTTAATCTTGAAGGCATTGAACGCTAATTGAAGGCAATTGGAATCAAACCGAAGTTAATTGGGTTTCAATTAATTTGGGCTTAATTTGTATTATGGGATTGTTTAAAATTAATTTAATTTATTAGGCTTTTAATTATAGGGCTGAGTCATTTATTTAAATTAAAAGCCCAATATGAGTGTGTTTAAAAAAGTCAAAGTCAAAGTTAATTAAAAATAAGGTTTTATTTAGTTTCCAATAAGGATTAGGATTGTATGCCTATATAAGGCTTATTAAACCTAAATTTTGAAGAAGTTGCTTATGGGATGAAGATGCAGCCAATTATGTTTAATTGAGAGAGTGAATTATCTCATTTGTTCATTCATGAACATGTGATCTTATCAAGCTATGTTTGTGGCGATTGAAACCATGACTTATCTCTCACATTCTCATCTATGTCCTGGAAGTGGCGTCAATAAATTTTTTTGGTATATAACTTAGTTAAATCCCTTATTTCCTTTGTTTATCTCTTTGACTATATTTAAGGGATTTGGCGTCAATAACTTAGTCAAATCCCTTAGTAAAATAGGAAATAAGGGATTTGGCGTCAATAACTTAGTCAAATCCCTTATTTCCTTTGTTTTTCAGTTTGACTATATTTAATATACTTCTTTTCCTTCATTGTTTACTGAATTTCTTCATTGTTCCATCATTAGAAATCTCAAAGCTCCGAGTGTTGAGTGAAACACGTGAGGGAGTGTGTGAGATTTTTTTTCTAACATTCTTTTCAGGTTTCAATCCCATCTTCTAACAACAATGATGATGGATCACGATTTGAGGACAAATCGTTTTGAGGAAAGAGAGAATGATGGAAACCAAGGTAGCAATCTTGGAGGACAATGAGATAATTGGACAACGAGGCAATTAAAGGGAATTGGGCTTAATCTTGAAGGTTTTGGATGCTAATTGAAGGCAATTGGAGGCAAACTGAAGTTAATTAGGCTTTAAATAATTTGGGCTAAGTTTATTTTAATTGTAATGGGTTTTAAATTAAATTAGTTTATTTTATTTTAACTAATGTTATTTGGGCTGGAACATTTAATTTAATTTAAGCCCATAGATGTGTTTAGTTGAGCCCAGTTGTTAGGGGGCTAGGGTTTTATGCTAAGTTTTGTTTCTTTGTCTATAAAAAGGTTGTAAACCCTAAGCAAAAAGGATGATGAATAAAAAAATACAGCCAATTATGTTTAATTGAGAGATTTGTTTCTCTTTTGTTCATTGTTGAACATGTGATCTTATCAAGCTATGCTTGTGGCGATCGAAACCATGACTTATCTCCCACTTTCTCATCTATGTCTTGGGAGTGGCGTCAATATCCTTCTTGCGATAATTTTGGTTCTTGATTATCATATATTCAATGGGTCAAAATTCTTTATAATTTTGGTTATTGAATGACATAATCAATGGGTCAAAGTCTTCTTTATAAATCTGTTTTAATCTTTCTTGGGGTTGTGTTTCAATTTGATTGTGGGTGTCGTATTTGTATACGGGGTTCGCAATTTTAACTAATGTTATTTGGGCTGGAACATTTAATTTAAAACCCATTACAATTAAAATAAACTTAGCCCAAATTATTTTAAGCCCAATTAACTTCAGTTTACCTCCAATTGCCTTCAATTAGCATCCAAAACCTTCAAGATTAAGCCCAATTCCCTTTAATTGCCTCGTTGTCCAATTATCTCATTGTCCTCCAAGATTGCTACCTTGGTTTCCGTCAAAAGTTTTCGTTATAAATCTGTTTTAATCTTTCTTGGGGTTGTGTTTTAGTTTGATTGTGGGTGTCGTATCTTTATATACGGGGTTTGCATCAATTGGTATCAGAGCTTTGGGTATTAATTCAGGTTTGATTTATCATTTTAGTTTCTTGTTCCTATTGTATTTGTTTTGGCCGCATAACATTAATTTATATAGGGTTCTTGTTTTTTGTTTGTTTGTTTTGCTCATTAATCTTGTCATTGTCTGCGTCCATACATCAATTTCCGCAAACATGTTCTTGTCTCTTTCTTGTTTCTTTCTTTCTTGATAATTGCCGCAACCATCAATCACCAAATTCTTTTTCTTTCATTCTTGCTTTTTGATTTTGCCGCACACTAACATTAATATTTGCTTCTTTGTTCTTTCTTCGTGCACTGCACGTGCATCACAAAACTGAAATCATATATAAATTCTTTGATTTTGTGATTCTACACTCCTCACAAACATTCAATGTCTATATATTCTGTCTTTTTGCTTCTTGAGACCACAATTCAATGAAGGAAAATCTGTTATGCTTTTGTTTTTCTTGTGACATCAATTAATTTCAAGAATTGCTGCAACACCAATTTTTTCGTTGCTGCAAGATCTGCACATGCATCACAACAATCTTTCTTGTTTATTGAAGACCACAAATCAACGAAAATCAATCTGTTCTGGTTTGAGTCTTGTTTCTTGTTTCATCTTGCTAGTTCATTTTAATTATTGTGCGCGTTTCTGGAATGATTTAAAAAGAAAATGAAAAGTTTGAGTGTGGAAAGGAAGTCTTGAGTGATAAACACGTGAGTGGAGTGAAACATGTGAGGGAGTGTGTGAGATTCTTTTTCTAACATTCTTTTCAGGTTTCAATCACATATTCGAACAACAATAAAGATGGATCACGATTTGAGGACAAATCGTTTTGAGGAAAGAGAGAATGATGGAAACCAAGATAGCAATTATGGAAGACAAAGATACAATTGGACAACGAAGCAATTAAAAGTAATTCTGTTTAATCTTGAAGACTTTGAATGCTAATTGAAGGCAATTGGAATCAAACCGAAGTTAATTGTATTTTAATTAATTTGAGCTTAATTTGTATTATGGGATTGTTTAAAATTAATTTAATTTATTAGGCTTTTAATTATAAGGTTGAGTCATTTATTTAAATTAAAAGCCCAATATGGGTGTGTTTAGAAAAGTCCAAGTGTAAGCCCTAGACCTTATTTACGGATGAATAATAATATTTTCAAGAGAATAGTGTCTCCAAGTGAATAGTACTTGATGAATAGTAAAATTTTGAGACGGACCCCGAAGAATCGAAAATATTTGGAATGATTAGTAAGATCCAATAAAACTGAAACAGAGTAAAAATGAGTTGTTTGGGTAGTTTTTGAAGGTTCCGAAAGTTACCCGACGAAAACGCCCTAATGGACAGGATTATGAATACGGTTGACCTAAACTCCGTTTAAATGTTTTTCAAAGCCATGGATTAAATCCTAATAGATCTAATTAGAGTCTTGTAAAGTCAATTTGATGAACGGGTGATCATAGAATTAATTTGGAATTTATTTCGGAATGAATTGTAAATAGTATTAAGTGAATAGTAAGTATGACAAAGGACTAAAACGAAACAAGTTTTCCTACTTGGGGTCAAAGTGGGATTAAGAGAAAGTGAAGTAAGGATCCAATGGAGATAAGTTTACATGGAATGGGCCAAGATAGAATAAGTAAGAGTTAAGGGCCATGATGTATTATGGAAAGTTCATAAGTATATATAGCAACACCCAGTCAATTTTCCTCTCATTTTCATGCCACTCACACACACACACAAACCCAAACCGAGATTGAGAAAAAAGGGGGGAGAAGTCACGGCCAAAGAAGAGAAACGAGGATCAAGATTGGTTCAAGCCAATTTTCACATCCAAATTAAGCAAGCAAGCTTCCCTAAGCAAGAAGAACAAGTTAGAAGCATGATCAAGTCAAAAATAGGTAAGTTCTATCAATTTTTACAATTTTTCGATGATGTTGGTGATGATGTTTTGTGATGGTTTGGTTGGATATTTTTATGGGGTTTTTATGTGTGATTGTATTTGAATTGTATGACACCAAAAGTAAGTACAAACCATGTGGAAATCACTAAGTTTTGATGAGCTAGGTTTTGGTAGGAGAAACCATAAAGTTGTAGGGAGATTGTTTGAGTAAAATAAGTGCCTGCCAAGTGTTTGATGAAATGTCTAAGTGAAGAAAAATATAAAAATTGAATGAAATGAGTTGTTTATGTATTACACCATGTAAGACCCTAATGAGGGAAGTATGGAACTAGTGTTATTTGATGTCATTAAGTATGATTCCATGTTGGAAAATTAATAAGGAAACCTATGACAAGCTAAGAAAAGTGTTAGAAATCTATTTCAAGAACTTGTCTTTTATAACTTAAAGTGAAGGGCATTAATGGATACTATGAAATATCACCCCATGTATGTATCTCTATGCATTAAATGAATATGTTTAAGTATGTATGACATTAAGGAAACATTAAGGAAAGAAGAAATGAGAATTAGAATGAAAATGGTGAAAATGACCTTGAAAAAGTGATGAAAAAAGAGGGTTTTTCCTAGGTTTGGACACCCGAAAGTTGGAATTTTTCAGAACCATTTTACGGGTGATCTAAATGCGAGTCGAGAAGGTGTGTGGAGCAAGAAAGAACAAAAAAATTAGCCCTAGGTAGAGAGCTGCAATATATTCGGCCAAAGGGGGTGTGAAAACACCAATTTTCGTTTCGAGCTTCGAGTCACAATTTCGAGTGTATGGGGGTGTTCCTAGGTAAGAATAAGTAGGATTCATGCAAAGAAAACAAAATTTTAAAGCTTCGATTAAGTTTAAACCGAATAGGGAAGTAAGTTGGTAAAATGGGTTTTAAGTGAATTGATTGAGTTCTAAGCTATGTATTGAGTTTTGTATGGATAAGTTTAGCTTATTCTAAGTGAATATGTGATGTGTAGGTGAAAGGAAAGGAAGCGGAACCAATGAAAGCTATTTAAGCTCATTTAAGGAAAATTGATCAAGGTGAGTGCTACCTTTGATTTTTGAAGTATTTGCAAATGGAATTTGGAAAGTTTAAGAATCCATTCTATTGTAATTGTTATATTTTGTTTTGGAAGTTATGGGATGGATTTATGAAGCATTTTAAAGAATTAAAGTATAAGAAAATTTCCTAAATAATTATTTAAGGAAGTTATCTATATATATATGTGTGTATTTATGGTTATTTTAAAAGTCCAAATGAATAATTTCATTTTATGACATTTTATACGTAAAGTTATTATCTATGGGTTTAGTATGAGTTGTATGAAAAGAAATTTAATTATTAAGGTAAGTTTTAAATTCCTTGTTTTGTATATGAAGTCAAGTTTTCCGTTATGCAAGGAAAAGAACTTTTGATTTTCCTATAAGTGATTTTAAGTGTCCATTAAATTATAAATTTTGCACTTTATGCGACTATATGAAGCTTATGCCAATATGAAATTTTTTTATGGATTCCTTATGTATATTTTGCAAGAATATGTATATATGAAGTTCAATAAGACTTTTTATGTTTATTACGATCTAAGTTTCATATTAGGTGTTATTAAGCTATTTTATGTGTTTATAAAAAACCGAAGTCCATATGAAGTTTTATGTATATATATATATGAGGCTTTGAGTATGATTAAGTATAAAACGATATTTTGTGCTTTATGCACTAGAAAAATGAGATTTAATAGTTTATACGATTCGAAGTATGATTTTTGTGCTTATTGCACTCACGTACTGATTTGGTGCTTTTGCACTAAGTACGAAAATAAAATAAGTTTTCAAAGGCTATAAGTATTGATGCGAACCCCGTATATATCGATACGACACCCACAAGCAAATTGAAACACAACCCCAAGAAAGATTAAAACAGGTTTATAACGAAAACTTTGACCCGTTGATCATGTCATTCAAGAACCAAAATTATAAAGAATTTTGACCCATTGAATATATGATAATCAAGAACCAAAATTATCACAAGAATGATATTGACGCCACTCCCAAGACATAGATGAGAAGGTGAGAGATAAGTCATGGTTTCGAACGCCACAAGCATAGCTTGATAGGATCACATGTTCAACAATGAACAAAAGAGAAACAAATCTCTCAATTACTTTATTCCATCAACAACTTCTTGAAAATTTAGGTTTAATAAGCCTTATATAGGCATACAATTCTAAACCTTATTGGAAACTAAATAAAATCCTATTTTTAATTGACTATGACTCTAACTTTGACTCTGACTTTGACTTTGACTTTGACTTTGACTTTTCCTAAACACATTCATATTGGGCTTTTAATTTAAATAAATGACTCAGCCCTATAATTAAAAGCCTAATAAATTAAACAAATTTAAAACAACCCTATAATACAAATTAGGCCCAATTTACATTAAACGATTAAATAACAGCCTGATTGCATTATAATTGACACCCAAGACTCAAGATTTCCTCAATATTAATGTTCTTGGACTTGTTCTTGAACTTGAATAATATTGTGAAGCCTAATAAAGTCCAATTCAATTAGCGTTCCAAAGCCTTCAAGATTAAGTCCAATTGCCTCGTTGTCCAATTGTCTCATTGTCCTCCATGATTGCTATCTTGGTTTCCATCATTCCCACTTTCCTCAAAACGATTTGTCCTCAAATCGTGAAATCTGTAATGTTGTCCAAGGGACTTGATTGAAACCTGAAAAGAATGTTAGAGAAAACCACACTCGCTCCCTCACGTGTTTCACTTCAGTCACTCACGTATTTATCACTCAAGACTTCCTGTTCACGCTCAATCTTTTCATTGTTTTTTTTTTTTTTGTTGATCAAACCATAACACTCAAATCAATCAAGAACCCAAGATTGATTGATGCAAGATTGAAGATTATATGATGCAAATAGGAATGAAGCAACAAAATTAGATCAAGAAAAAAAAAAAAAAAAACAAATCAAGACGCGGCAATAAGAAAAGAAAATTAAAACATGAACAAGAAAGATGATGGTTGGTGATGTGTATGTGGCACAACTAGAAACAAGAATGGTGTGTAGCTCCTCAAGCAACAAAAGACAGAAGTTGATGCACGTGCAGAATCAAAAATCAAAAATCAGTTTTTAGTTTGTGTTGCACATGCAGAATCACAAAATCAAAGAAAGAAATTGATGATTGATATTTTTGTGAGTGTGCAGATTGCGAGAACAAAAAAAATTATTTAAAGAATGTGTTTTTATGACGTGCAGTATCACAAAATCAAAGACAAAATGGTATATGTAAAAGTCACGACCAGCGCGCACTTAAGAACAAATATAAAGCAAAGTCAGACTCGTGCAACAATTCAAGACACGGAAAATAGATAGTGATTTGCGGCTATTGAAACAAAATCAGCAAATAAGGAAATAAATTGATAAACCAAACCTGAATTAATAACCAAAGCTCTGATACCAACTGATGCGAACCTCGTATATATCGATACGATACCCACAATCAAATTAAAATATAACCCCAAGAAAGACTAAAACATGTTTATAACGAAAACTTTGACCCATTGATTATGTCATTCAAGAACCAAAATTATAAAGAAATTTGACTCATTGAATATATGATAATCAAGAACCAAAATTATCACAAGAATGATATTGACGCCACTCCCAAGACATAGATGAGAAGGTGGGAGATAAGTCATGCTTTTGATCGCCACAAGCATAGCTTGATAAGATCACATGTTCAACAATGAACAAAAGAGAAACAAATCTCTTAATTATTTTATTCCATAAACAACTTCTCGAAAATTTAGGTTGACTTTGACTTTTTCTGATGCGAACCCCGTGTATATTGATATGACACCCACAGTCAAATTGAAACACAACCCCAAGAAAGATAATTCAGATTTCAAGAAAATTTTTGACCCGTTGATTAGCAAATCAAGAACCAAAGATATAACGACGCCAATCCTAAGAAAGAGATGAGAATGTGGGAGATAAGTCAAGGTTGATAAATCAAGAACAAATCTTGATGCAATTCTCAAAGTTCACAAGAGAACAATGGAGAAAAGTTAAATCTTTTATTCAATTGACAACTGATTGAAAAGTTAGGTTTAATAAGTCTTATATAGGCATACAATCCTAAACCTTATTGGAAACCAAATAAAACCCTATTTTTAATTGACTTTGAATCTTTGACTTTTTGACCTTGACTTTGACTCTTTCCTAAACACACCTATATTGGGCTTTTTAATGACTCAGCCTCTTAATTAAAACTTAATAAATTAAACTAAATTAAAACCAATCCCATAATATAAATTAGGCCCAATGTAAATCAATTAAATAAATAACAGTCCAATTGCATTATAATCGACACCTAAGCCTCAAGATTTCTTCAAGATTGATGTTCTTGGACTTGTTCTTGAACTTGAATAATATTTTGAAGTCTTGATGTTCCCTCCAAGCTGTCCAAGTCATGTTGTGCAAGACTCTTGGCCCAAATATCTTGAAGGAGCCCATTTAAAGCTTCCTTCATCCTTTTAGCTCGAACCCTCGTCATAGGTCCTCCATTGATGCTCAAAGGATCCATAGGCTTGCTTCCTTGGTTTCCATCATTTTCTAAACATACCCATGGGCTATTTAACTTAAAAATAAATTACTCAGCCTCCTAATTAAATGCCTAATAAATTAAACTTAAATTAAAACAATCCCATAATACAAATTAAGCCCAATTTAATTAAAACCCTATTAACTTCAGTTTGCTTCCAATTGCCTTCAATTAGCGTTAAAAGCCTTCAAGATTAAGCACAATCGTCTTTAATTGGCTCGTTGTCCAATTGTATCTTTGTCTTCCATGATTGATATCTTGGTTTCCATCATTCCCTCTTTCCTCAAAACGATTTGTCCTCAAATCGTGATCCATCGTTATTGTTGGTCGAAGTTGTGATTGAAACCTGAAAATAATGTTAGAAAAAAAAATCTCACACACTCCCTCACATGTTTCGCTCCACTCACGTGTTTATCACTCAAGACTTCCTTTCCATGCTCAAACTTTTCCTTTTCTTTTTAAATCATTGCAGATTTGAACCACAAACAAAGTATTGATATGAATCTTGAAATTCTTGAAATTCAAGAATTCAAGAAACCCTAATTGATGAATCAAGAAACACCAGGAAGCAAATATATTGATACTAAGGGCTGTTGGCGTGCAGTTAATGTTTGTGACGCAAACAATGACAAAAGAAACAAAAGAAAATAAAGACAATTGATTTATGACCCAAGAAACTTTTAGAAAGACAGCATATAAAGATAATGGATATTGATTGTTTGGCATGTAAGATCACAAAAGCAAAGAATAAATATATGTTTCAGTTTTGTGATGCAAAGTGATGTTTCTAATTGGCGCAGATTGCAATGTGATGCGGCTGATGTTTGTACTTGTGTGCAGATTGCAAGAACAAGAAAAGAATATTGATTGTTGCGGCAAATAAAAAATATCAGAAAATAAGAAAATAATTGATAGATCAAACCTGAATTAGATAACCAAAGCTCTGATACCAACTAATGCGAACCTCGTATATATCGATATGACACCCACAATCAAATTGAAATATAACCCCAAGAAAGATTAAAACAGGTTTATAACAAAACTTTGACCCATTAATTATGTCATTCAAGAACCAAAATTATAAAGAAATTTGACCAATTGAATATATGATAATCAAGAACCAAAATTATCACAATAATGATATTGACGCCACTCCCAAGACATAGATGAGAAGGTAGAAGATAAGTCATGCTTTCAATCGCCACAAGTATAGTTTGATAAGATCATATGTTCAACAATGAATAAAAGAGAAACAAATCTCTTAATTATTTTATTCCATAAACAACTTCTCGAAAATTTAGGTTGACTTTGACTTTTTCTAAACATACCCATGAGCTATTTAACTTAAAATTAAATGACTCAGCCTCCTAATTAAAAGCCTAATAAATTAAACTTAAATTAAAACAATCCCATAATACAAATTAAGCCCAAATTAATTAAAACCCTATTAACTTCAGTTTGCTTCCAATTGCCTTCAATTAGTGTTAAAAGCCTTCAAGATTAAGCATAATCTCCTTTAATTGGCTCGTTGTCCAATTGTGTCTTTGTCTTCTATGATTGATATCTTGGTTTCCATCACGTAATCTGCATGTGCATCACATATAACAATTGTTCTTTTGATTGTGAGTCTGCACACCAACATCAATCTTTGCATTAATTTATCAATATAATTGTTTGTCTATTTGGTTTCTTTTGTCTTTCTTGGTTTGTTTCTTTAATTCTTGTTTGTCTTCTTTTGTTTCTTGGTGCGCCACAAACATGTCTTGCAATCTGTTCTGCTTTCTTTCTTATTTTTTGGTTTGAGTCTTGTTTCTTGTTTCATCTTGCTGGTTCATTTTAATTATTGTGCGCGTTTCTGAAATGATTTAAAAAGAAAATGAAAAGTTTGAGCGTGGAAAGGAAGGCTTGAGTGATAAAACGTGAGTGGAGTGAAACACGTGAGGGAGTATGTGAGATTCTTTTTCTAACAATCTTTTCAGGTTTCAATCATATCTTCGGACAACAATAACGATGGATCACAATTTGAGGACAAATGATTTTGAGGAAAGAGGGAATGATGGAAACCAAGATAGCAATCATGGAAGACAAAGATACAATTGGACGACGAGGCAATTAAAGGCAGTTGTGCTTAATCGTGAAGGCTTTGAACGCTAATTGAAGGCAATTGGAATCAAACTGAAGTTATTTGGGCTTAATTTGTATTATGGGCTTATTTAAAATTAGTTTAATTTATTAGGCTTTTAATTATAGGGCTGAGTTGTTTATTTAAATTAAAAACCCAATATGGGTGTGTTTAGAAAAGTCAAAGTCAATTAAAAATAGAGTTTTATTCAGCTTCCAATAAGGATTAGGATTGTATGCCTATATAAGACTTATTAAACCTAAATTTTCAATAAGTTGCTTATGATGAATAAAGATGCAGCCAATTATGTTTAATTGAGAGATTTGTTTCTCTTTTGTTCATTATTGAACATGTGATCTTATCAAACTATGCTTGTGGCGATCGAAACCATAAGTTATCTCCCACCTTCTTATGTATGTTTTGGGAGTGGCATCAATATTATTATTATTATATCTTTGGTTCTTGATTCGCTAATCAACGGGTCAAAGATTTTCTTTAAATCTGTATTATCTTTCTTGGGGTTGTGTTTTAAGTTGATTATGGGTGTCGTATCAATATATACGAGATTCGCATCAGTTGGTATCAGAGCTTCGGTTAATTAATTCAGGTTTGATTTATCAATTTATTTTCTTGCTTTCTGATTTTATTATTACCGCAAGACACCATCTTGTTTTTGTTTCTTGAATTGTTGCAATATCACCATCTACACATCATTCTGTTTTTGTTATTCTTTTCTAGTCTTGAAAATTTCGTGCATCACAAACATCATAAAATTTGCCGCAACATCAATTCCTTTTATTTGTTCTTGCAATCTGCACATCACAAACACTCATTAGATATATATTCTTGCACGTGCATCACAAACAGTCATCACATATATGATTCTTTGATTTTTGTGATTCTGCACACAACATCAATTTTTTTTTTCTTTTCTTTGATCCGTAATCTACATGTGCATCACATATAACAATTGTTCTTTTGATTGTGAGTCTGCACACCAACATCAATCTTTGCTTTAATTTATCAATATAATTGTTTGTCTATTTGGTTTCTTTTGTCTTTCTTGGTTTGTTTCTTTAATTCTTGTTTGTCTTCTTTTGTTTCTTCATGCGTCACAAACATCAGAGTCTTGTTATCCGGTTTGCTTTCTTTCTTAGTTTTTGGTTTGAGCCTTATTTCTTGTTTCATCTTGCTGATTCGTTTTAATTATTTTGCGTATTTCTGGAATGATTTAAAAAGAAAAGGAAAAGTTTGAGCGTGGAAATGAAGGCTTGAGTGATAAACATGTGAGTGGAATGAAACACGTGAGGGAGTGTGTGAGATTTTTTTTCTAACAATCTTTACAGGTTTCAATCACATCTTCGAACAACAATAACAATGGACCACGATTTGAGGACAAATCGTTTTGAGGAAAGAGGGAATGACGGAAACCAAGATAGCAACCATGGAAGACAAAGATACAATTGGACGACGAGGCAATTAAAGGCAGATGTGCTTAATCATTAAGACTTTGAACGCTAATTGAAGGCAATTGGAATCAAACTGAAGTTAATTGAGTTTTAATTAATTTGGGCTTAATTTGTATTATGGGATTATTTAAAATTAGTTTTATTTATTAGGCTTTTAATTATAGGGCTGAGTTGTTTATAAATTAAAAGCTCAATATGAGTGTGTTTAGAAAAGTCAAAGTCAATTAAAAATAGGATTTTATTTAGTTTCCAATAAGGATTAGGATTGTATGCCTATATGAGGCTTATTAAACCTAAATTTTCAATAAGTTGCTTATGATGAATAAAGATGCAGCCAATTATGTTTAATTGGCAGATTTGTCTCTCTTTTGTTCATTGTTGAACATGTGATCTTATCAAGCTATTCTTGTGGCGATCGAAATCATGACTTATCTCCCACCTTCTCATTTATGTCTTGGGAGTGGCGTCAATATCATTCTTGTTATATCTTGGTTCTTGATTCGCTAATCAACGGGTCAAAGATTTTCTTTAAATCTGAATTATCTTTCTTGGGATTGTGTTTCAAGTTGATTGTGGGTGTCGTATCGATATATACGGGGTTCGTATCTATTGGTATCAGAGCTTCGATTAATTAATTCAGGTTTGATTTATCAATTTTTTTTCTTGTTTTCAGATTTTATTATTGCCGCAAGACACCATCTTGTTTTTCTTGTTTCTGGAATTGCCGCAATATCACCATCTACACATCAATCTGTTTTTGTTATTCTTTTTTGGTCTTGAAATTTTCGTGCATCACAAACATCACAAAACTTGCCGCAACATCAATTCCTTTTATTTGTTCTTGCAATCTGCACATCACAAACACTCATTAGATATCTATATTCTTGCACGTGCACCACAAACAATCATCACATATATAATTCTTTGATTTTTGTGATTCTGCACACAACATCAATTTTTTTTTTCCTTTTCTTTGATCCGTAATCTGCACGTGCATCACATATAACAATTGTTCTTTTGATTGTGAGTCTGCACACCAACATCAATCTTTGCTTTAATTTATCAATATAATTGTTTGTCTATTTGGTTTCTTTTGTCTTTCTTGGTTTGTTTCTTTAATTTTTGTTTGTCTTCTTTTGTTTCTTGGTGCGTCACAAACATCAGAGTCTTGAATCTGGTCTGCTTTCTTTCTTATTTTCTGGTTTCAGTCTTGTTTCTTGTTTCATCTTGCTTGTTCGTTTTAATTATTGTGCGCATTTCTGGAATGATTTAAAAAGAAAAGGAAAAGTTTGAGCGTGGAAAGGAAGGCTTCAGTGATAAACACGTGAGTGGAGTGAAACACATGAGGGAGTGTGTGAGATTCTTTTTCTAACAATTTTTCAGGTTTCAATCACATCTTTGAACAATAATAACGAGGGATCATGTAACACCCCCAACCCGCCGGACTATTAGAGAATCTTGTATATTCGGGGCCGGACACTCAGTGCCTCTCATAACCTCCGAATTAACATTCACTATCAGAATTGATTGGTACAAAATCAAACGGCACAGTACTGCTAAATGACCCTTAATGGCATGCCACTCCAATCTTCACCTATCTGTGTCAAAGCTTACTAGGGCTTGAATAACAATTTATTTTCAAAATTCGTTGAGTTGGTTTCGTTTAAACTTTAGGTTTCTAATTAGTTTTCAAATAGAACTCTGACAGCATAACGGCTGCATTTCGGAGGTTTCCAGAAAACCTGAAAATATGGAATAACACTTCTAAATGTCTCGTCAATCCAACCCAACTTCATTTTCCCACAATCTCACAAATCAATTTTCAATTTCACTATTTCGTTTTTATCACAACCATATAAATCTCATCAATTATCACAATTCAAAAGAATATATTTCACCATACACACATCAAAATATTCACAAACAATATTCAAAACATCAAGGTATTCAAAAATCGATAATATTTCATTTATAAAAACAAATTGAATAAAGTGTACACCAACCTTTTTACCATTTTCTCCAACGGAAGCTCACACTTTTTTCTTTCCTTTTCTTTGACTTCCGTGAGCTACCACTTCTCCTGGATTTTCAAAAACACATATATATTCGATAAAAGCTCATTCCTTAATTTAAAATGCATAATTTACTATTCCTAATAGATCCAAATATTTTCAAATCTCACCTATCAAAAATCATCAATCTCAAACCCAAACAACTCAACCCTATTCCTTTTCACCTTAACGTCGTTTTGAGGTTGATTTGGGGTGGTTTTGGACTAATTTTAGTGACAGATCTGAGCTGGTTTTGGGTTGTTTTTCTTCCTCTTTCTTCTCCTCTCTTTCTCTCTCGGTTCCGCCCCGGCTTGTCGTTGGTTTCGCCGTGAATCTACTGCTGGTTTCGCCGCCGATCGGTGTCATTTTTGCACACGTGGAAACTGGTTCCGAGTGAAAATCCAGCTCGATTGAAGCTAGATATGGTATGGTTCGAGCGGGTTTGGTGTCGGGTTTTGCAGGGCGGCCGAACGCTAGCTCGTCGCCTTCTTCTTCCGCTCTGATCGGCTAGTTCACGCGACAGTTCTGTTCGGTTTTGGCGTCGCGCGTGCGGTCAGTTTCTGCTGTCGATCTGCTCGGCTTCAGGCTGGTTCACAGGCTAGCTGGCGCAGTCGACGATGGTCGGTCGGCAGTCGATTTTGCACGAGGTCAGCTTTAGGTCTGGTTCAGGTCGGCGACAAAGCTGGTTGGGTTGCGTTTGCTTCGATTGCCGGGTCTGGTCTGCTTCAACCGTGCGTCTCCGATCGGTCGATCAGTCGGCGAGCTTCTCTTCTTCTCTTCTTCTTCCTTCTTTTCTTCTTTCTTTTCTCACGCGACAGTCTCTCTCATTATGCTCACTGTTTTTCTTTCTTTTATTTTGGTGAGTCAACTCAATCTTTGTGGCTTCTATTTTCCTCCCCAAACAAATCCTATAATACCAATTTTGTCCCTTAAAAATTTCATTCTCATATCTTAGATTTTGGTTCAATTTTACTTTAACCACACAAATCAAATATTATCTTCAATCTAATCCCTCATCTCATTAATCATAATAATAATAATAATAATAATAATAATACTATTCATGAATATAAAATTAGGGATGTTACAACTCTTCCCCTCTTAAGAAATGTCGTCCTCGAAATTTACCTTATTCGAATAGTTGTGGATACTGCTGTTGCATTATCTCCTCGCTCTCCCAAGTAGCTTCTTCAACTTTATGGTTCCTCTAAAGGACTTTAACCAGTGGAATTTTTTTATTCCTCAATTCTTTGATCTCCCGATCTAGAATCCGCACAGGTTCCTCTTCATATGATAAATCGGGCTGTACATCGATGGCTTCGGTCGATATGACGTGAGAAGGATCCGATCTGTATCTCCTCAGCATCGATACATGAAATACATTATGTATCTTGTCCAATTCAAGTGGTACAGCCAGTCTATAGGCCACCGATCCCACACGTTCAATGATTTCATATGGGCCGATAAACTTAGGACTTAACTTTCCTTTTTTTCCAAATCTTAATACTTTCTTCCACGGAGATACTTTAAGGAAGACTTTATCTCCAACTTCATATTCTATATCTCTCCTTTTCAGGTTTGCATAGGACTTTTGTCGATCGAATGCAGCTTTCAGTCTTTCTTTAATAATCTTTACCTTCTCTTCAAAATTATCTATTTCAATTCATTATCGTTTGGAACACAAATTCTGTCTCTGAAATACAAATAACCATCATTCTTGATTTTAAAATCAGTCTCTTTCCCTTCTTGAACTTGTTTGCTGATGGCTATTAGCTTTTCATCTTGTTTCTGCTTTTCCTGTATTTGCTGAATCAGACTTGGCTTGACTTGTAGCTCAGCTATTAGTGCACCTTCATCTGTCACCATCAACTGAGCATTCATAGCTCTTAAAGCTACCAGGGACTTTCTGCTCAAAGCATCAACTACCACATTCGCCTTTCTCAGGTGATAGTCAATAATGCAATCATAATCATAGTCCTTAATTAGCTCCATCCATCTCCTTTGTCTCAAATTAAGCTCCTTCTGAGTGGGTAAATATTTCAGGCTCTTATGGTCGGTGTAGATATAACATTTTTCACCATACAGGTAATGCCTCCAAATCTTTAAGGCAAAAACTATGGCTGCTAGCTGTAGGGTAATTCTTTTCATAAGGTTTCAACTATCTGGAAGCATACGCCACTACCTTTCCTTCCTGCATCAACACACAACCAAGCCCATTAAATGAAGCATCACTGTATATCACAAAATCCTTACCAAATACTGGCTGTGTAAGGATTGGAGACTCAACTAACATCGCCTTAAGCTTTTCAAGGCTTGCTTGACATTTTTCATTCCACTCAAATTTAACATCCTTATGAAGCAACTTAGTCAATGGAGCCGCAATTGTTGAAAATCCATTAACAAACCATCTGTAATAACCTGCTAATCCTAGATAACCCCTGATTTCCGTAACATTCTTAGGAGGTTTCCATTCCATAATCGTCTCTATCTTCTTTGGATCAGCTCTAATGCCCTCTACAGATACAATGTGTCCTAGAAATGCAATCTCATTAAACCAGAATTCACATTTACTCAGCTTGGCAAATAATTTCTTCTCCCTCAAAGTCTGCAATACCATCCGGAGATGTCTGTCATGTTCTTCTGGAGTCTTAGAATAAACCAGAATATCATCAATAAAAACCACCACAAACTGATCCAAGTAAGGACGGAAGATACAGTTCATCAGATCCATAAAGGCTGCAGGTGCATTCGTCAGCCCAAATGGCATCACCGCAAATTCATAATGTAGCATGCAATTCCGAAATTATGTATGTAGTCTGTACGATGATGTGTATGACCTTATTTTGACATGATAAAGTGTTTAGAATGTATTTTGAATGCATCCGTACGATTTCGGTAGGCTTTTGAATGAATCGAAAATGTTTTTGAAATCCTGGAAGGATTTTCAAGGATTCTAAAAAATTTAGAAAAGTGTCGAAATGAGTGTTAATAAGTTAAGAAACACTTTAGAACCTTAAAAGGCACTTTTGAACGAAATTCGAATCGAAACGGAACCAATCTGAAAATCCTCTAAGCCGATCGAGTGAATTTTCGGAGACACGAAAAAGGGTTTAGGATGACAATTAAGAGTTACTGAGCTCACTAGAAGCATGTAGGAAGTCCAAATATAGGCCCCGGAGAGTTTTCGAAGAGTTTCCAAAAACCACCACAAACTGATCCAAGTAAGGACGGAAGATACAGTTCATCAGATCCACAAAGGCTGCAGGTGCATTCGTCAGCCCAAATGGCATCACCACAAATTCATAATGTAGCATGCAATTCCGAAATTATGTATGTAGTCTGTACGATGATGTGTATGACCTTATTTTGACATGATAAAGTGTTTAGAATGTATTTTGAATGCATCCGTACGATTTCGGTAGGCTTTTGAATGAATCGAAAATGTTTTTGAAATCCTGGAAGGATTTTCAAGGATTCTCAAAAATTTAGAAAAGTGTCGAAATGAGTGTTAATAAGTTAAGAAACACTTTAGAACCTTAAAAGGCACTTTTGAACGAAATTCGAATCGAAACGGAACCAATCTGAAAATCCTCTAAGCCGATCGAGTGAATTTTCGGAGACCCGAAAAAGGGTTTAGGATGACAATTAAGAGTTACCGAGCTCACTAGAAGCATGTAGGAAGTCCAAATATAGGCCCCGGAGAGTTTTCGAAGAGTTTCCAAAAACCACCACAAACTGATCCAAGTAAGGACGGAAGATACAGTTCATCAGATCCATAAAGGCTGCAGGTGCATTCGTCAGCCCAAATGGCATCACCACAAATTCATAATGTAGCATGCAATTCCGAAATTATGTATGTAGTCTGTACGATGATGTGTATGACCTTATTTTGACATGATAAAGTGTTTAGAATGTATTTTGAATGCATCCGTACGATTTCAGTAGGCTTTTGAACGAATCGAAAATGTTTTCGAAATCCTGGAAGGATTTTCAAGGATTCTCAAAAATTTAGAAAAGTGTCGAAATGAGTGTTAATAAGTTAAGAAACACTTTAGAACCTTAAAAGGCACTTTTGAACGAAATTCGAATCGAAACGGAACCAATCTGAAAATCCTCTAAGCCGATCGAGTGAATTTTCGGAGACCCGAAAAAGGGTTTAGGATGACAATTAAGAGTTACCGAGCTCACTAGAAGCATGTAGGAAGTCCAAATATAGGCCCCGGAGAGTTTTCGAAGAGTTTCCAAAAAAGTCACAAAAAAGCCGAATTCGGGCATTTCGGAAGATTCGAACGAAAAGAGATAAGAATGAGTGGACAAGTGGGGCTAGGATGCATGCATGAAAGAGATGTGGCATGAGAGTAGTATGCATGCAAGACACTTGTCAAAAGGGGAGTGTGCATGGAAGACATCTTCTGCATGGTTGACATGTGTCATGAAGAATGCATGCATGGGTGACACTTGGCAAGGGAAATGATGCATGTTGGACACTTGGCTAGCATGCAAGGTTGGCAAACTTGTAGATTAAAGCAACTCTAAGGGCAATTATCAATTGAATGGCAAAGTATATATACTAGAATGCATGAAAAATGAAAAAATGAAACAATTGTGTGTGTGAGTGGAAAGCCTTCGGCCAAGAAGAGAAAGAGAGGGTGTTGGATGGCAAGGAGAAGGGAAAAACGTGCAGCAGCCCAACCATAGAGTTTATGGGTGATTTTTGAAGGATTTTAACTCATCCAAGAGGAAAACACAAGCTAGGAACCAAGGTAAGACCTATACCCACTTACTTTAAGAGATTAGTGTGATTTTCTTTGATTTTGATAGATGAAATACATGAAATCAGGGGCAGCAAGCTATTCCATCTAATTTCAAGGGGATTTTGGGTCCATTCAAGCTCATTCAAGAAGGGAGAGTAAGCAAACAACAAGACTACATCCATACTAAGTCATTTTAGAGGTTAGTAATAATTTTTTCTTTAACTTTGATGTGAAAATGGATGAGAAATGTGATGTACGGGCTGTTGTGATTCCATAAATGTTTGTTTGAGATTTTGAGATAAAAATATGATGAAAATGTGATGAAAGTATCCATGCATGAAGGTTGATGAAAGTTTGAATGAAGATTGATGTTGAATGCATGATTGGTCATGGCTAGGAGAAGTTTTTGATGTTCCAAAATAAATTTTAATTTGATAACATGATATTTGAGGATGTACATGCAAGTGAAAAATATGAAAAATGGACGCATGATGAATATATGCATGTCACGGCCAAGGAATAATTTTATCACTCAAATGGATTTTTTATTTTGTTGACATGAGAATGACATGAAATTGATGTAACTTGAAGCTTGGAAACATGAAAAAAAAAAAAAAAAAAACTCGTGTTGTCGCGACTAGAATAAGACTTTTCGAAAAGTTTCCGTAGTCGTGCGATTATTGTGACTTGACACGTTGGTAGAAATGTGACATATTTAAATTGCAAGCGAGTTGAAATTGTTTGCGAAATTCCCTAAGGCTAGAATTATAACTACGTAGGTAACGAGGACCCGACAGAACTTGCATAAGACAAAAAAAAAAAAAAAAAGGCTAAAGGAAAAGAGGTGAGTGTTCTTTCAAAGTATTTTAAGTGAATGATTTATAAAATGTTTTATGCAATTGTTTTATGATTGAATGAGTAATTATGAAATGTATAAATTATATGCCATGAAATGCTTTATATGAATTTTTATTCAAATGAAAATGCTATAAAAACCTTGTACATGATAGTATGAGAAGTTTATGAAATGAAAACTATGAAAATGAAAAGTAGTAGAAAGAAAATGTTTTTATTTGCCTATGGCACGCCTTCTAGGTATTTTAGTGAGTTGTAACCGGTGAAGAGTACCCTAAAGACGTGCATGGTAGTGTCAACAACAACGGGAAATACCCGCAAAAAGGGACTGAGTCAGTTAATCCAGTCAACGTGTCAATCGTGCCGTATAGAGGTATATAATTGCTAGCTTCCCGTAGCGATGAGGTTTTCCGTTACGTGGGACCGGACAAATGACCTAAGCGATGAGTAATGCCGCTTGGAGCGATGGGAAATTCCGCTATGTCATGTACCTAGGGTGCCAAGTGATATATAGGCATTGGCGGTTGATTTATTACATGCAAATGATTTTAATAAATTAAGTACCACCACCCATGATTTATGACATATATGAAATGTATATACTGTTTTATTTATTCATTTTTAATACGCATGATTATTCTATTATCAAATGTTATATATATATATATATGCGTATTACAGTTAAGGTTTTCAATTTCTCAATCTCTTTTATGTGACATATTTATCTTAAACAATTGCATTATGTTTAATAAACTTTTAGGGAGCTATTTTCCTAAAGTAGTTTAGTTAAATAACTTAACATTCACTGTGCTTATTAGCTCACTCTTTACTTTAGTTTTCCAATACAAACCTCCCCAGGTGCAGGCGCAGGCGCTACAGTTTTAAAGACCCTTACCACAGACTAGTGGGAGCGTCGGGTGTGGTTGCATTGAAATATCTTGAACGAGCCCATTTAAAGCTTCCTTCATCCTTTTAGCTCGAGCCCTCGTCATAGGTTCTCCATTGATGTTCAAAGGATCCATAAGCTTGCTTTCTTGGTTTCCATCATTTTCCCTCTCCTCAAAAGGATTTGTCCTCAAATCGGAACCTACGTCAAAAGTAAAAGGAGAAAGATCAAAAACATTAAAAGTAGCACTAACATTATACTCACCTGGCTAGTCTATCTTGTATGCATTGTCATTGATACGTTCAAGCACTTGAAATGGACCATCTCCACGCGGCTGCAACTTCGATTTCCGTTGAACAGGAAACCTCTCCTTGCGCATATGCACCCAAACCCAATCTCCTGGTTCAAACACAATTCTCTTTTGCCCCTTGTTAGCTTGAGTAGCATATTGCTCGGTTCGCCTCTCTCTTGAGTTGTTTCTCTACTTTCATAGCCATATGGACCAAGTCCTCAAGCTCCACATAATGTTGCAACTCAACAATGTTGGCAATGTGTTCATTCAAGCCTTGCAGAAATCGTGCCATAGTAGCCTCTTTATCTTCCTCAATATTGGCTTTAACCATGACTATCTCCATCTCCTTGTAGTAATCCTCCACACTTTTAGAACCTTGGGTAAGACTTTGTAATCACCGATATAGTTCCCTATAGTATGACCTAGGAACAAACCGCTTCCTCATAACAGTTTTCATCTCACCCCAAGTGTTTATAGGACGTTCCTCGTTTCTCCTCCTATCTTGCACTAATTGTCGCCACCAAACCACGACATAATCTACAAACTCGGCTGCAGCTAAATTCACATTCTTCTCCTCAGAAAAGTTATGACACTCAAAGACCAACTCTACTCACTTCTCCCACTCTAGATATACATCAGGATTAGCCTTCCCATGAAAAGAGGTTATCTTCATTTTAATGCTACTAAGATCCTTATCTAGTCTATCGGGCCTGTTATCCCATCTTCCTCTCTCATTCACATCCCCATAGTACCTATTATCTCCGTTACTGCTACGACCACCTCTAATTCTGCCCCTATTAGCATTACTAGAAATGTCATCTCCTTCTAACTCTTCCCCATGTAAATCAGCCTCTAATTCATCATTGATACCATATAATTCCGGAGTTCTCCTTTGCGGATCTCTATGCAATCTAGCTATGGCAGCATCTTGTCTATCCATTCGATCCCTAAAATCCATAAACACCATGTTCATCCTCTCAAATTGTTGTTGCATTGCCTTGAGCATGAATGATACATCTGTATTTTCTCCTCCTTCCACTTCTTTACTTTTGTCTAAAGACATGTTTGACACCTGAAAAGAATGTTAGTAAAGAAAATAATTCACAACACTCCCTCACGTGTTTCACTCTAGCCCTCATGTGTTTATCACTCGGCACTCTTGATTTAACTCAACACTCTCTGTCCACACTCAAACTTTTCTCACCAAGTTCTTTATAGAACTAATCGATCACAACAAGGTCACCCTTGAAACAATCACCTCTGACAAATCTCAACAAAGAAAAGAATGCGTACAAGGAATACGAAAGAAATAAGAATCAACAATTAGCACAAGAATGACAATGAACAGAAAGCAAACTCATTTTCAAGTAAGATTAGAAAACCGTAAACGACTCGAATTGCAATTAAGGAGAATCAATATCAACTCACTTCAATCCAAGCAATTTATGGCGTTCAAACTTTTTGTCACTTTTTTTTTCTGAGATTTTTTTTTTCTGATAATGTTTTTTTTTTTTTTTTCTCTCTTTTTTTTTTTTGACTCAAACTAGAACGCACACAAACTAAATTGAATGTAAATTGCAGATTTGAACCACAAACAAAGTACTGATATGGATCTTGAAATTCAAGAAATTCAAGAAATCAAGACATTTTAGAATGCAACTTCAAGAATGTGCAGACTGCTCACAATATATATGTGATGAATGTTTGTGATGCCAAAAGCAATAGACAAAACACAAATAATTAATTGATGGCGATACTATGCGGCACAAGCACACACGAAGACAAGAAAAGAAACAAATATATATTATAATGAATCTAAAAGCCCAGATGTGATGCGGTAGATTGCAACCACAAGAGACAAGATTATTGATGGCTTTTTTTTTTTTTTTTTTTTTTTTTTTTGTGTCGTGTGCAATGCAAGACAAAGAAAAAAAATATAATTAAAGAATGTTTGTTTATGATGCGCAGAATGGCAAGAAAGTGATGCGTGCAGACTCAAAGAATGACAAAGTCAAAGAAAGAATTATATGCGCGCACTTTCAAGACCAGAAAAATAACAATCGAGATTTATGTGGTGCACGACTTTAAAGACCAAAAAAGATATACTGATGTGCGGCTAATCAAGAACGCGACAAAGATATTAATTTTGCGGCACACACAAGAGAATTAGAAAATAATAAAATAAATTGGTAGATCAAACCTGAATTAATTAACCGAAGCTTTGATACCAATTGATGCGAACCCCGTATATATTGATACGACACCCACAAGCAAATTGAAACACAACCCCAAGAAAGATCATCCAGATTTCAAGAAAATCTTTGACCCGTTGATTAGCAAATCAAGAACCAAATATATAACGACACCACTCCCAAGAAAGATATGAGAATGTGGGAGATAAGTTAAGGTTGATAAATCAAGAACAAATCTTGATGCAATTCTCAAAGTTCACAAGAGAACAATGGAGAAAAGTTAAATCTTTTATTCAATTGACAACTGATCGAAAATTTAGGTTTAATAAACCTTATATAGGCATATAATCCTAAACCTTAATGAAAACTAAATAAAACCCTATTTTTAATTGGCTTTAACTTTGACTCTTTCTAAACTTTGAGTTTGACTTTTTCTAAACACACTCATATTGGGCTTTTTAACTTAAAAATAAATGACTCAGCCTCCTAATTAAAAGCCTAATAAATTAAAGTAATTTAAAACAATCTCATAATACAAATTAGGCCCAATTTACATTAAACAAATAAATAACAGCTCAATTGCATTATAATTGACACCCAAGCCTCAAGATTTCCTCAAGATTGATGTTCTTGGACTTATTCTTGAACTTGAATAATATTTTGAAACCTTGATGTTCCCTCCAAGCTGTCCAAGTCATGTTGTGCAAGACTCTTGGCCCAAATATCTTGAATGAGCCCATTTAAAGCTTCCTTCATCCTTTCAGCTCGAGCCCTCGTTATAGGTCCTCCATTGATGCTCAAAGGATCCATAAGCTTGCTTCCTTGGTTTCCATCAGAAATTGTAATATTTTGTGTTTGATCATGAATGTGCATCACTTTTGGGCTTTTGTAAACTTTGAATTGACATTAAATTGAACTTTTGTAATCCATGCATATTCATGAAACGAAATGTTTTTAAGTTCTTCTTTTGAAATTGCATAAACTGTTTTGTAGTTGTTTGTGGATTAGAAATGAAGGCCTAAGGCCTAGAAGTTGAGAAAAATAATTGCTATAGAAGTGTATAGATTTTACTTGATTTTTCTTATAGATGGGATCACTAGAAATGCAGCCGTTATACTGTCAAAATTTTTAAAATCCTATTTTGTAAAAGTATTCGAAATGCAAAAAAAAAAAAAAAAATACTAATAAATTAAAAAAAAAAAAATCCACTGAATTTCGCACCATTAGAAAACTTTAAAGATGTTTTAAAAAGAGATTTCAGAAACGTTCACGGCTTGGCTTCGTGGAGACTTTCCAGTGATTAAGATTTCGTCTGGAAGGCTTCCGTGGAGTGACGGGCGGGTTGCCTGATAGGTTATAGGTTTGAGACACATCAGTGTTGGTATCAGAGCGCACGATTTTATATGCATATGATTTTGAAACACTTCTTTGTTTTACGTGCATTAATTTCATGACATAAGAGTGTTTTGCATGCATTCATGAATTTGTTTTGATGAAATCGCAGCATTATGCACCAACGAACTAGAAGAGCTCTAAGAGGAGCATCCGGAGATGCTCCAGCACCTGATGCACCTATAGATAGGGAGTTAGAACCAATGATGAGTTCCAAAGATGTGTCGATGAATCAAGCTCGCCCAGGACAGTCAAGACCGACAAATCCGACCGGCGGTGGGTTCAATGCTGAACAGATGGCCCAGATCTTGACCACGGTAATATGCCAGCCGCGTGAGTCATTAAATGCATCGAAGTGTACTATTGAGCGCGTCTGTAAATTGGGCACGAAATCGTTTGATGGGAGTGGCGATCCCGAGAGTGCCCTTGCATGGCTAGACAAGATTGAAAAGATATACAAGGTTGTTGGGTGCTCAGATGATCAGAGAGTGACATTTTCCACCTTCCTCCTCGAAGAAAGAGCTAAAGATTGGTGGGAAGAATTAGAGAGGAGACATTCAGATGGGGTCACTTGGGCATTGTTTCAGAGAGAGTTTTTAGACAGATTCTACCCGAAGAGTTACAGGGATGCTAGGGTAGAGGAGTTCTTTAAGCTAGAGCAGGGATCAGCTACTGCGACAGACTATGAGAAGAGATTTTCCGAGCTAGTCCGGATTGTTCCTTTTGTAGCTGAGGATGAGGAACAAAAGTGTAAGAGATTCATGGCTGGCCTACATCACAGACTCAGGATTCATTTGTCGCTAACCTCTCAGACGCATTATGGAGAATTAGTAAAGGTAGCAATGAAGGTAGAGAGGAATGCTACAACCATCTCACAAGGTGTCAGGCTAGATAAGAAATGCAGTGGATCCAGTCCTTCCAGGCAGGTTCTAGGCAGGGTGCAATAAAAAAGAGCAAGTCTAGATGGTTCAGTGGCAAGAAGTCGAGCGGAGGAGTAGCCATAAGTCAAGGGTCTGTCAGATCACCACCAGCGTCCGGGAGCTTTCAGGGTTCGAGAAGTTCCATACCAGAGTGTAGGAAGTGCGGGAAGAGACATCCGGATGAGTGTCGTGCAGGCACCATGACTTGTTTTCGTTGTGGGCAGACAGGCCACTTCCAAAGAGAGTGCCCACAAGAAGCTACCCTTACAGCATCAGAGATCAAACCTACAACACCCACTCAGGCTAGTGTTGGCCAGAGATCATGAGGTAGAGGTTCTTAGAGTAGAGGGCAGAGTGCCACAGCTCCAACTAGAGCTTTAGGGAGTAGAGGAGTGCCTCCTACTGGTCAGTCATGCAGACCCTGCACGCAAGCCAGGGTGTTTGCTGTCACTCAGCAGGAGGTAGATGCCGCTCCAGACGTGGTTACCGGTATGATTTTTGTCCTCAATCATGATGCTTATGTGTTGATAGACCCTGGTGCAACACATTCTTTTGTATCTATACCTTTTGCTACTAAGTTGAATGTTGACTTACGGTCGCTAGATAATAGTTTAATAGTTTCCATCCCCGCCGGAGACTTGCTTGTAGCAGAAAAAGTCATTTTAGATAGTAAGGTGATAATAGATGCTAGGGAGTTCCGACCAACCTGATTATATTAAATATTAGGGATTTTGACGTAATCCTAGGGATGGATTGGTTGTCCGAACATCGAGCGACAATCGATTGTTACAGGAAAGAAGTTAGACTGAGCAGGCCAGGGGAGCCAGAGGTGGTGTTCTGCGGGATGCGAAAAGTGCTTGCCACCAGCATCGTGACCGCCATAACAGCAAGAAAGATGCTTCGTAAAGGGTGTTAGGGATATCTAGCCTACATGATTGATGAGAGAGACGATGAGAGGCGACTAAAAGATATCCCGGTGGTCCAAGAGTTTCTAGATGTGTTTCCGAATGATCTCTCAAGATTGCCCCCAGATAGGGAGATAGAGTTTAAGATGGAATTGGCTCCGGGAACCAAACCAATATTGATTACTCCATACAGGATGGCTTCGGCCGAGCTAAAAGAATTGAAAGTACAGATGGAGGAATGACTAGAGAAAGGGTTCGTGAGACCTAGTAGTTCTCTATGGCGCACTCCGGTATTGTTTGTTAAGAAGAAAGATGAGAGCTTGCGATTGTGTATTGACTACAGACAATTGGATATGGCAACCATACGAAATCAATACCCACTCCCGAGAATTGATGATCTATTCGATCAGTTGTAGGGATCCAAAGTGTATTCAAAGATTGACCTGAGGTCGGGTTATCATCAGTTGAAAATCCGTAATGAGGATGTTCCGAAGACTGCCTTTCGAACTAGATATAGGCATTATGAATTTCTCGTCATGCCTTTCGGGTTGACGAATGCCCCAGCAGCGTTTATGGACCTAATGAATAAGGTCTTCCGAGCTTATCTAGATAAGTTCGTGATTGTGTTCATCGATGATATTTTAGTGTGTTTAGGCAGTCATAAGGAGCATGTGGAGCACCTCAGAATGGTACTACAGACCTTACGAGCGCACCAATTGTGCGCTAAGTTCAGTAAATACCAGTTTTGGCTATATCAAGTAGCTTTCTTAGGTCATGTGATTTCAGCTAAGGGACTCAGTGTGGATCCCCGGAAGATAGAAGCGATTACGAACTGGAGATCACCCACTAATGTGACGGAGATCAGGAGCTTCCTTGGACTAGCAGGCTACTACCGAAAGTTTGTTGAGGGGTTTTCTAAAATAGCAGCCCTGTTGACCTGATTGATGAAAAAGGAAGAGAAATTTGATTGGTTAGATACCTGCCAACAAAGTTTTGATGAGCTAAAGAGACGATTGACATCAACTCTTATTCTTACATTCCCCACAGGGACGAATGGTTTCACGATCTACAGTGATGCCTCGAGAAATCGGTCATAACTTTCTCTAGAAAATTCCAATTGACAAACCATCAGCGGCTATGGAAACTAGACATCCGGGGCTTTAATTGGATAGGTTATGGCTCACATAACGCGAACTGCACACTGCGTACGAGCTCCCGCAAGTCACGTCACGTTCTGCCCAAAAATTCTGCAATTTCCTTCTAAAACATCCTCCAATTCCTTGAGCTGCAATTAATCTTCAAAAGTCTTTTGATTCCATCATTTGTCTTCTCAAAACCTAATTCAAAGCATAAAAACACAAAACAAATTAAAAATACCTATTCCACACAAAAACATAGCAAAAATAATAGGTAATATGAGTATAAAATAATGATAATTAATGACTCAACATGAACTAACCTTATTTCTTGCTCCAAATTTGATTTCCTAGCTTATGGAAGCTTGCTTGATGGATTGGGATGTTAAAAGTGATTGAAACTAGCTTGATCATCAATTCCTAGCCTTGACCGAACCAACACACACCTTTCTCGCGTTCTCTCTTTTCTTTCTTTGATTTCTTTGTGTTTGCTTTGTGAGTGGCGTGAATTGCTTGAAAAAAAATGATCAAGTGTTGCTTTATACTTAAAACTTATTGAAAATGGGATTTTTGGCACTTAACTAATGGTTATTCCATCTTGACCTCTAACTTGTTCACTTATTCCATCTTGACCCTTAACTTACAAACTTATTTCACTTTAGTCCGTAGGTCATACTAACCTATAACTCCAATGTCAATGACCATTTTACCCTTATACTTATTTAGGCTTCTAATGGGGTTTCCTCAATCTCTATACTTTTACACTACTTTGATTACTCTCTTAGGGTCTCAAAACATTTCCTATCAATCACTTAAGATTTCATACATCACTTAGGGGTTGTTACTTAGGGAAACCATAAATAAACTTTCAGGGCTTACAATAATACCTACAAACGCTCACTATTTTGCCCAACAACTTTAACAAACCTCAAAATACACGTTCATAGAGAATTCAAACATACAGCATCATCTATCTAAACTATAAGTTGGCCACTGATATTCATTAAACAAACTTTGGTCATTTCAAACCCATCAATCAACCAACCAAATATTGATCAAATCAAGCGCACCTATCATGGACTTATTTCGCCTCAACTCTAAGTCTTACCATATAACACTCATTTTACAATCACTCAAACCTAGGCACACTGTTTAACAACACATGCGAGGATGAGTCTATGCATAAGAAATTTTCAAGATTATTACAATGCATGTGAATGCATACTGAATAACGCTCTATTATAGCAAATGACCTCACAAAAGAATCAGAAGTCCAGCACATGACAACATTGTTTATCTTTTCAAAATAAGTTTAATTTCCTATGGAATCTACTAGTGCTTTCAATCGGGTTATAACATGACCAAAAGGTGAATGGTTGAGAAAGAATGAGAAAAGTAGTTAATGAATGAGCTTAGAATCACATTTTGAGTTCTAATAAATATTTATATATTAGGCTCCGAATTCTTACAAAGTAGTACTTTCTAAGTTTTTCTCTTTATTTATTTTTCAACACACTTTTCTTTTATTTTGACTTCTTTCTTTTCAATCTCAAAGAATTTTCAATAAATATCCATTTCTCCTCTCTCTCTCTCTATTTTTCTTTCTTTTTCTTTTTTTTTTTTCCTGTCTTTCTGTCTATGCTTTCTTACTCAAACAATTGAACATTTTCATTGATTACATAATTGCATCAGACAAAATTCATTCACCATCTACAGTTGATCAAAGTTGTATCTTCTGCTTACTCCCTATCTTCCTGTTTGCCTACATTTTTTCACTCAATTGTGATTCCAAGATCTAGAGGTAAGCTTAATTTAGTTTGGGCTTGAACTTGAATTTTTCAAGTTAAAAACAAAAATATTCAGGCTTTTTATATATGTTTGGCTACCAAGAGGCTATTGACACACACATAAATTAGGTGAGGAAAAATGTTTTAGCTTTTTACTTGTTACAGGACACAATGCCTAGTTTCACTTTCCACAATTGCTAAAATTGCTTACAAAGTAAACTGTTGATTTATGTTGCACATGCTCTTTCTTTCTAAACAATATCTATAGAGGTCTACTAATCAATAAGGAATTATGAAAGTGTGTTTAAGAGCAAAAAGAAACAAGCCTCTAAAATCATGTTTAGGCTCAAAATCTCTCATGGGTAGTCTCCACTAATAGACTGCAATCATGCATGCTTGATATCACTCCATTTGATTAGTCTATCTCAAGGAAATCCACAACTTCTATTTGAAACACTAAACAATGCATGTAAAAATTCTCAAATCAAAGTACCAAAAGGTTCATCCAATTATTTAAGCAAAACAGTGACATGTGAAATTTCAATTTTGACCATCAAATACTCAAAAATTCATAATTTTTTTTAAGCATAACGAAAAATTGTGAAATTTCACTAGTAGTACATTTAAGGACCTCTAACTTTCATGAAGAAAATTTCTTCAAATTCGGACTACGAAACTTGATTCAGAGTCGAACAAGTCATGATAGAATGTTAGCCAGGAATCAGATCATCCTGACTTTTCAGTGTTTAAATGACCATAACTCATTTGTTTAGCTTCATTTTACCTATTCTACCCTTCAATGGATTCGTATTGAGAGAGGAAAAAAAAAGGGTCTAGGGCAGTCCATTTAACCATAAACTTATCAAACTTTGGTCCAATTTCACTCAAAATAATAGCTACCAATCTACTATCAGAGGTTTTCGAAAAATTTAACAACATGCAAAAATAGGAAAAAAATTTTACAACATTCAAAAATAGCAAAATTTACACAAATTTTTCCTTGCCCCCAAACCTAAATCAAACAATGTCCCCAATATTTAATCTAAGAATTATGAGCAGAAAAAGCCAAACAAAATAAAAATTAAAAGAAACACATGCATAAAAAATAAAATAACAGAAGCATAAAGAAATACCAAAATAATGAGAAATTAAATGAATTTTATCATTAAATTTTATTCAACAAACATAATCCAAATCCTAAAATGAAAAAATAAAATAAAAAATAAATTGCAATCTAAACTAACATTCTTTGGAAATAGAATCCGAAACAATTTTTGTTCCTCTAAACTCCTTAACTAATCCCAAATTCTAAAAATAAATCCTAAATTTTCTTGTCTCTATGATATCATTCTCATCCCAAATTCAAAGCAGGCTCAATGTTACAGAGCCTTCGATTGATAAAGTAGTTCCCGTTTATGATGATATTGACCTCATCGTCAATGTTATTGATAAGATCCATGAGATCTTTCCTGAAGACCAGCATTTACTCCATTAACTCATTGACCCATCGTGGTATAGGGTCGTTGGACAGGGTTTTGAGAACATATTCTTCCTCCTCTCTGTTTGCCATCTCTTGATTCTACGATTGTGGCCATGAATTCTCTTGCTCAACTACTGGACAACCACCTTGATAGGACCCAATCCGAATCTTACCGTACTTACATCTGGAGGGCCCTGTCTGGCACCCCAACGGAATCCTCCTAAGCCCTACTAGATAGGCTTGAGAGGAATTCGCGGAGCAAACCTTTAAAATCTTTTCTTAATTATAAAACTAGAATGGGTTGGGTTTTTTTCTTTTTTTCAAATGGAAAATTCGACAGCGTAACGGCTGCATTTATAACTTAACCCAAACTAACCTACAAAGGAAATACTCTTCCAAATGGTTTCGTTTTCCAACCCAACTTCTTCCACAAACATACTTATAATGGCATGAATCAAAATTCCATTTCGTTAGTAATCAAAAACATAAAATCATAAATCAAATACTTTGCAATTTCATACCATAGTTTGAAACTTAAAATTTTCATATCTTAATTGAATCTGGACCACTCATTTAATATTAAACATATATATCTACATATGATTTTCTTCACATACAAAATATGAAAATGTATATATGCGGGAATACTGTCGTGTCATTGCCCAACTTATTCTTCTGGAGGAGCCTTTTGATCTCGGTCACCCATATGGATACCTGAGGAGATTTTTATCATAAAACAGAAACAGTGAGCTTTGGGAGCTTAGTGAGTGCTTAATTTCTTTTTAACTTAAAATATTTTATTTCTTAAAAATACTTCCTTAAAAAAAATCTTTTCAAAATGCATTTATATTTCTTAAATTTTCTCATAAATCTCAAAACTTATTTCATTGTAAGTGTGAGTGTTAAATCCACAAAATACATATATACATAAAATCTCATACATAGCATATAAAACTATAAAATTCATAAGGGCATCAAAATGTATATAAAACTTATATACATATGTAAAAAAAATATCATATAACATAAAATTCTTACGCATAAATTTTTATTTAAAACTCAAAGCATACATATATGAAAATTATAATTGCGTAAGTACCTAAAAATTCATCTGAGACTTATAAATCACATATCGACTTAAACTCATTCATACATGAAACTTCATATATACATAAAAACTCAATTTAACTTAGAACTTATAAAGTCCAAATCTTATTTAAGATATAATTCACACATAATAAAATTTCAACTCGTATATGAATAAAGTTCATATAAAGCTTATAAAATTAAATATCATTTGAACTTACACATACATAAAGATTCATATAGAACTTGTAATTTATAGACGTATAAAATTTAAATCAATTTCAATGTATAGCTTAAAATGAGAAATCCGTTAAAACTTAAATATATTCACAAAACTTCATAGAAAACTCATAAATTATAAAACGTATAAAATAAATTCTCATTTCTTAAACCCTTGCAAAACTTAAATCTTATTTAGTTGTAAAAACATATTTTAAGCATATAAAATACTTTTCTTTGCGTTTAACACTTTAAATAGTTGCTTAATTTTCGAAAAGCACCATTCGTACCTCATAATGCTTACAACCACGCGGAAGCTATAATAACGCTAACCGATGTGAAGTCACATGGCGCTTTTAATAGACATCAACCGTGACGCTTACTTACTTACAAAGACATCCCGTAGTTATGTGCGGACTATTACATCGCTAACCATAACACGAGATAATATCCCATAAAAGTAGAGGAGACACGACAGACTTAAATCCCCCTTAAGCTAGTGACATATCCCCCTTGGACTTGCCATACTATTGTTGTAAGCCCTCGACCTTATTTACGGATGAATAGTAATATTTTAGGGTAAATAGTATCTCTGATGAATAGTATTCGATGAATAGTGAAATTTTGAGACGAACCTTGGAAAATCGAAAATATTTAGAACGATTAGTAGGACTCAATAAAACTGAAACAAAGTAAAAATGAGTCTGTTTGGGTAGTTTCTGAAGGTTTCGAAAGTTAACCGATAAAAATGCCCTTATAGACAGGATTGTGAATACTGTTGACATAAAATCCATTTGAACTTTTTTTGAAGCCATGGATTGAGTCCTAAGAGATCTAATTAGAGTATTGTAAAGTCAATTTAATGAATGGGTGATCATAGAATTAATTTGGAATTTATTTCGGAATGAATTATAAATGGTAGTAAGTGAATAGTAAGTTTGATAAGGGACTAAAATAAAAGAAGTTTTCCTACTTGGGGTCAAAGTGGGATTAAGAGAAAGTGAATTATGGTTTAAAATGAAACAAGTTTACATGACATGGGCCAAGGTGGAATGAGTAAGAGTTAAGGGCAAAAATTTAATTAATTAAGGGACACAATTGTCATTTTTAAAGAAGATCAATATAAATAAATGAACTTAGCCTTTGTCACACCATTTTGTCACGCCAAAGAAGAGAGAAACCGAGAGCAAAAAGGGAGAGAAAGAAGATGTTGTTCGACCATGGAGAAATCAAAGAGAAACAAAAAATTTTCATGCCATGTCAAACTTCCAAATCAAGTTTCCAAGTAAGCCCAAGCTAGAAGAACAAGCTTAGACCAAGATTGAGTTAAAAAGAGGAGAGTTCCACCATTTTTGAAGTTATTTCAATGATGACTGTGATGATGTTTGTATGGTGTTATGGTTGGATTTTTTATGGGGTTTTTATGTATGATTGAAGTGTAAGTAATACTGATGCGAACCCCGTATACCAATACGACACCCACAATCAAATTGAAATACAACCCCAAGAAAGATTAAAACAGATTTATAAAGAAAACTTTGACCCATTGATTATGTCATTCAAGAACCAAAATTATAAAGAATTTTGACCCATTGAATATATGATAATCAAGAACCAAAATTATTACAAGAATGATATTGACGCCACTCCCAAGACATAGATGAGAAAGTGGGAGATAAGTCATGGTTTCGATCGCCACAAGCATAGCTTGATAAGATCACATGTTCAACAATGAATAAAAGAGAAACAAATCTCTCAATTAAACATAATTGGTTGTATTTTTTTATTCATCATCCTTTTTGCTTAGGGTTTACAACATTTTTATAGACAAAGAAACAAAACTTAGCATAAAACCCTAGCCACCTAACAACTGGGCTCAACTAAACACATCTATGGGCTTAAATTAAATTAAATGTTCCAGCCCAAATAACATTAGTTAAAATAAAATAAACTAATTTAATTTAAAACCCATTACAATTAAAATAAACTTAGCCCAAATTATTTAAAGCTCAATTAACTTCAGTTTGCCTCCAATTGCCTTCAATTAGCATCCAAAACCTTCAAGATTAAGCCCAATTCCCTTTAGTTGCCTCGTTATCCAATTATCTTATTGTCCTCCAAGATTGCTATCTTGGTTTCCATCATTCCCTCTTTCCTCAAAACGATTTGTCCTCAAATCGTGATCCATCATCATTGTTGTTAGAAGATGGGATTGAAACCTAAAAAAAATGTTAGAAAAAGAATCTCACACACTCTCTCACGTGTTTCACTCAACACTCGGAGCTTTGAGATTTCTAATGATGGAACAATGAAGAAATTCAGTAAACAATGAAGGAAAAGAAATATATTAAATATAGTCAAACTGAAAAACAAAGGAAATAAGGGATTTCAAGGAAATAATAATGGAAGGAATTTGAATTTGTTTCCTTGAGTAGAAAACAAAATAGGAAGGAAATAAGTTTTTATTTCTTTTGTTTTAAGCAAGAGCAAAAAAATAAAAAGGACATAAAATATATTCCCTTAACTCACCCTTAACTTAGGTAAAATAGGAAAAGAATAAAATTTATTCCTTTTATGGCAAGAACAAAAAAAAAAAAAAGAATGAGATAAATTTTATTTCTTTAATGGCAAGAACAAAAGAGTAAAGAGATAAAATTTCTATCTCTCTACCTAAGATTTTTTTTTTTTTTTTTTTTGCCTTTTTTTTTGTTTTTTTTTTTGTTTTTTGCCTTTTTGTTTTCTCTTTCTTTTCTTTTCTTTTTTTTTTTTCTTTTTTTTTTCAACTTTTTTTTTTTTTTTCACTAGAATTCACCCACAATGAAGATTATTGGTATCTCACAAAAAAAAAAAAATGAAGACAAGAAAAACAAAACAAATAGTGATATGAACAACAAGGAACAATAAGAGAAATAAAATGACGAAACAAACAATGGTATTATGCGAAGCAAGAAGAACAAATCTGATTTTTTTTTTTTTTTTAAAGATATATCAAACCTGATTTAATAGCCAAAGCTCTTATACCAACTGATGCGAACCCCGTATACCAATACGACACCCACAATCAAATTGAAACACAACCCCAAGAAAGATTAAAACAGATTTATAAAGAAAACTTTGACCCATTGATTATGTCTTTCAAGAACCAAAATTATAAAGAATTTTGACTCATTGAATATATGATAATCAAGAACCAAAATGATGCCAACTGATGCGAACACCGTATACCAATACGACACCCACAATCAAATTGAAACACAATCCCAAGAAAGATTAAAACAGATTTATAAAGAAAACTTTGACCCATTGATTATGTCATTCAAGAACCAAAATTATAAAGAATTTTGACCCATTGAATATATGATAATCAAGAACCAAAATTATCACAAGAAGGATATTGACGCCACTCCCAAGACATAGATGAGAAAGTGGGAGATAAGTCATGGTTTCGATCGCCACAAGCATAGCTTGATAAGATCACATGTTCAACAATGAACAAAAGAGAAACAAATCTATCAATTAAACATAATTGACTGTATTTTTTTATTCATCATCCTTTTTGCTTAGGGTTTACAACTTTTTTATAGACAAAGAAACAAAACTTAGCATAAAACCCTAGCCACCTAACAACTGGCCTCAACTAAACACATCTATGGGCTTAAATTAAATTAAATGTTCCAGCTCAAAGAACATTAGTTAAAATAAAATAAACTAATTTAATTTAAAACCCATTACAATTAAAATAAACTTAGCCCAAATTATTTAAAGCTCAATTAACTTCAGTTTGCCTCCAATTGCCTTCAATTAGCATCCAAAACCTTCAAGATTAAGCCCAATTCCCTTTAATTGCCTCGTTGTCCAATTATCTCATTGTCCTCCAAGATTGCTATCTTGGTTTCCATCATTCCCTCTTTCCTCAAAACGATTTGTCCTCAAATCGTGATCCATCATCATTGTTGTTAGAAGATGGGATTGAAACCTGAAAAGAATGTTAGAAAAAGAATCTCACACACTCTCTCACGTGTTTCACTCAACACTCGGAGCTTTGAGATTTCTAATGATGGAATAATGAAGAAATTCAGTAAACAATGAAGGAAAAGAAGTATATTAAATATAGTCAAACTGAAAAACAAAGGAAATAAGGGATTTCAAGGAAATAATAATGGAAGGAATTTGAATTTGTTTCCTTGAGTAGAAAACAAAATAGGAAGGAAATAAGTTTTTATTTCTTTTATTTTAAGCAAGAGCAGAAAAATAAAAAGGAAATAAAATATATTCCCTTAACTTACCCTTAACTTAGGTAAAATAGGAAAAGAATAAAATTTATTCCTTTTATGGCAAGAACAAAAAAAAAAAAAAGGAATGAGATAAATTTTATTTCTTTAATGGCAAGAACAAAAGAGTAAAGAGATAAAATTTCTATCTCTCTACCTAAGATTTTTTTTTTTTTTTGCCTTTTTTTTTTTGTTTTTTTTGTTTTTTGCCTTTTTGTTTTCTCTTTCTTTTCTTTTCTTTTTTTTTTTTTCTTTTTTTTTTTCTTCAACTTTTTTTTTTTTTCACTAGAATTCACCCACAATGAAGATTATTGGTATCTCACGAAAAAAAAAAATGAAGACAAGAAAAACAAACAAATAGTGATTTGAACAACAAGGAACAACAAGAGAAATAAAATGACGAAACAAACAATGGTATTATGCGAAGCAAGAAGAACAAATCTGATTTTTTTTTTTTTTAAAGATATATCAAACCTGCAAAGCTCTGATACCAACTGATGCGAACCCCGTATACCAATATGACACCCACAATCAAATTGAAACACAATCCCAAGAAAGATTAAAACAGATTTATAAAGAAAACTTTGACCCATTGATTATGTCTTTCAAGAACCAAAATTATAAAGAATTTTGACTCATTGAATATATGATAATCAAGAACCAAAATGATACCAACTGATGCGAACCTCGTATACCAATACGACACCCACAATCAAATTGAAACACAACCCCAAGAAAGATTAAAACAGATTTATAAAGAAAACTTTGACCCATTGATTATGTCATTCAAGAACCAAAATTATAAAGAATTTTGACCTATTGAATATATGATAATCAAGAACCAAAATTATCACAAGAAGGATATTGACGCCACTCCCAAGACATAGATGAGAAAGTGGGAGATAAGTCATGGTTTCGATCGCCACAAGCATAGCTTGATAAGATCACATGTTCAACAATGAACAAAAGAGAAACAAATCTCTCAATTAAACATAATTGGCTGTATTTTTTTATTCATCATCCTTTTTGCTTAGGGTTTACAACCTTTTTATAGGCAAAGAAACAAAACTTAGCATAAAACCCTAGCCCCCTAACAACTGGGCTCAACTAAACACATTTATGGGCTTCAATTAAATTAAATGTTCCAGCCCAAATAACATTAGTTAAAATAAAATAAACTAATTTAATTTAAAACCCATTACAATTAAAATAAACTTAGCCCAAATTATTTAAAGCCCAATTAACTTCAGTTTGCCTCCAATTGCCTTCAATTAGCATCCAAAACCTTCAAGATTAAGCCCAATTCTCTTTAATTGCCTCGTTGTCCAATTATCTCATTGTCCTCCAAGATTGCTACCTTGGTTTCCATCAACTTTGAATTGAAATACATCATCAAACCCTTTGAAGCCAAACATGTTTAGCCTTTTCTTTGTCTACCCTTACTCAATGACCCTATTGAGCCTTAAATTTAACCATACCTTATAAGCTTAAGATCATATCAAGTGGTGCAAAGAAGAAGAGAATTAAAGTGTTAATATTGATATGATGTGTGAATGGGCATATGCATTGAAAAAGTTTGCTTCTATGCATTATGGTGTTAAAAAAAAAAAAAGTTGAAAACATTGAAAAAAAAAAAGGTTAAAAAAAAAGGTAAGAGAAAAAAAAAAGAATGAATAAAAATGTAAGGAGCACAAATCAAGTTTTATGATGCCTAGATGTGTGAGGGAAAGAGGAAGTGAATGAAGGAAGAAGAATTGAAAGAAAAAAAAGAGAGGAGGAAGAGTGAAGAATAGAAAAGAAAGAAGGTTGTGAAAAGAAGAAAAAAGAACAATGAATGAAGTGTTTTGGTGTGATCCTAAGTTTCTTTTGAACCTAGACTTTGATTGTTTACTCATTAATCAACCTTAGCCCAAATACAACCTTTAATATGACCTATTGATCTTTGAAAGAGGGAAGTCCAATTTGAGAGTTAAAGTATGTCATCATGCTCTATCTACGTTCTTTGTATTTGATTCCATTCATGAGATCTATTCACTTAAAGTGCGGTTCTTTTCAATGTCTATATTCATATGTGATGTAAAAGACGCTTGTTATGCCTTTACATAACCCCTGTCACATATGATTGCATGAGTGTTTGTCGTAGGACTCTTGAGAGAGTTATGAGTGATATCTTGTGAGAATTAGAGTCGAGGCGAAATAAGTCCATGACATGTGAATATGGTGTTTTGAAACGAGATTGCTTTGAATGTGGTATGAGATTGTTGATGATTATGTCTTAGATTATTAGTGACTTATCTTTAGTTCTAATACAAGATCATATATGTATGGGATTTTTGTTGAGTTGCAATTAGTGACATGTTAATGAGTTATGGGTGGAATGTTTAATGTTTGTGGGTGTCGTTGCTGGTAAACCCTCAGGAGACACAACTCCTCCTACTAGGGACACCTGGGGGTTTAAAGGCTTGTGGCATACGCTCAATGTCATCGTGTTTACCTACAAAAATGGATTGTGTTTTATTTTCCGTATTTTTAGATTAGGTTGTTTTAAAGTTCTAGTTTTGCTCGAGGACTAGCAAAATATAGGTTTGGGGGTATTTGTTGAGTTATTAATTATCATTATTTTATACTCATATTACCTATTATTTGTGCTATGTTTTTGTGTGGACTAGGTGCTTTTAATTTGTTTTGTGTTTTTATGCTTTGAATTAGGTTTTGAGAAGACAAATGATGGAATTGAAAGATTTTTGAAGATTAATTGCAGCTCAAGGAATTGGAGAATGTTTTAGAAGGAAATTGCAGAATTTTTGGGCAGAAACATGATGTGACTTGCGGGAGCTCGTACGAAGTGTGTCGTTCGAGTTATGTGAGCCATAACCTATCACATTAAAGCCCCAGATGTCTAGTTTCCATAGCCTCTGACAGTTTGTCAATTGGAATTTCTAGAGAAAGTTAGGACCGATTTAGTGTCTGAAGGTCAGACTATCACGAGACCTGACAGCTACGGGAAAACATATGAAATTCGAATTTCCTCTTTTAGCATGCCTAATCAATTTCCTAAACCTTGAAACGCCCTAATTAAATGAGTTAAGCAATTAGGAAGAGTTTTAGTCCAAAAATAAAAGGGATCCACTTTCCAAATCAAAACTTGATTCTAAATCAAAGTTGGAAGTGGAACCCTTCTCGATTGAGGAAATCTTGTCTCTCAAGGATTGAGTGCCTATAGATAGGTGCTTTCACCATTCAATTAAAGAGATCAGAAGAGAGAAAGAGAAGCAGAGGAGCAAGACTGAAGGCTTCAATTTCATCTTTTTTTATTTTTATTTTTATTTAGTTAGTTTTTTAGTTATGGCTAACTTGAAGCCATAAATATGAACTCAATTTGTTTATCTTTTCAATAAAGATTTATATTTTGCATGATGAAATTAATGTCTCTAGTTTAATTTTATTCTAGTTATTTTGTTTATTTGATTGATCACCTTATAAACATATTTTTAGGATTATGTTGTAATAATATAAATCGCACATCATACGGGCATATTCTTTGTTTGCAACAATCAATTGCTTACGAACCAATTGCGAGATATTAATTCATAGATACCTAGAATAGACATCATGTTCTAAGATTTGTGTGATATTCATATTTTTCTAGTGCTTAATGGGTTCCAATTATTAAACTTAAGTAGACATCATGCTAGGTTATAATTAGGAATACACGCATCTACGTAGACATCATGCGATTTGTATACTAGTTAAGGAAGAATCTATACGACATGAGTTAATCATACCTTGTCGTGAATATCTTCATCATGCTTGATCATGAATTTGCTTTATTAATCTTTTTAGCAAATTGAGAGATTGTTTAGTGGTAGATATGATGTTCTAACTAAGTTTTTATTCATTCTTTTATTTAATTTTATGCATCAATCTCAATTTAATTCCAAAAGCCCTTTTAATTTATTTTAATGGCTCTAGTTTAGGTCTTAAATTAACTTAAAATTAAAGTAAGTTAAAACTCATCGTGGGATCGACTCTTATTTGTCGCTATACTTAGTTAAACGATTTGTGCACTTGCAAGGTTTTAATAAATTTGGTTTATTAAAAAATTAACCAACAGTTCACTCACTTTTGAACTTGTTGTGGTGATGTTGTTGTTGGTTATTTTGATGGTGTTTGAGTGGGTTTTGATGGGAAGTTTTTACCTATGTTATGAGATGATTTATTTGAGACTTGAAAGGCTTGTATAGATGGCATGAAAACCTACTAAAATTGATGAGCTAGGGTTGGCATGAGATAGGTTTTGAGATGGTTTTGGATTGGAAACTAAATGAAATGAATGTAGACAAGGTGTTTGATAAATTGTCTAACAAAACCAACATGAAAATCTTGAAAGAAATGGACTTAGACTAAGTTAGTGCTTGTAAGGCTTTATGGATAGGTATGAGAATCCAATGAAATTGAGATGTTTTAACTATGATTCCATGTTGCTTAGGTGACCTATAATCTTATGAAAATGTTACAAATTGATTTGAACCAATTCCATTGTAATGCATTGTAAAGCACCTAGGAAATGCATATTGAGTTGTCATCGAAAACCAATTCTTTTATATGTTAAAATGACTTGTATGGATAGGTTTGAGTATGTTTAACATTAGGAAAGAAAGAATTAAGTTTTAGAATGAAATGGGTGAAAAAGCCCCCTAAAAACGGATGAAAAAGTGAGGTTTTTCTTAAATTTCTATATCCAAACGATATCGGAATTCGATGAAATTTTACGGGTGACCACATTAGGAGATAAGAAGAGTGTGGGAGAAAGAATTGGAGCAAAAGGAGGCACGGTTTGGCTGTGCATTCAATTTGGGTTTGAGAGGTCTAAAACGGTCATTTTGGGTTCTGATGGAAACCAAGGAGGCAAGCCTATGGATCCTTTGAGCATCAATGGAGGACCTATGACGAGGGCTCGAGCTAAAAGAATGAAGGAAGCTTTAAATGGGCTCGTTCAAGATATTTGGGCCAAGAGTCTTGCACAACATGACTTGGACAGCTTGGAGGGAACATCAAGACTTCAAAATATTATTCAAATTCAAGAACAAGTCCAAGAACATCAATCTTGAAGAAATCTTGAGGCTTGGGTGTTGATTATAATGCAATTGGGCTGTTATTTATTTAATTGATTTACATTGGGCCTAATTTGTATTATGGGATTGTCTTTAATTTAGTTTAATTTATTAAGTTTTAATTAGGAGGCTAAGTCATTAAAAAGCCCAATATGGGTGTGTTTAGGAAAGAGTCAAAGTCAAAGTCAAAGAGTCAAAGAGTCAAAGTCAAATTAAAAATAGGGTTTTATTTGGTTTCCAATAAGGTTTAGGATTGTATGCCTATATAAGGCTTATTAAACCTAACTTTTCAATCAGTTGTCAATTGAATAAAAGAATTAACTTTTCTCCATTGTTCTCTTGTGAACTTTGAGAATTGCATCAAGATTTGTTCTTGATTTATCAACCTTGACTTATCTCCCACATTCTCATCTCTTTCTTGGGAGTGGCGTCGTTATATCTTTGGTTCTTGATTCGTTAATCAACGGGTCAAAGGTTTTCTTGAAATCTGAATTATCTTTCTTGGGGTTGTGTTTCAATTTGATCGTGGGTGTCGTATCGATATATACGGGGTTCGCATCAGGTTCCAAGCTTCAATTTATGATAGAAAGCATATGGGAACGTCCCTTGGGGTTTGGGGTATATATAAAGGATTCATCCAAAGAAATTGAGAATTTGGAGCATGGATCAAAGAGAAATTGAAAGGAGAAGCTACAAGTGTAGAGAGAATTTTATAAAGTTAGTATAGTTAGGTGCATCTTTGCATTGTCTATTGAGCACATTCTAAGTGTGCTTATCATATGTGTAGGTAAAGGCGAGGCTAGCGGAGCCAGAGAGGACCGTTGAAGCCATTAAGGGAAGTTTGAAAGCAAGATGAGTGCAAAATGGTTTTAGCAAAAATGTATGTGTTTTGACATGTTTATGTATTTTCTAGTATGGTTGTGATTTTATGATTTAAAACGAATGATTTCATGAATACTATGTTTTGTATGAAAGTTATCTTTTGTGTTCTTATAAGTGTGAAAACTACCTTGAAATGGAATTCGAAGTTTTAAGTATTGTTCGATAAATGGTTGATGCAAAAATGATATATGTATAAATATGTTTTCAAAGGCCAATTTTTTGCCCACCCCTGTAAGTTATGTAGACTCGGCCGATACATCCCACACGTGTATAGCAATGTATGGGGGGTATTACATCACTCACATTGTGGGAATAGAGTCCGTCGTGTCACTTTTACGTGTGTGGGATGTTGTCTTACTCTACGCTTTGTGATGCACAATTTCACTCGTAGTTGTTGGGATGTCTTTGTAAGTGTCACGGATGGTATTTATGGCCAAATCATCTCGTGACTCCACGTTCTCGTGGTTGTAAGTTTAAGGGGTAACGTTGGTGTATTTAAAAATGCGAATGTATGTTCGATAATAAACTATTTTATATGATTATAATTATGTTTCGAAAGGAAGCCTTATAATTGAATTCAGTTTGAATGATATTATTGTTTATTAAGCTTATGAAAAGTTTTATATATCCCTTATGTTGGTATTTGTATGATTTTATTATGTGAAGCATGAACTTTTATGAAATTACAAGTTAAATGATTATGAAATGCAACCCTATTTTTAATGTTTTTAAGGAGGTATTTTACAATGGAATATGATATTACTTTATAACTTACGCGCACTCACTGAGCTTCATTAAGCTCACTTTTTCCTGTTTTATGTCAAAAACCTCCTTAAGTGTTAGCGCGGGTGATGTGGCACAAGATACCCTCCGTTGATATAGGTGGGTGCCGACTCGACGAATGCTTCCCTTGTATAAACATTTTGCATGCATATGAAAGTTGAAAAGCCGCCCTTTTGTTGTATTTGATTATATATTTTCGTGGCTTTTGAAATAAATGTTTGTATCTATGTATCTTTTGATATGTGTAAAGTTTTATGAATTTATTTTAAGTGATGAAAAATATGTATTTGTCTAAGTTAATTTCTTATGAATTTTGGCTTTGGCCTTTGGCTTAAGGTTATGGTTTCGAATGATTTTTAACTCATGTGATTTATGGTTTTTAATCCCAAGATTTTATGGCTTTATATGACTTTAAACTATGTGGATTACATGGAAAGAGTTTGTGGAAGTAGTTGTGTTGGATATTGAAAATAATCGAAGTGTATTTTAACCTTACACGTATTTTGGGAACCTTAAAAATATAGACGTTATATTGCCAAATTTTCGTTTTAAAAAAAAAAAATTCAACCTAATCGTGTTTATAAGTAAGGAAAAATTTTAAGCGTTCGCTCCACGGATTCCTTTTAGGCCAATAAGGAACGGTTTAGGAGGATTCCGTCGGGGTGCCAAGCAAGGTTCTCCGGATACAAGTATTATAAGATCTGGGTTGGGTCTTGTCAATTATAGTTGGTAAACCCTCTACAACTCCTCCACTAAAGACACTTAAGGGTTTTAAGGCCTGTGACATGTGCTAAATTACATCGTGAAGGCCTACGGAAGTGGCTCAATAAAATTTAGAAGTAGTTTGTGGGAATCTAGGTTATTTAGTCGAGTCTTGTTTTTGAGTTTGCTCGAGGGTGAGCAAAAGTTAGGCTTGGGTGTATTTGATCATGTTAATTATAGACATGATTTTTTATCTTTAATTCTGGCTTTTGTGAGGAATACTTGAGTAAATTCTATGTTTTTAATGTGTTTTCGAGTGTTTTTGTTTGCCGGGTTATTTAGGAGAAGATTGAAGGAAAATGAAGGAAGAAAGCAAGTTTAAAAGAAGTTTTGAAGTTTTCAATGAAGGCGATTGCGAGGTACAACTAATGTGCTCGAGTTGTGAAAATTGGTCAGAGATTCTTGCTGAATGCAATTTGCCAAACGCTAGTCGCTATAGTTTTCAGGATTTTGGCTAAACGCGATTGCGATTCACAATTCGTGATTTTGGCCTCAGATGTGCATGAAGGAAAATCTTCAATCCTACGTTAAATCACCTCTATAAATTCTTCATTTTCTCAATTACAGAGGATGAGCAGTAGACCTTAGAGCATTTCTAAATTAGTTTTCATTCATTTTAGCTTAGGTTTTCATAGTTTCAAGCCAAGAATCCATTGGAGATTCATGCAACAACTTGTTGGAGCCATTCAAGAGCAACAAAGGAGTGGTTTGGAGTGATTTTAGAGCAAAGGTAGTGGTCATTTCATGATGTTTACTTCTACTTTTGTTTTATTTATTATATTGTTCAATTATACTTTATATTTTGGCTTGATTATGTATAGATCTATGGAGAACTAAACTTGTTTCTAGGGGATTCAATGTAGTTTAATATGAATATATTCTTATGAATGATTTATGATGTTTAAATGGAATGATTTCATATGTATGTATTCTATTTTACTATCTCTTAATGTTTTCGATTGATTTTACACCTAATCAATTGAATGATTTTGTGGTATCAATATGCTTGCAAAAGATATTAATATTTAGAACTTGGTAAAATGACATTTGAGAATTAGAATGAAAATATAGCTAGTTTTTAAGTGTGATATTATGTGTGTAATTGTTCGTAATGTGACGTGACCCAATATGGATCTTTCCTAAACTCTTATCCGGTTGACCTCACCTGCCACCTCAACAAATCCCTCCTAAACCTTCTAGGCGGGCTAAGAGAAATTCACGGAGCGAACCCTTAAAACCTTCTCTTTTAAACTAATTTACTTAACTTTCTTTTCAAAACTAGTTGGGTTGGTTTCGTTTTAAAACTCAAATTTCCTTTTCAAATTTAAAACCCAAATCATTTTATAAAACTAAAAATTCGGCAGCCTAATAATTGCATTATTAACATTTCCAAAACCTTTAAAAAAATGTACACTTCTAAATATTTCTCAAACACCACCCAACTTCTTATAACCACAAACATATAGTTCAATCATAATCCCATTTCATCAAAACTAAAAACATAAAGTCATGAATCAACACTTTGCAAACTTTCATAATTTCTTATAAGAAACATAAAACTTTCATTCTTTTGAAAGAAATATTTACCACTCATTTACATCTCAAAAATATATATTTACAAACAATAGCTTTAGAACTACAAAATATGCAAAATGTCAACTATATAGAAGCACTGATGTGTCTTGTCCACCTACTCTTCTGGAGGCGCCCTCTCGTCTCGGTCACCCACGTCAATACCTGAGGAGGTTTTTAAAATAAAAGCAGAAAAACTATGAGCTTTAAAAACTCAGTGAGTGCTTGTAACTTTTTTTTAACTAAAAGTTTTAATTTCTAAAATACCTCCTTAAAACATTTGGAAGTAATTTATATTTCTTAAACTTTCTCAAAAGTTAAATCTCATTTAATTAGAAAACATTCATAAAGCATATATAAACTCATATATATATATATATATATATAAACTTCATGTAAAGCTTATAAATTATAAAGCATATAAAATGCTAAACAAAATCATTATTTGTAGTAAAGATCTAAAACGCTTTTCTTTGCTTTCAATATTTCAAATACTAACTTTTTTTTTCTAAACGCATCATTCGTACCTCTAAATGCTAGAACCACGCAATAGCTAAGCTAATGTCAATCGATGTGTAATCACATGGCGATTTTGAACTTACACCAAACGTGACACTTACAAAGACATCTCACGACTATGTGTGAAATTCTACATCGCTAACCATAGCACAAGATAATATCCCACACAAGTAAAGGCGACACGACAGACTCAATTTCCCCCCAAGTTAGTGACGTATCCCCCCAGGACTTTGCCATACTAGTGCGGGATATACTGGTCGTGATGGAAACCAACGAAGCAAGCCTATGGATCCTTTGAGCATCAACGGAGGACCTATGATGAGGGCTCGAGCTAAAAGGATGAAAGAAGCTTTAAATGGGCTCGTTCAAGATATTTGGGCCAAGAGTCTTGCACAACATGACTTGGACAGCTTGGAGGGAACATCAAGACTTCAAAATATTGTTCAAGTTCAAGAACAAGTCCAAGAACATCAATCTTAAGAAATCTTGAGGCTTGGGTGTCGATTATAATGCAATTGGGCTGTTATTTATTTAATTGATTTACATTGGGCCTAATTTGTATTATAGGATTGTTTTTAATTTAGTTTAATCTATTAAGTTTTAATTAAGGAGGCTGAGTCATTAAAAAGCCCAATATGGGTGTGTTTAGGAAAGAGTCAAAGTCAAAGAGTCAAAGTCAATTAAAAATAGGGTTTTATTTGGTTTCCAATAAGGTTTAGGATTGTATGCCTATATAAGGCTTATTAAACCTAACTTTTCAATAAGTTGTCAATTGAATAAAAGATTTAACTTTTCTCCATTGTTCTCTTGTGAACTTTGAGAATTGCATCAAGATTTGTTCTTGATTTATCAACCTTGACTTATCTCCCACATTCTCATCTCTTTCTTGGGAGTGGCGTCGTTATATCTTTGGTTCTTGGTTTGCTAATCAACGGGTCAAAGATTTTCTTGAAATCTGAATTATCTTTCTTGGGGTTGTGTTTCAATTTGATTGTGGGTGTCGTATCTTTATATACGGGGTTCGCATCAGTTGGTATCAGAGCTTTGGTTAATTAATTCAGGTTTGGTTTATCAATTTATTTTCTTATTTTCTGATTCTCTTTTAATAGCCGCAAATCACATCTTTTCCGTTTCTTGGATTGGCGCAAACATCCATTATCAATAATTCCTTTCTTTGTTTTGCACTGCACGCCACACAAACAATAGTCATTAGTAGTTTCGTCTTTTTGTGCTTACAATCTGCATGCGCACCAAATTCTTGTCAACTGCATGTGCATCACAAACAAAAGCCATCATTAGATATATTTTGTTCTTTGCTCTTGCACTGCACGTGCATCATTAAGATCACCCAGAATAGCCGCACACTAATCTTTAATTGTTATTGTCTTCTGGTTCTGAAACTCTGTGTGTCCCAAACAAATATTATTTGTTTTCTTTGTTCTTGCAATCTACATGTGCAGCATAAACATTCATCACATATATATTCTGTCAATCTGTACATTCTTGAAATTGCATTCTAGAGAGTCTTGATTTCTTGAATTTCTTGAATTTCAAGATTCATATCAATATTTTGTTTGTGGTTCAAATTTGCAATTTGCATTCAATTTAGTTTGTGAGCGTTCTAGTTTGAGTAAAAAAAAAAAAAAAAAAAAACAATATCAAAAAAAAAAAAAAAATCCAGAAAAAAGAAAGTGTCAAAAAAAAAAGAGAGAGAGAATTGAACGCCATAAATTGTTTGGATTGAAGTGAGTTGGTATTGTTTCTCCTTAATTGCAATTCGAGCCTTTACGGTTTTCGAATCTTTCTTGAAACCAGATTGCTTTTTGTTCATTGTTACTCTGTGTTAATTGTTGATCCTTTTTCTTTCGTATTCTTTGTGCGCTTTCTTTTCTTTGTTGCGATTTGTCAGGGATGATTATTTCAAGGGTGACCTTGTTGTGATCGATTAGTTCTATAAAGAACTTGGTGAGAAAAGTTTGAGTGTGGACAGGGAGTGTTGAGTTAAATCAAGAGTGCTGAGTGATAAACACGTGAGGACTAGAGTGAAACACATGAGGGAGTGTTGTGAATTATTTTCTTTACTAACATTCTTTTCAGGTGTCAAACATGTCTTTAGACAAAAGTAAAGAAGTGGAAGGAGGAGAAAATACAGATGTATCGTTCATGCTCAAGGCAATGCAACAACAATTTGAGAGGATGAACATGGTGTTTATGGATTTTAGGGATCGAATGGATAGGCAAGATGCTGCCATAGCTAGATTGCATAGAGATCCGCAAAGAAGAACTCCGGAATTACATGGTGTCAATGATGAATTAGAGGCTGATTCACATGGCGAAGAGTTGGAAGGAGATGACAATTCCACTAATGCAAATAGGGGCAGAATTAGAGGTGGTAGAGGTGGTCGTAGAGGTAACGGAGATAATAGGTACTATGGGAATGTGAATGAGAGAGGAAGATGGGATGATAGGCCCGATAGACTAGATAAGGATCTTAGTAGCATTAAGATGAAGATACCCTCTTTTCATGGGAAGGTTGATCCTGATGTGTATCTAGAGTGGGAGAAACGAGTAGAGTTGGTCTTTGAGTGTCATAACTTTTCCGAGGAGAAGAAGGTGAAGTTAGCTGCAGCCGAGTTTGTAGATTATGCCGTGGTTTGGTGGGGACAATTAGTGCAAGATAGGAGGAGAAACGAGGAACGTCCTATAAACACTTGGGGTGAGTTGAAAACAGTTATGAAGAAGCGGTTTGTTCCTAGGTCATACTATAGGGAACTATACCGGCGATTACAAAGCCTTACCCAAGGTTCTAAAAGTGTGGAGGATTACTACAAGGAGATGGAGATAGCCATGGTTAGAGCCAATATTGAGGAAGATAGAGAGGCTACTATGGCGCGATTTCTGAAAGGCTTGAATGAAGACATTGCCAATATTGTTGAGTTGCAACATTATGTGGAGCTTGAGGACTTGGTCCATATGGCTATGAAAGTGGAGAAACAACTCAAAAGGAAGGGTGCAATGTCACGATATGGCAGAAATTCGGGTTCCACATCCACTTGGAAGTCGAATTGGAATAGAAAAGAAGATAGGTCATCACAAAAGCCTAAGGCCGAGAGTGCTAAGCCTAAGGAGGGTAGGGATAGCAGCCATGATAAGGGCAAGGCCGTGGCAACACAAGGCAGGAATAGGGATATCCAATGTTTCAGGTGTTTAGGAAGAGGTCACATAGCTTCGCAATGTCCTAATAAGCGAACTATGATCCTAAGAGAGGATGGAGATATCGAGACCGACGGGGAGAGTGATGATGATGAGATGCCACCGTTGGAAGATGCTAGTGATGTTGAAATTGAGTATCCCGCAGATGGAAAGTTGCTAGTGGCAAGACGTGCTCTAAATGTGCAAGTGAAGGAAGATGATGAGGTGCAACGTGATAATATTTTCCATACTAGATGCCATATCAAGGATAGGGTTTGTAGTATGATCATTGATGGGGGTAGCTGCACCAACGTTGCTAGTACCGAATTAGTGGAGAAATTGAGTTTACCTACTTCAAAACATCCTAAACCATATAAGTTACAGTGGTTGAATGATTGTGGAGAAGTTAAGGTGACAAAACAGGTTCTAGTATCCTTTGCTATTGGTAGGTACAAGGATAAGGTGTTATGTGATGTTGTACCTATGCACGCGGGACACTTGCTTTTGGGTCGTCCATAGCAATATGATAGGAGAGTAATACATGATGGGTTTAAGAATAGATATTCTTTTACCATGAATGGGCGAACAATCACTCTTGTACCATTAACACCTAGACAGGTGTATGAAGATCAAGTGAGGATAAGAGAGAGTGAACAAAAGAAAGAGAGCGAGGGAAGAAGAGAGGCTGAGAGTTCAAACACTAGTGAGGTCGAGGGAAAGAGAGTTGAGTGTGAGAGAAAGAGTGACAAAACACTTGAGTGTAAACGAGAGAATGAGAGGAAGAAAAGTGAGAAAAAGAAAATGAGTGTCTATGCCAAAGGGAGCGATGTGAGGGTTGCTTTTCTAGCCAAGCAACAAATGTTTGTACTTTTGTACAAAGAAGCTTATTTTTCTAACTCTGACCTTGATTTGTCTTTGCCTAGTGTTGTTACTACTCTTTTGCAGGATTTTAAAGATGTATTCCCTGAGGACATACCGGATGGATTGCCACCAAAGAGGGGAATAGAACATCAAATCGACTTCATACCCGAAGCTTCAATTCCAAATCGACCGGCATATAGAAGTAATCCCGAGGAGACAAAGGAGCTTCAAAGGCAGGTTGAAGAGTTGATGAAAAAGGGGCATGTAAGGGAGAGCATGAGCCCATGTGCCGTACCAGTATTACTTGTGCCTAAGAAGGATGGGACTTGGCGTATGTGCATCGATTGCAGAGCTGTCAACAAAATTACAGTTAAGTATCGGCATCCCATACCTAGCCTCTATCTCATTTTCTAGCTTCATCAAGTACGAATCCTGGGTCTGAAGTTCTTTTACTTGATCTACTAACATTGGACGAATGTGAAATGCTGCTAATAAAGCTCCTAAGCCGGTCATTTCCAATCTAACACCTATGGACCATAACTCTACTAACATAGGCAACTACTTTGCCTTCAGCTGGGCTGATAAACCTATGGACTTTTGGCTCAGTGCATCCGCTACTACATTCGCTTTACCAGGGTGATACTCAATTGCGTAATCATAATCTTTTATGAGCTCTATCTATCTTCTTTGTTTCATATTAAGCTCCTTCTGTGTAAATAAATATTGTAGGCTCTTGTGACTTGTGAAGATCTTGCAAGGTACTCCATATAGATAATGTCTTTATATCCTTAAAACAAACACTACAGTTGCTAATTTCAAATTGTGTGTCGGATAATTCTATTCATGTTTTCTCAACTGTCGAGATGCATATGCTATCACTCAATCGTTCTGAATCAACACAACACCTAGACCATGTCTAAAGGTATCACAATAAACCATAAATTCATCATTCCCTGATAGAAGTGTGAGTACAGGTGCCGAGGTTAATCTCCTCTTCAACTTATCAAACCTGCGTTGACACTCATCTAACAATACCAACTTCTCTGTTTTTTTTTTTTCTAATCAATCTCGTCAAAGGAGCAGCTATCTTTGAAAATTGTTTTACAAACTTTCTGTAATAACCAACCGATCCCAAGAAATTCCTAACTTCTGTCATGTTCGTAGGTGGCTTCCAATTCATTATAGCTTCTATTTTCTTGGGATCTACTGATATTCCCTCTGCTGATACCACATGACCTAGAAATGCTATTCTGTTTAGCCAGAATTAGCACTTTCTAAACTTGGCATACAGCTGGTGCTCCCGTAAGGTTTGCAATACAACTCTAAGATGCTCAGTGTGATCCTCTTGGCTACCTAAATACACTAGTATTTCATCTATAAAGACAATCACAAACTTGTCTAGGTAAGGCCTGAAGACTCTGTTCATCAAATCCATAAAAGCTGCTAAGACATTTGTCAATCCAAATGGCATCACTAAGAACTCAAAATGTCCATAACGAGTCATAAAGGCTGTCTTTGGGACATCTACTCTGCGGATCTTCAACTAATGATACATTAACCTTAAATCAATCTTTGAAAACACCCTAACTCCCTGAAGCTGATCAAATAGATCATCAATCCTTGGTAACAGATACTGATTCCTGATAGTGACTTTGTTCAGCTGTCTATAATCTATGCAAAACCTAAGGCTATCATCTTTCTTCTTTATAAACAATACTAGGGCTCTCCAAGGCGAAGCACTCGGCTTAATGAATCCTTTACTTACCAATTCTTTCATCTGGACCTTCAACTCTTTCAACTTTACTGGTGCCATTTAATATGACACTATAGAGATGGGCTCTATACCAGGAGCTAACTCTGTCTCAAACTCTATCTCTCTGTCTGGTGATAGCCTTGGAAGGTCCTCTAGGAAGACATCTGGGATACTTTCTAACTATTGAAACCTCTTCTAATCTCAACTCATCATTCTCCGGTTCCACTTTATAGGCCAAGTACCCTTGACACGCTTCTTTCAGCATCTTACTAGTTTTGATCATGCTGATCATACTTATAGGAAGAAGATGCTTTCTCACACAACAAAAAATTACATCTAGTTCCTCAGGTCTGTTGAACTTCATCTCTTTTCTATAACAAGCCACCCTAGCTCTATGTTTAGACAGCCAATCCATGCTTAGTATCATATCAAAGTCATGGATATCCAATAGAATCAGGTCTGTCTCAAACTCCTGACCTACTATATTCACCCTCCTACCCATATAAACATTATCTGCTATAAAAAAAATCACTCGTGGGCAATGATACTAGAATGCTACAATTGGAGGGTTCCTTGTTTACTTTGGCTCTAGCAGCAAAACTCACTGACATAAAAGAATCCATAGCCCCTAGGTCAATCAATGTATGAGCATTTAGATCAAACAAGAAATACTACCTATGACCACATCTGGGGCAGCATCTGTGTCCTGTTAGGTGACAGAATATACTCTAGTCTTGGTATGGGGTCTTCCAAGCTGTCCTCTGGGTGGTACTCCCCTACTGGATCCACCATTGGGCTGTTCAGGCTTACTGTTGCTCTAATCTAGGGACCTCTCTTCTTTGGTCCATGACACCCGCCACTAGTCTATCCTGGTATGATAATCCTGCCCTCAGGTTTATTTGATGTGGCTACACTAGGGCAGTATTTCATAAAATGATCCTGCTGACTACACTTGTAGCACCCAGTGTTACCCATAAAACATTCGCCTGGATGATTCTTACCACATAAGTCTTGATTCGTGGGTTAAGGCCTGACATAAACTTATTAACTTTCTGCTCTTTATCATCTAGGATGGATGGAACAAGGCGACCCAATTCTGAAAACTTCTTCTCATAATCAGTTACTAAAAGGTTGCCCTGCTCCAGTCGAAAGAACTTCTCAAACTTGGCCTCTTTATAGCTTCTGGGATAAAACTTCTCTAAGAGCTCTTTCTTGAAAATGACCAATGATACCCCATCAGCTTGTCTCCTCTGAAGTGCCTTCCACCGGTCTTTTGCTCTGTTTATTTATTTATTTAGTTTTAGCAGGAAGGCTAAATATGTGACTATCTAGTCCTCTGTGCAACCCATTACTTGAAAAATTTCCTCAATTGCCTCTAACCATGACAGTGCATGTTCTGGCTCTCTTGAGCCATCATACGACTTCATGCCTAATTTTCGTGCGTGCTCTATAGGTGCTCCCGACTCACAGGGCTGATGAAGGGCTGTTGCTAACACTTGGGCCATCTGTTCTATATTCATCTGTACACCACCTGACCCTTCAAGTTGTGATGGTTCTACTTGGAGCTGACTTTCTAGCACGTTAACAAACTCATCAACGTGCTCCTCATCATGTGTGGATGCCTCTACGGCTGCCCTCCTCGTTCTTGGGCGACCACAACGATGCATGCTTCTGAAAAATTCAAATATGAATGAGTGGTCATGAAATGCACGAAAACAACTTTAAAGCTTTCTAAAATCTTTCTCAAAAACTCTATAAAATTGGGGCTTTGATACCACTTTGATGGTATGCATGGACTTCGCTTTCTGGCATCAGGGGTATCTCAGACATAAGTCTTACACACAGCCTCTCGGCTTGCGCAGCCTACACAGGAGACCAAACCTACATCAGATATGTCAAGGTAAGAGCCAATGCTTCACCGGCCATTCCTCACATTACAAGAGCCCCCAATCCCATGGGTCGAATTTACTATAGTCCTCTTCTTGAAACCTGCTTTGATACCACTCTGACGTGACCCTATCCTGATCTCTCCTAAACTCTTATGCGGTTGGCCTCACCTGGCATCCCAACAGATCTCTCCCAAACCCTTTAGGCGGGTTAAGAGAAATTCGCGGAGCAAACCTTTAAAACATTCTTTTTTAAACTAATTTATTTAACTTTCTTTTCAAAACTAGTTGGGATGGTTTTGTTTTAAAACTCAAATTTTCTTTTCAAATTCAAAACCCAAATCATTTAATAAAACTAAAACCCAGCAACATAATGACTGCATTATTAACATTTCCAAAACTTGTAAAAGAAATGTACACTTCTAAATGTTTCTCAAACACGACCCAACTTCTTATAACCACAAACATATAGTTCAATCATAATCTCATTTCATTAAAACTAAAAACATAAAGTCATGAATCAACACTTTGCAAACTTTCATAATTTCTTATAAGAAACATAAAACTTTCATTCTTTTGAATGAAATATTTATCACTCATTTACATCTCAAAAATATATATTTACAAACAATAGTTTTAGAGGTATAAAATATGCAAAATGTCAACTATATAAAAGAATTGTTGCGTCTTGCCCACCTACTCTTCTGGAGGCGCATTTTCGTCTCGATCACCAACGTCAATACCTGAGGAGGTTTTTAAAATACAAACAAAAAAACTATGAGCTTTAAAAGCTCAGTGAGTGCTTGTAACTCTTTTTTAACTAAAAGCTTTAATTTCTAAAATACCTCCTTAAAACATTTGGAAGTAATTTCTATTTCTTAAACTTTCCCAAAACTTAAATCTCATTTAATTGCAAAACATGTATAAAGCATATAAAAACTCATATATATAAACTTCACATAAAGCTTGTAAATTGTAAAGCATATAAAATGCTAAACAAAATCATTATTTGTAGTAAAGATCTAAAACGTTTTTCTTTGCTTTCAATCTTTCAAATACTAACTTTTCTTTCTAAAAGCATCATTCGTACCCCTAAATGCTACAACCATGTGACAGCTAAGCTAATGTTAATCGACGTGGAGTCACGTGGCGATTTTAAACTGACATCTATCGTGACGCTTACAAAGACATCTCACAATTATGTGCGGAATTCTAAATCGCTAACCATAGTACAATATAATATCCCACACAAGTAGAAGCCACACGACAGACTTAATTTCCCCGCAAGTTAATGACGCATCCCCCCAGAAGTTTGTTATATTAGTGCGAGATATACTGGCTGGGTCTAAATCTTAATCATAAATCTGAGGGTATACTCATGACTTTTGAAAACTTATTTTTGCATTAACTTTCTAGTGCAATAGACACAAATCTCTTTTCTAAGTGCATTAAGTATCAAAACTCATAGTTCTAACTGCATTACGCACTAAAACTCATTTTCTTAGTGCTATGAGCACAGAAACTCATGTTCTTAGTGCAATAAACACAAAACCTCATTTCTTTTAAGTGCAACAAACACAAAATAGTTTTACTAAGTGCAAGAAGCACAAAATAGCTCATTTCAATTTCTAAAATGGCATCTAACATTTACAAAATGCTTAAACATTTAAAACAAGCATAAACTTACATATAAAATTACTTTAGCACTCACAATAAAAATTTTCTTATAACTTTTCAAATTTTATTGCAAACATTTCAAAATAAAGTATAGCACTTACTTGAATTCAAACTTTGTATAAGGATGGCCTTGCCATGCTTCGCTTGCTTCCTCCTCACCTACACATCATATTCTAGCTTAGAATACATAAAATTTAACTTCACAAAACTCACTACATTGCTTCTAACTCAACTAGCCTATAAAAGGGATATTTTCACTAAAAACTTCTCTTCTTGGTTCTAACTTAATCAAGGTTTTCAAATTCTGTTTTCTTTTTATTTATTCTCACCTAAGAACACAGTCATCTACTTGAAATAATTTTCTGAAGCTCGAAATGAAAATCAATCATTTTTTACCCCCTTTGGCCGAACCTATTGCAGCTCTCTCCCTATTGATTTTCTTTCATCCATTTTTGCTCCATTCATCTCCCTAACTCACACTTAGGTAGGTCCAAAAGTTAATTCGAAAAAAAACGGCCATTGGTTAAAGGTTTCTAGCTAAAACACTCTTTTTTTTACACTAATTTAAGGGTAACTTTTCCATTTTTCATTTCTAATCTCAATTCTCTTTTCCTTAGTACTATACATACTCAGTTATACTCATTCAACTCATTTAGACACATAGGGGAAGTGGTATTACATAATAACCACAAATACCCTTCATATAAACTTTACAATGCAAATTGTCTAATTGGCTTTCTAACATTTTCATAGGTTTATTTAGCATGAAATCAATATGGAATCATGCTTAAAAGACTTAGATTTCATTGGCATTACACATCTCTCACTATGGTCTTTCATGCCCTTACACATACCAAGTTCATTTCATTCAAGTTTTTCATGTTAAATCATTTAGACATTTCATCAAACACTTAATCTACAAGTCATTTCATTTACAACAACCTCAAATCAAACTTAGGGTCTCTCCCATACAAACCCTAGCTTATCAAACTTGATTGATTTCCATGTAATCACTCTTGCTTTTAGTCTCTTAAAATTCAACTTATAACATAAATAAAAACCTTACCCCCATCAAATTCCAACTCAAACATCAACACAAACAATCCATAAATAAGTTCAAAGTTGATGAACTAACCTCTTTTAGCTTGATTTCTTGCTCTAGACTTAATTCTCTAGCTTAGGTTAGCTTGAAGTCTGGATGTGGATGTTGACAATTGATTGAAATCACGTGATCAACCTTTATCTTAGCTTGGTTGAACACACCCCTCTCACTCTCACGTTTTCTCTCTTTGTTTCTCTACGTTTTTCACTTCAAATGGCTAAGTGTTGGGAAACACTTCTATATATATACTTTAATCTTTTTCAAAATGACAATCATGTTCTTGAAAATTTGATTCTTGTCCCTCAACTTTACTTAATTCTAACTTGACCCCTAATAGGAAAACTTACTTCAAATTGGTCCCTTATCACACTTAATAATCACTTAAGGTCATTTACCATTTTACCCTTCTATTTATTCTCCAATTGGGTTCAATCAATTTCTAAAAATTCCCTACATTCTTTGGACACTTTCATTAATCATTTAAAGTCTCAAAACATCACTTATAGACTATTATTAGGGAGACCATAAATAGAAATCGAGGGCTTACATAATGAATTTGTGTTAACCATTCACATTAGAAATATAGTTGTATGTTTAATGCAGACATACTTGCGATGAACTCGAAAGAGACTCATGAATATAATAGTATACCCTATCAAATACAATATAAATCATGAAGTCGATGGAAAATGACATAAGAATAGTGAAATATTAAATGAAGTTGAATTTCCTTAGACTTTAATTAGGTGTTTGCTTAAATCTATTTAATTTTTCTTGTCAGTTGATTTTCATAATTTTACTTTTCAAACAACTTAATTAATATTATTTGGATAAAGTTGTGTAGATAAATTTCAATACATACTTCTAGTTTGAACCATCTCTGTGGGATTGATCTTGATTTGCCACTATATTACATAAAGACAGTGTGTACTTACATGAGTTTTTGCAAAGTGTAATATCGAAAACGTGCATAACACCTCCAAAAGCCTCAACTGTAAGTGAAAGCATTGAAGTGTGGGTACCGACCATAAGTCTTGCCAAAGGGCGCAAGTGTAGAGCGCAAGAGAGCTACCAGTGATGGGCCCCGTTCCTATGCCTCTATTTTCGTACCATCGGTAGCCCATTGGCAACCCCATAGTAATCCTCCAGTAGATATCTGATCCAACTGAAAGGTTCCCATGAAGTTAAGTCATTTTTCTTTGCTATGAATCTTTGTTATTCCTCTTTTAAAAACAGAAATGGGTGGAATTTTTTTTTCATACATTTATAAAATAGATTTAATAAAAATTTGGGCAGTATAACGTTTATTTTTCTAACATGCCAACCTTTAACAAATCACAAAAAATTTTGCACACTTCTAAAAATAAACATTTTCTCAACTTCTGGATTTTAAGCCTTTTTCATCTTAAAAGTCACAAGCAACCCTAAATATATATTCGAATTCAAAGGCAATTTAAAAATCAATTATATGTCATGCATATATACACATTATACATTTTCCAAAATTTATACAAATGGATATATGAAATTTATAAGCATTCAATTCTTTTCTTTTCTTTTTTGTTTTTAAATATCTATAGCATTTTATACATAAATATACAGCACGCACGACTCAGCCCGTCTAATCCTGTGTCGAAGTCTCTGCTACAGATGCACCAATCTCTGTACCTGTCCTTTAGGAGGTTTTGTTATAAAACATAAAATATGGGTGAGTTAAGCGAACTCAGTGAGTGTCATAAAACTCTATTATGGTTTTTTATTTTTTTATATAAAATAAACCTCCCTAAAGTTCTTTATATATATTTATAAACCTTTCCATGCTATGAAAATGAAATCGGTTTTCCTAAAATTCAATCTTTGAGTTTAAATACTTTAATAAACTTCCATTATAAATATAAATCAAACTTTATAAGTCTGATTTTGGAAAACTATTTTGAAATGCTTTAAAATTCTTTGTTGTAGAACATAAACAGTGGCAGCAATAAAACTTTTAGGAAAATCTCTGTGCAAAAATAGGCAAATCATTGTTAATATGTATCATATGGTATCCTAGGTACAACCAGAATGTACTATCGCTCAACCTCCATGGAAATTACCTTTGCTTCGGCCTCCTGTTCGGCAGGGCGCTAGCTATAATACTGATGGGTCCCAAACCTATAACCTATCAGGCAACCTGCCCGGCACTCAACGAAAGCCTATTAGACGAAATCTTAATCGACTGGAAAGTCTACACGAAGCCAAGCCGTGAACGTTTCTGAAATCTCTTTTTAAAACATCCTTAAAGTTTTCTAATGGTTTGTAATTCGATGGAATTTTTTTTTTTTTTTTCGCTTTTTGAATACGTTTACAAAATAGAATTTTAAAAATTTTGGCAGCATAACAGCTGCATTTCTGGTGATCCCACCTATAAGAAAAATCAAGTAAAACCTGCACACTTTTATAGCAATTATTTTTCTCAACTTCTAGGCCTCAGGCCTTCATTTCCAATCCGCAAACAACCACAAAACAGTTTATGCTATTTCAAAAGAAGAACTTAAAACATTTTATTTCATGAATATGCATGAATTGCAAAAATTCAATTTAATGTCAATTCAAAGTTTACAAAAGCCCAAAAGTGATGCACATTCATGATCAGACACAAAATATTACAATTTCAATGCAGCTGCACCCGATGCGTCCACTAGTCTATGGTAGGGGTCTCTAAAGCTGTAGCGCCTGTGCCTACACCTGGGGAGGTTTGTTTTGGAAAAGTAAAGTAAAGAGTGAGCTAATAAGCTCAGTGAGTGTTAAGTTCTCTAACTAAACTACTTTAGGAAAATACCTCCCTAAAAGTTTATTAAACATAATGCAATTGTTTAAGATAAATATGCTACATAAAAGAGATTGAGAAATTGAAAACCTTAACTGTAATACGCAAATATATATATATATATATAACATTTGATAATAGAATAATCATGCGTATTAAAAATGAATAAATAAAGCAGCATATACATTTCATACATGTCAAAAATCATGAGTGGTGGTACTTAATTTATTAAAATCATTTGCATGTAATAAATCAACCACCATTGCCTATATATCACTTGGCACCCTAGGTACATGACAGAGCAGAATTTCCCATCGCTCCAAGCGGCATTACTCATCACTTAAGTCATTTGTCCGGTCCCACGTTACGGAAAACCTCATCGCTACGGGAAACTAGCTATTATATACCTCTATACGTGCATGGTTGACACGTTGACTGGATTAACTGACTCAGTCCCTTTTTCTGGGTATTTCCCGTTGTTAGTTTAGTTAGTGACAGACACCGTTGACACTACCATGCACGTCTTTAGGGTACTCTTCACCGGGTACAACTCATTGAGATACCTAGAAGGCGTGCCATAAGCTAATAAAAACATTTTCTTTTCTACTGCTTTTTATTTTCATAATTTTCATTTCGTAAACTTCTCATACTATCATGTACAAGGTTTTCATAACATTTTCATTTGAATAAAAATTCATATAAAGCATTTCATGGCATATAATTTATACATTTCATAATTACTCATTCAATCGTAAAACAATTGCATAAAACATTTTATAAATCATTCACATAAAATACTTTGAAAGAAAACTCACCTCTTTTCCTTTAGCTTTTTTTTTTTTCTTATGCGAGTTCCGTCAGGTTCTCGTTACCTACGTAGTTATAATTCTAGTCTTAGGGAATTTCGCAAACAATTTCAATTCACTCGCAATTTAAATATATCACATTTCTACCAACGTATCAAGTCACAATAATCGCACGACTACGGAAACTCTTCGAAAAGTCTTATTCTAGTCACAACAACACTGGTTTTCATCCATTTCCAAGTTAATTCCATTATCCATCTACCTCATAAGATCATTCAAAATAAAAATCCACCATTCTAATCACCCCATAGCCGAATGCACATCACACTAAAATCCACATCGTCACATTTCATTTCAATATCATTTTCCATTTGAGTGATAAAATCATTCCTTGGCCGTGACATGCATATATTCATCATGCATCCATTTTTCATATTTTTCACTTGCATGTACATCCTCAAATATCATGTTATCAAATTAAAATTTATTTTGGAACATCAAAAACTTCTCCTAGCCATGACCAATCATGCATTCAACATCAATCCTCATTCAAACTTTCATCAACCTTCATGCATGGATACTTTCATCACATTTTCATCATATTTTAATCTCAAAATCTCAAACAAACATTTATGGAATCACAACAGCCCGTACATCACATTTCTCATCCATTTTCACATCAAAGTTAAAGAAAAAATCATTACTAACCCCTAAAATGACTTAGTATGGATGTAGTCTTGTTGTTTGCTTGCTCTCCCTTCTTGAATGAGCTTGAATGGACCCAAAATCATCTTGAAATTACATGGAACAGCTTGCTGCCCCTGACTTCATGTATTTCATCCATCAAAATCAAAGAAAATCACACTAATCTCTTAAAGTGAGTGGGTATAGGTCTTATCTTGGTTCCTAGCTTGTGTTTTCCTCTTGGATGAGTTAAAATCCTTCAAAAATCACCCATAAACTCCATGGTTGGGCTGCTGCACGTTTTTCCCTTCTCCTTGCCATCCAACACCCTCTCTTTCTCTTCTTGCCCGAATGCTGTCCACTCACACACACAATTGTTTTATTTTTTCATTTTTCATGCATTCTAGTATATATACTTTGCCATTTAATTGATAATTGCCCTTAGAGTTGCTTTAATCTACAAGTTTGCTATCCTTGCATGCTAGCCAAGTGTCCAACATGCATCATTTCCCTTGCCAAGTGTCACCCATGCACGCGTTCTTCACGACACATGTCAACCATGCATAAAATCCATTTACACGTCTTCCATGCACACTCCCCTTTTGACAAGTGTCTTGCATGCATACTACTCTCATGCCACATGTCCTTTATGCATGCATCCTAGCCCCACGTTTTCACTCATTCTTATCTCTTTTCATTCGAATCTTCCGGAACGCCCGAATTAGGCTTTTTCGTGACTTTTTTCGAAACTCTTCGAAAACTCTCCGGGGCCTATATTTGGACTTCCTACATGCTTCTAGTAAGCTTGGTAACTCTTAATTGTCATCCTAAACCCTTTTTCGGGTCTCCAAAAATTCACTCAATCGGCTTAGAGGATTTTTCGGATTGGTTCCGTTTCGATCCGAATTTCATTCAAAAGTGCCTTTTTAAGATTCTAAGGTGTTTCTTAAGCTTATTAACACTCATTTCGATACTTTTCTAAATTTTTAAGAATCCTTGAAAATCCTTTCGGGATTTTCGGTCAGATTCCGAAAATATTTTCGGTTCGTTCAAAAACCTACCAAAATGGTACGGATGCATTCAAAATACATTCTAAACGCTTTATCATGTCAAAATAAGGTCATACACATCGTCGTATAGGCTACATACATAATTCCGGAATGGCATGTTACAAATACACCTTAATTCATGCATGGACGATATACTAATTGGAATAACTGACTCAGTCCCTTCCGTTGTTAGCGACAGACTCTTTTGACATTGCCATGCACAGATTCGGATACTTTGATTGGAAATCTCTGTAAATTTCTGGACGAAACAACCTTTTTATGTAACAGGTTAGTCCATCCCCGCTCTTGGGCCTCGGTCTCGACCCTCATAGATTCGGATGCAACCGCCTGGCTGCCCCCTCCCTTGGGCCTCGACCTTCAAGGATTCGGGCAGTAGGTATTGTCCCCTGATCTATCTTTAACTTTATCACGTTCTGAAATATCTATCATGACAGGACCCAACCCAAATCCCTCAATACTTATGTCCGGAGGGTCCTGCCTGGCACCCTAATAGATCCCTCCTAACTCTACTAAATGGGCTAATAGAAATTCGTGGAACGAACCCTTAAAACTTTTTGCTTAAAACCTTATATCATCCAGTTTCTCTTTAACACTGGTCATGTTGTTTTCGTTTTCAAAACTAAAGTTTCGTTTCAATTTTATTATTATTATTATTATTATTATTTTTAAAACCAAGTCATTTTATAAAACAAAAATCTGGCAGCATAACAGTTGCATTTTTAACTTAGGCAACACCTGAAAAAGAAAATTTACACTTCTAAATATTTCTCAAACTTAACCCAACTTCTTTTGGGGGAAACTTCATTTTAGTCCCTAAGGTTTCGCGAAATATCAAAATTTTAAGCATCTATTGAAAACAGCTCTTTTAATCCCTAACTTTTCCAAAACTCTTCAAAATAGTCCAAACCGTTAGTCAACTACTAGTCAAACTAAACAGATAAACTAAAAAGACTCAATTACCCCTCACAACTTAAAATGACTATTTTATCCCTAATAAAATGAGAATATTACATGTTATTTGACCAATTAAAAGTTAACACGTGTACACAATAATAATATAATTTAAAAAAAAAAAATTGATTATTATTTTTATTTAAATTAAACAATAATTAAAAAAAATCGATTTAGGAAAATAAATTAAACATTAAAAATTAAACTTTTTTTTTTCTTCCCTTGATCTGGATTCTTCCAGATCAAGTCTCATTTCCTCTCTCTCTTTTCTCCCTTCTTCTTCTTCTTCCTTCTTCTTCTTCGTTTTTCTCCTTCGTTGGTAAGGCGATCTGGGATCGACCGACAGAACCCAGATGAGACTCATCTGGGATGGACCAACAAAACCCAGATGAGACTCATCTGGGTTCGGTCGATCGAACCCAGATGAGAGTCTCATCTGGGTTCGACCGAACCCAGATGAGTCTCATCTAGGTTCGGTCGAACCCAGATGAGACCGAACCTAGATGAGATCTCATCTGGGTTCGACCGAACCTAGATGGTCGAACCCAGATGAGAGACTCATCTGGGTTCGGTGTGCATCTGGGTTCGATCGAACCAAACCGAACCCAGATGAGTCTCTCATCTGGGTTCGTCGACTCATCTGGGTTCGGCCGAACCCAGATGAGTCATCTCTTATCTGGGTTCGGTCGAACCCAGATGAGAGTCTCTCTTTTCTCTCATCTGGGTTCGATCGAACCCAAATCTTAGTGCAAGTGTTTTGAGTTTTTTTCTTTTTTCTGATAAACAATTTTATTATTTTTTCTTAATGTTGTTATTGACATTTTTGTTGGAGATGATACTGTGATGTTATTGATGATGATGTTGAAGACTATGGGATTTGTTGATGATAATGTTGATGAAATGACTTGTTGATGATGTTAGTAAAAGGATTTGATGAACAATCAAACCATGAATTTGAATCAGATTTTTAAAAAAAAGTTCAGATTTTTTTTCAGTTTAATTTTTTTTTAAAAGTAATTTTTTATTTTTTAAATTATTTTAAATTTTTTATAGATTTAGAATCTCAACTATACACGTTTCATAATCTTAACTTTTCATATGAAAAGACTATCTTACCCATTTCAACCAAGCTTTCTGTGACCGTTGACCAATAATTGACTAACGGTTTGGACTATTTTGAAGAATTTTGGAAAAGTTAAGAATTAAAAGAGCTGTTTCTAATAGATGTTTAAAATTTTGATATTTCGCGAAACCTTAGGAACTAAAATGAAGTTTCCCCCTTCTTTTGGCCACAAACATATATTTCAATGGCGCAAATCATAATTTCCATTTCATCAAAAGTAAAAGCATGAAGTTAGGAATCAACTCATTTGCAAACTTAGGCGATGGTTTAAAAACTAAAAGTTTAGTTATCATAAATGAATTTGGACCAGTCGTTTACAACTTAAACATATATGTACACAAGATTTCTTTCAAAATACAAAATATGAAAGGTGTAATTATACAGGAGCATTGTCGTGCCCTTGCCCACTTACTTTTCTGGAGGAGTCATCTGATCTCGATCACCCACTTTTATACCTGAGGAGGTTTTTATCATAAAAACAAAAACTATGAGCTTTGGAAGCTCAATAAGTGCTTATATTTCTTTTTAACTAAAAAGCTTTATTTCTTAAAATATCTCCTTAAAAACTTTTCAAAATGAATTTCTATTTCTTACAAATTCTCATAGGTTTCAAATCTTATTTCATTACAAGGCGTGAATGCAAATCTATAAATTGCATAGGAGCAAAAAACTTCAGCTAAAGCTTATAAAATTATAAAACTCATAAAGCCATCCAAATGCATATAAGCATATATGTATAGATAAAAATTTCATAGGACTTGTAACTTAAAAATCTTTATTTCTTAAAACTTCTCGATTTTAAATCTCATTCTATTTCAAAACAAACGTAAAGAATTCTAAAGTTCATATATATATAAGACTTCATATAACTTGAAATCTTAAAAAGCATAAATCTCATATAGCTTGCAAAGCATACATATAAAGACTATAAATTCATATGTGCATAAAATTCACATAAAACTTATAAAATTGAATAACACTTAAACTTATACATATATAAAGCTTCATATAGAACTTGTAGTGTATAAAACATATAAAATTTCAATCTCATTCAATACATAGCTTGCAATAGAAAATTTGTAAAACTCATATATTCATAAAACTTCATAGAAAGCATTTGAATTATAAAACATATAAAATGAATTTTCATTTCTTAAGCTTTCTCAAAACTTAAATCTCATTTAATCGTAAAACATGCTTAAAGCATATAAAATGTCTTTCTTTGTTTTCAATACTTTAAATATTTACTTTACTTTCTAAAAGCACCATTCGTATCCATAATGCTTCCAACCATGCGATAGCTATGCTAACGCTAATCGACATGGAGTCACGTGGTGATTTTTAACTGACATCAACCGTGAAACTTACTTACTTACAAAGACATCTCGTAATTATGTGCGGAATACTGCATCGCTTACTATAATACGAGATAATATCCCACATAGTTGAGGCGACACGACAAACTCAATTTCCCCCAAGTTAGTGACGCATCCCCCTAGGACTTTGCCATACTATTGTGTAATTTACCAGCCGAGTCTAAAACTTAATCTTATAAAGGTGGATATACTTATGGCTTTTGAAAATCTCTTTTTCTTTAACTTACTAAGTGCAAAAAGCACAAATCGCGTTTCTGAGTGCATAAAACACTAAAACTCATATTTCTAAGTGTATAAAGCATCATATCTCATTTCTAAGTGCATAAAGTGCAAAATATCATTTTTCTTAGTGCAACAAGCACAAAACTCATTTCTAAGTGCCATAAGCACCAAAAATACCTTGGCTCAGTGCAAAAGCACAAAATAGCTCATCTTAATCATACAAAAGTATTCAACTAGTAAAGTACTTATTCAAGAGTTAAAACTAACATAATAAAACTTTTTCTGATAAATTTTCACATAAACAACCTATCAATTGCTTTTGCATCAAACCTTACTTTTGTTGCATACTTATAAATTATAGCTTCATTGGCTAACAAAACTTAAACCCAAAACTTTGAAATTTCAGTTCTAAATAAAAATTCATACTTGTGAATTCATAGATGCTAAACTTTTCATATAAAACATAATATCAATAAAAATGTCCATTTCAAATTAATAAAATGGCGAACATACTATAAAGCTTTAATATCTCAAAACAAACACAACTTTTCATACAAAATATCATATAAATCAAAATGCTCACAATAGAGCTTTTCTCATAACTTTTAAAATTTAATTTCAAACACTTAAAACAAGTGTAGCACTCACCTAATTCAAGCTTCGTATTAGGAGCTTCAATTGCCCTCTCGTGCTTTATTTGCTTGCATTTCACCTACACATCACATTCTCTTAGAATAGGCTAAATTGAGCTTCACAACACTTATCACATAGCTTCTAATTCAACTAACTCATTTGAAAACTATTTTACCTACAAACTTCCTTTCTTGGTTTCAACTTAACTGAAACTTTAAAATTCCATTTTCTTTACATGAATCCTACTTATTCTCACCTAGGAACACCCTCATGCACTCGAAATCATTGTTCGAAGCTCCAAACAAAAATTGATAAAATCACACCCCCCTTGGCCGAATGCACCCTAAAGACCAACCCATTGACTTTCTTTCCTCAATTCTTGCTCCATACATCTTCCTAACTCACATTTAGATCACCTTTAAAGCGGTTTTAAAAAATTTCAACTATCGGGTGGCAAAACCTAGGAAAAACCCCACATTTTCACCATTTTTCAAGGCAACTTTCACATTTTTCATTCTCAATCTTAATTCCCTTTTCTTTAATGCTCTACATACTCATACATACTCATTTAATGCATTAAAACACATACATGAAGTGGTATTGCATAACATTCATCAATGCCCTTCATATAAGCTATACTAGGCAAGTTGTCTAAATGAGTTTCTAACATTTTCATAAACTTATCATAAGTTTCTCTAGCATGAACTCAACATGGAATCATGCTTAAAAACATCAAATGACATTGGTATCATACTTTCCTCACTATGGCCTTTTATGGCCTAACACATACCAAGTCCATTTCATTCAAGTTTTTCATTTTATTTCACTTAGACATTTTATCAAACACTTAATCTACAACAAAATTTACTTAAAGCAAACTCAATCAAACTTAAGGTTTCTCCCATCAAAACCCTAACATATCAAGCTTAATGATTTTCATGTGGTTTACACTTATTTTATAGCTCTTAGAATTCACTCCATAACACACATAAAATCCCACATCAAACGCCAACAAAATCATCAATAACAACATGATTCAAATGGGTTCAAAGTCATAAAACTTACCTTTTTTCTTTTTGATTTCTTGCTCTAACTTGATCTTGTAGCTTAGGTTTGCTTAGATTCTTGATTTGGAAGGTGAAAGTGACATGAAACAACGTGGTTCTTTCTTCTCTCTTCATGGTCGAATTCACCCCTTTGTCATTCTCTCTCGGTTTCTCTCTTCATTTTGGCATGAGATTGCTAAGTGTTTGTATATATAGTTTGATCTTTTTAAAAAATGATCATTATGTCCTATAAAATTTGGTTTTCATCCTTCAATTTTTCTTATTTCTAATTTGACCCCAATTAGGAAATCTTGTTTCAATTTAGTCCTTTATCACACTTAACAAATCACTTAATGCCCTTTTACCATTTTACTCTTATACTTTATTCATTTAATCTCCCATTGGGTTCAATCGATTCCTAAAAATTCTCTACATTCATTAGGCACTTTCATTGATCACTTAGGATCTTAAAACCTCACTTAGGGACTATTATTAGGGAAACCATAAAAGAGAATCTAGGGCTTACGTATAAGGTGTACCATAGGTTTATAAAACATTTCTATTTCAATAACTTCTCATATTTCACATTTCACATTTTTTTAAAGTTTTAATAAATTATTTAAGAGGTTCCAATAGTTTTATTTACTTTAACAAAAATTATTTTCAAACATTTCAATGAATAACTTTAAACATAAACATAAATTTTAAAATAGATGGAAATATAATGATTCCAAATCGTTTCAGAAGGGACACTCACCTATTTCTTTAACTTGCCTCACTATAGCGTGCAATTTAGACTTTCATTTGTTTCCCCGTCACCTACATGTTTTCGTATTCTAGTTTTAGAAGGCATCACCACTAAAATTAACCATTTATATTTACTCTTATTGGCACATTAATGTACATTCAACCATTTAACAATCTAATAGTCTTCCCTTCAATTTCAATTTACTCCTATCATCCATATAATTCTTAAAATCATTCAAATCATCCAAAACAACTTTCCACCATAACAAAAACATTAATGCCAAAATGACAGCTTATTAACCCATATTTTGCTTCTAAATTTAACATCACATTACAACACTTTAACACATACAAAACATTTTCATTGAACTCAATTTTTCTCATCTATGCATTAAATCAATTCTTGTAACCATTTCAACTCTCTTAGATCGAATGCACTCCATCTTTTACACCATCAAACCCATCCATCTAACTCAATTTTTCTTATCATAATCACATTCAAATGCATATATTATAATACAAATTCAAGTTAAACTCATGAAACAATACACTTGAACATCAATAGTAACTTTGGCCGTAAACTACATCCTTAATTATCCAACCCATTTCTTTTCAATTTCATGCCATAATCATCATCAAAACAACCCACAAATCATGCCAAAACAATCAAAACAATCATCCATCACATTATACTTCTCATGGCCGAATATATTGTAATATAAGCTATTATATTTTTGGTTTTCATTTTAACATTTCCATTTGGTATTCTAGCTCATTTCATGCATGAATTTCACTCAAACACATCAAACACAACTTGAATTACACAACCCTTCCTTAGCCGTGCACCATACTCATCCCACACAACACCCACATTTCTTCAAGTTTTTAACTGAAATTCACATCAAAATCACATCACAGCTCATGGCAAGGCAACTAATATCCTAAAGAACATCAAATTAAGTTTCAATCAAAATTTCATTTTCACTCATTTAAGTTTTAAGTTTTAATCCTATTTTTATAAATGAAGCTATGTCTATATTATGTAAAGAAAAGTAAATTATTTTATCTCACTATAAGAGATTTTTAAGTGTTTAGTACTTTTTACGTTTGGCAATTTATTAATTTTACATGAGGCTTAGGCAAATATGAAGTTTTTATGAATTCTTTATGTATATTTTGCATTGATATATATGTTTATATGAAGTTTTATTAGCCATTTTACATGTTTATTAAAATCTAAGTTCCATATGAAGTTTTATATATATATATATATATATGAGGTTTTATGTATGATTAAATTCAAAATGATTTTCGTGCTTATTGCACTCACATGAGAGATTTTGTGCTTTTGCACTAAATAAGAAAAATAAAATAAGTTTTCAAATGTCATAAGTATACCCACCATTATAAGTAAGTTTTAAACCCGGTCGATATATCCCACATAATGTATGGCAAGTCTTGGAGGGGGGAATTGATTCTATCACGTCGCCTCTACTTTTGTGGGATATTATCTCGTGTTATGGTTAGCGATGTAACATTCCATACATAATCGCGAGATGTCTTTGTAAGTAAGTGTCATGGTTGGTGTCTATTAAAAGTGTCATGTGACTCCACGTCGGTTAGTGTTGTTATAGCTATCGCGTGGTTGTAAGTATTATGGGGTATGAATGGTGCTTTTAAAAAGCAAAGTAAGTATTTGAAATATTAAAAACAAAGAAAAACATTTTATTGATTCTACTATAAGTGATTTTAAGCGTTTAGCATTCTGTAAGCTTTCCAATTTATTAGTTTTATATGAAGTTATGCAAATATATGTTTTATAAATTCTCTACGCATATTACGCATTGAAATGAATATGTTGTACTAGAAGTTTTACGAATCCATGAATTTTTACAAGTTTTGACATATGGTTTTATGTATATATATGGGTTTAAATTGTTATTTAATTTATAAGTTTGATTTGAATTTTAAGCAATTATGAGTTTATAGTTTTCTATGTATGCTTTGAAAGCTAAACAAGATCTATGTTTTTTTTTAAGTTGCAAGTTATGTGGAATCTTATATTTATGTAAATTTAAAGTTTCTATGTATGTTTATGTTGGATTATTGGGTTGTTGGGTCGGGTCCACCCAAGATGACCTAAACCCATGACCCGATCCAAATCCATTTGAATTAGAATGGATCGAATAACCGCTTGGCGGTTATCAGAAAATAACCGCCACCTCTATAAATACTTGAGGTATTTCATTTTGTTGCAGATTGATGGAAAATCAATTTCAGAAGCAATATATGAACATCATACTACACAGATGAGAGAAAAGAGAAAACAAATGGCAAGACAAATTACACTGTGATTTGAGGTTCCTTTCTGCCTATGTGATTGGAATCCGACCAGTTGAACAATCCATAATCCAGGGCAATTTCTGCTGCGTAGAAACGGGTACGCTTTCGGTTTCCGTTTTACTATTTTATATAATTTATTTACTGTAAGAATTCATTCAATTTTGAAATTGAATATTTAAGTTTTGAGAAAGTTAAAAAATAAGAATTCATTTATATGCTTTATAAAAGTTTAAGTTTTATGAAACTTTATGTATATGTAAGTTTAAATTATTTTTCAACTTAAACACTTTACATGTATTTTTATGCCTTTATGATTATCATGGTTTATAATCTTATGGAACGTTTTATGTAATTATGTATTTTATAGATTTTCTAATTATGTGTTACGATGGAGGAAGTTTTGAAATTTACCCTTAATTGAAGATTCAAATTTTGAGAGAATTTAAGAAATAGAAAGTCATGTTATAGGCTTTATAATCCATAAGTTTTCTATAAAGTTTTAATGAGATATAAGTTTTATGGATTTCCTATTTCACGCTATGCTTTGAAATGAGAATTAAGATTGAAAAATTTTAAGAAATAAAATTTATTTTCAAATGTTTTAAGGAGGTATTTTAAGAAATAAAGTATTTTAATTGAAAAGAAATATAAGCACTCACTGAGCTTCCATAGCTCATAAATTTTATTTTTATGTTTAAAACCTTAGGTATAGAAGTGGGTGACTGAGACGGAATGGCTCCTCCAAAAGAGTAAGTGAGCAACAACACGACAATTGCACAATTTTGCTTTTTCATAATATGTATTTAAAAGAGATTGCATGTAATTAATTATAATGCGAAAAAATTTAAATTTCAAATCATGGTATGGAATTGCAAAGTATTTGATTTATGATTTTATGCTTTTGATTATTAACGAAATGGAAATTTGACTTATGTTATTATAAGTATGTTTGTGGAAGAAGTTGGGTTGGAAAATGAAACCATTTGGAAGTGTATTTTACTTTGTAGCTATTTTCGAAATATTAAAAACGCAGTCGTTATGCTGTCGAACTTTCTAAGAAAAAAAAAAATCCAACCCATGCTAGTTTTACAAAGTGAAAAAAGATTTTAAAGGTTCACTTCATGGATTTCTTTTAGCCCAATCCATAGGGTTTAGGAGGATTCCGTTGGGGTGTCAAGCAGAGCCTTTCGAACATAAGTATGGAGGGTTTCGAATTGGGTTCTGTCAGCCAAAACCAGGAAAAAAAAAAAAAAATAGAAGAGAAAAGAGAAGCAGAGCAGTTTCGACCAGCAAGGGAAGAAGTAGACTAGCAACTGTTTTCAAACCTTTTCAAGCTATTTTTCAGTAGATTTCAAGCCTCTAAAGGGTTGTAAACAAGTCTAGAAAGACTACCCAATAAGATCAAGTCATTTGCAAATTTTGTAAAACTACTTTGTATTTTCATATTTTATTGTATAAATATGAGTAACCGAAACAATTTTTATTATTGTCATGCATATGATTTTAAAAAATTTCAAGTGTTTTCATAAAATTGTTTTGTTGAAATCACAGCACGATGCACAAACGAGGCCGTAGGGGTAGGTGTCCTAACATAGCCCTCTTAGGAGCTCCAGCACCAGTGTACCCTCCGTCTGGGAGGCAAAGAGCGCGGTGGGGTCAGTGAATGCCCCTGTAGATTAGATCCGTTCAGGACTGTCGGCACCAGTAAAACCAGCCGGTGAAAATTTTAGTGTTGAGCAGGTCGCCCAGATTCTGATGGCGGCAGTATGACAGCCACGAGATGCCCCTCAGAAGCTCAAATGTTCAGTTGAACGTGCTTGTAAGTTAGGAGCGAAGCCGTTTGATGGGAGTGGTGACCCAGAGAGTGCCCTAGCGTGGTTGGATCGTGTTACCAAGATACATAAAGTGATAGGGTACATAGATGATCAGAGAGTCCTATTCTCCTCCTTCCTCTTGGAAGACCAAGCGAAAGACTGGTGGAAGACTCTGGAAACATGACATTTAGACGGAGTGTCATGGATAATATTACATAGGGAGTTCACAGACAGATTCTATCCGAAGAGTTACAAGGATGCACGAATAGAAGAATTTTTCAGACTGGAGCAGGGATCAATTGAGACGCCCCTTCCTGGACCACTATTAGGCTCCTATCCAAGAGATACGCCCGGGCACTCCGTCGATCTCCTTTAGCCCGTCTCGATGAACTAAAAGACAATCAAGGAGCGAACCCTCTAACTTTGTCTTTAAACTTTCTTTGAAAAGTTACTAGAAATTTCATGCGCGACTAACTTTTATAAACCTTAAACTTTAAATATGGTCTTGGGTTGGTTTTAACTTAAAAATTTGGTCATTTAGAAAACTAAATTTTGATACCATAACGACTGCAAAATGGACAATACCAAAACCTGTAGTTTCAAAATAAAATACTTCGACTAAATCCCTTTCAATTGTCAGCCCAAACTTCTCGCAACAAGTTCAATAACAATGTAATTATTTTCCACAAAACGCAAGTTCCATCGTAAACTCATGACAATTCAAAATAAGCTACTTTTTTATTACAACTCAAACTACACTTTATTTACAAATGTCCAAGTATGCACATGCTATATGCAAAATCTTCAAAAAGCAAGAAGCATAGCCGACTTGATGGCCACCTATTGTGACAGAGGAGATCATCGATCACCCACAAAAGTACCTGAGAAGGTTAGGGAAAAAATAAAGAGTGAGCTAGATAGCTCAGTAAGTGCATTTAATCTTCAGAAAACTAAATTTTACCTTGAACTAAACTTTTCTTAAAGGCTTTTACAATAAATTTCTATTTCTTAAAGCATAAATCATAAGTCTCATTCATTCTTTGCATAGCATTATAAAAGTACTTTGTAAATATATATAAAACATTCATTTGCAAGAGCAATATAATGTTACAAACTTTAGAAAAGCATCATTTCATAACCCTAGTCTTTGGTCACATGCGATTTCGCTCGCTAATGCCTCAATGTGAAGATCACGTGGCATTGTATACTGACACCAATCGTGACCCAAATATGGGACCTCTCAACACTACATGCGGAATCTCTACATCGTATAAATGCAGTGTGAGACCATATCCCATAAAGTAGGGCACTCACTCGCTAGACACTCTAATTCCATACACACACGGCTAATGACTTGTCCCACAAACTTACCCTACTAAATAGGACATACTGTACGGGTCGGAACTCGATAACTGAAGGGTACTAATGGCCTTTGAAAATCTGGTTTTTTTCTTTTTTTTTTCTAATGCTAAGCCTTAAAATTTCTTTCTTGGTGTGCAAGACACTAACTTAAAATCTTGTAAGCGTTAAACTTAGAGTCCTTGGGCTTTTTTCTTAGCTTAATTGAGATAAGAGCTCTCGAGCTCCATTCTTGAAGCTTTCTTAAAATCTTTGAAGCTTTAAAATTTATAAACTCACGCCCTTGGGCTTATCCTACTCAAATCTATATAACATACATAAGTATTCTAGTATTTAAGCATGCAAAAACAGAAGCATGATTTCATATGCAGAAGCATAAAACTTTTGAAAACTCATTCATAAAAACTGCACTCACCTTGACTTGTAGCTAAACTAAACAAACCTCAAAGACCCTCTCTTGAATCGGTCAAGTGCTCCTCACCTACACAAAGATAGGCAAGCTTAGAATAGGCTAAAAATGCATAAAGATAATGCATTGGAATGCATATAAACTCTATTGCACAATGACATTGTCTATGCACTAGTAACTTCCAATCTCCATTTCTCTTCAACCAATGCTTCAAACTTCCGATTTCTTTGCATGAATACTACTTATTTATCCCTAGGAACATCCCCAAATGGTTCGTTTCATCAATTGAAGTTTGGAACAAAAAGATCATGATTTTTAACCCCCTAAAACCGAATGTGATGCACAGCCTAGCTCGGGCATGCTTTTGCTTCGATTCTTGTTCCAAGACACTTCTTATCCCTCAATGTGGTCACCTGTAAAGTTTTGTCGGATTCTAAGATCGTTTGCTATGGTTTATAGCCTAAAAACCCACTTTCAAGACCACTTTTCTAAGGGGCTTTTCTCACACCTTTGTAATTTAACTTCAATTATCTATTCTTGAGTGTTCTGTAACTCTTATACACTCATTCATGATCATACAGGGCAAAGAAATGTGGAAGAGAAGTGGCATTGGTTGGTGCCCTTCACTAGTGCATTACAATGTCCAATAAACTCTATGTATGCCATAGTGCATTCTAATCTCTTCAATGCCTTGTCTAGCTTATCTTAAACTTATTTTGAGCCTTGAATGGATGGAATTTATTGGATGTCCATACACCCTTAGCTTGGCCGAACCTACCTTAGTGTATACACCAACTATGGCTTTTCACTTTCTTTGCATTTTAATAGCTTAACTCACTTAGGAATTTAATCAAACACTTGGTAGGCAAGCAATTAAACTAAACCAAGCTTAATCAAGTCACGTAGGGTTCTACCATATACAACCCTATGATCCATTCCTTCACTAGGTTTTGTTCATTTCATTGTCAACAACTCATCCATGAACTCATCTTATAATCTAGCACTTAAGCCCTATCAAAAATCAACTTAAAACTTAACTTGAAACCAACATGGAATCATACTTAAAGTTCCACCAAACTAATCTCAATTCAAGAATTGTTATCTCTTTTAACTTGAATTAAGCTCCTGGGATGTTAATCAAACTTGGGAGAGCTTAATTTGATGAGTGGGAGTCTTGGATTAGATGATCACCTATACTTCTCTTCCTTTCCCTTTGGTTGCCATAACTTTCTTTGGTTTCTTTTTGTTCCCGTATATATGCCTCTCTTGCCCAAAATGACTTAGTGTTTGATTATATATAAGGCTCATTTGACTCATTTGACTACCTTTCGATATTATACTATGACCCTCAACCTTTTAAAATTTCTCTTGACCATGGAAAGTCTTGATTTCTTACAATTTGGTCCTTAACGCTCTTTTCTTTTTTTTTTTTTATACATTATCCTACTTAAATCCAATGGAAACGACTATAATGCCCCTTTTTGGAACTTTTTCTAAAATCATATTTCATGACTTTTATCAAGGTCTCCACACAATTTAAAGGCTTAAATTTGGCATTTGTCATTTCATTCTCAAACTGTATCATCTCTTTATTTAACTCTTAAAAGAAACACTCTTAAACTCAATGTCCCTTAACTTAGCTCATCTACTAATACTAAACTAGTCACATATGTGAATGAGGGTTTACATTAACATCCGTTACAGAGTACGAAAAGAAGTTCTCCGAACTGTTTCAAATTGTTCCATTCATTACAGATGACAAAGAACAAAAGTGTAAGAGATTTATTACCGGTCTAAATCCCAGTCTTCGGATCCATCTATCATTGGCCTCCTAGACATACTACAAGGAATTGGTAGAGGCTACAATGAAAGTAGAAAGGAGCGCGACAGCCATCGTTCAAGGCTGGAAATCCTTAAGCACAATGGATCTAGCGTGCACCCGGAAGGGCCCAACAATGTTCCCTGAAAGAAGAGTAGATCCAAATGTAGTAGTGGTAGGACAATGAGAAGGAGAGCATCATCCAGTCAGGGATCAATTAAGTCCCCTGCAGCGCTCGGAGGTTCCCACATCACGAAGGGTACTAATACATTACCAAAGTGCAAAACTTGCTAGAGGAGACATACAGGCCAGTGTTGAATAGGTTGAGATGTCTATTATCGCTGTAGGCAGGAAGGCCATTATGTGAGAGAGTACCCATAGTTAGCCACCACAGCTAGTTTAGAGACCAGGTCCTCAGGAGCAGTAGCTCCCATACAGCCTAATGTCGGTTAGAGATAGGGAGGTAAAGGGTCCCAAATGAGAGGAAAGAGTAGCACGACACCAGTTAGAGGTTCAGGGAGTAAAGGAGTACCTTTCGCGGGTCAACCTGATAGACCACGCACCAAGACTCAAGTATTCATTGTCACCCAGCAAGAGGCGGATGCCACTCCGAAAGTCGTTATTGGTATTATTTCTGTTTTTGATCATGATATATATGCACTGGTAGATCTCGAAGCGACACATTTTTTTGTGTCCGTACCCTTTTCGGCAAAAGGCAACACAGAAGTACAACTTTTAGAGGGTGGTGTCATAGTTTCCATCCCACCTGGGGACTTGTTATTGGCTGAGAAGATAGTGAGGGATAGCAAGATTGCGATAGAAGGCAAAGAGTTTCTAGTGAACCTAATCGTATTGGACATTTGAGCTTTCCATGTGATCTTGAGGATAGATTGGTTATTCAAACATAGAGCTACGGTGGATTGTTACTCGAAGGAGGTCAGATTGGCCAGATCGGCCAGATCAAGGGAACTAGAGGTAGTATTCCAAGGGATACGGAAAGCAATTGCCACCAGTATGATGACCACCATGGTAGCTAGTAAAATGCTCTATAAGGGATATCATGGGTACCTAGCATATATGGTTGAGCAAAAAAAGGATGAAGTTCGCCTCGAAGATATCCCGATGGTCAGAGAGTTCCCATATGTATTCTGGGAGGATCTCCTAGGTTCACCACTAGATAGGGAGAAGAATTCAAGATAGATGTAATTCCGAGAACTTAGCCAATCTCAATCACTTCTTACAGGATGGCTACAATAGAGTTGAAAGAGTTGAAGGTACAGATGAAAGAGATACTGGAAAAGGGTTTCATAAGACCCAGTCACTCACCATGGGGGGCTCCAGTATTATTTGTCAAGAAGAAAGATGGGAGCTTAAGATTATATATTAACTATAGACAACTTAATAGAATAACGATACGGAATCAGTATCCGCTCCCGAGGATTGATAATCTATTTGATTAGTTACAAGGATCCATAGTCTATTCGAAGATTGACTTGAGGTCAGGTTATCATCAGTTAAAAGTTTGTAATGAAGATGTCTTGAAGACTACTTTTAGGACTCGATATGGGCATTATGAGTTCGTAATTATGCCCCAGCTATATTTATGGATCTGATGAATATGGTCTTTCGAGCCTATTTGGACAAGTTCGTAATCGTGTTCATTGATGACATCCTAGTGTATTCAAGTAGTCATGATGTAAGCCCTCGATGTTTATTTATGGCTTCACTAGTAACAAACCCTAAGTAATATTTAAGACCCTAAGTGACTAATGGAAGTGTTATAAGAATGTAGAAATTTATTGAACCCCAATTATAGAATAAGTTAGTATAAGGGTAAATTGGTCATTATCATTAGAGTTTTATAAGTTAGTATTATATATGGACTAAGTTGGAACAAGTTTACATGTGAAGGGCCAAGATGGAATTAGATAAGATTTTAAGAACCAAAACCAATTTACCAAGGACATGATGGTCATTATGAGATTGTTAAAAGAATAAAAACAACACTTGGCCAAATTTTGAAAGTGATTCACGCAACAAGCAAAACCGAGAGATCAAAAGAGAGAGGCAAGAGAGAAAAGTGGTGTGGTTCAGCCAAGCATAGCAAAAGGAAGATCAAAGTGGTTTCAAGCTAATTTCTATATCCAAGTCAAGCAAGCAAGCTATCCTAAGTGAGAAAACCAAGTTAGAAGCAAGAAACAAAGCTAAACAAAGGTTAGTTGTCACTTTTGAACTTGTTGTTTTGGTAGATTGTGTGATGGTTGTGATGATGCTTGAGTTGGTTTTGATGGAAGGTTTTTATTTCTGTTAAGAGATGAATCTTTAAAGACCTAAAAGCAAGTATAGATGGTATGGAAACCAAGTAGGATTGATGAGCTAGGGTTTGTATGGGAGCGACTTTGAGTTGGTTTTGAATTGGATGTCAATGAAATGAGTTGAAGACTAGGTGTTTGATAAAATGCCAAAGAGAACCAACATGAAAAACTTGAACCAATTGAACTTGGGGTGTGTTAGTGCATACAAGGCCATAGTGAGAGATGTAGGAATCCAATGGAATTGAGGTCTTTTAAGCATGATTCCATGTTGTTTACATGGCAAACAAACCTATGAAAATGTTAGAAATGAATTTGAATAACTTACATTGTAAGCATATATGAAGGGCGTTAGTGGTTGTCAAGGAATGCCACTTCTTTTATGTGTTTGAATGAATTGTATGAGTATGTTTGAGTGTGTAGAGCACTAAGGAAAGGAGAATTAAGATTTAGAATGAAAAATGGGAAAGTTGCCCCTAAATTAGTGTTGAAAAAAGAGGTTTTTTCTTAGGTTTCGTCACTCGATAGTTGAAATTTTTCGGAACTGCTTTACGAGTGACTTAAGTGCGAGTTAGGGAGATGAATGGAGCAAGAATTGAGGAAAGAAAATCAAGGCATAGGGCTATGCATACCATTCAGCCAAAGGGGTGCAAAAATGGTGATTTTTGTTTTGAGCTTTGAACAATGATTTCGAGTATATAGAGGTGTTCCTAGATGAAAATAAATAGGATTTATGGAAAGAAATCAGAATTAGAAAGCTTGGGTGAAGAGGAAACCATATAGAGAAGTTTTTTTAGTGAATATGCCTTTTATTGTTGAATTGAGTTAGAAGTTATGTAATAAGTTTTATGAAGTTCAATTTAGTGTATTCTAAGTGAAAATGTGATGTGTAGGTGAAGGAGAGACTAGCGGAGCCAGAGAAGGCCATTGAAGCTCCCTAAATGAAGCTTGAAATTCAAGGTGAGTGCTAAAATGATTTTACAAAATTATGGTTGTTTTCAATGTTTCAATCTTTTATAAGTTTGTTTGCCATGTTGGAATTTGATATGAACCTTCTTGTTGATATCATGTTTTGTATGGAAAGGTGTAACTTTTATGAATTTATAAGCATGAATTCTATTTGAAATAAAGTTTAACATTTCAAGCCTTATTAGCAATTGAGATTATGTTTTATGGTTATTCCAAATGAAAATGAAGTTTGAAATTTTAAGTGTTTGAAATAAAAATAATATATGTTTAAATAAGTTTTCAAAGGCCAAATATATACCCATCCTTGTAAGTTTTATAAACTTGGCCGATATATCCCACATGTGTATGACAAAGTTATGGGAGGGATCGCGTCACTAACTTTGGTGGGTTCGAGTCCGTCATGTCACCTTTACGTGTGTGGTATGTTGTCTCACACTACGCATCACAATATAAAATTCTACACGTAGTTGTTAGGATGTCTTTGTAAGTGTCACGGATGGTGTTAGTAGCTAAATTGCCACGTGACTCCACGTTGATTAGCGTTTCCCTAGCTATCACGTGATTGTAAGTATTATGGGGTATCATTGGTGCATTTCAAAATGCAAAAGTAAGTTTAAAAATAAACTATTTTTATTCGATTTACATTTATGTTTCAAAAGGAATTTTTATAACCATTTTTAGTTTTGCATGATATTTACGCTTACTAATTTTATTGAAAGTTTTATGTATCTCTTATGTTGGCAAATGTATGATTTTATTATGTTGAGTATGAAATTTTAGTTGAAAAATGAGCTATTTTCATTTAAGTTACGATTACATTTTGAATGGATTTTGGATTCGTTTGTAATTTGATGATATGTTCATGTTTACAAATTTTTATCCAAGGTTTTATATACCTTTTATGCTAGCTAATGTATCCATTTTATTATGTAATTATATGAGATATCAAGTTTAGTATTTAAGAAATGAAAATCTATTTTCAATGTTTTTATGGAGGTATTTTAGAAAAATGAAATGCTATGGTTATGAAACTTATGAGCACTTACTGAGCTTCATTAAGCTCACTCTGTCCTTGTTTTATTCCAAAAACCTCCTCAGGTACAAGGGTGAGTGACCAAGGCACGAGATCCCCCCCGTTGAAATAGGTGGGCACGGATTTGACGCTTGCTTCTTTTGCATGATCATTTGCATACCATATGAAAATTAAAAAGCCACTTATTTTGTGGTATTTTATGATATATTTTAGTGGCTTTTGAAACAAATGTTTGTATTTATGTATTTTGATGTGTATAAAGTTTTATGAATTTCATTAAGGTTATCAAAAGTATGTGCTTTTCTAAGTTACTTTCTTATGAGTTTTTAGTTATGGTCTTTGGCCTATGGCTTATGGTTTTGTATGATTCTTAAATTATGTGATTTTGTATGGTATGAAAATTATAACGCTTTGAAATTTTACATGAATTCTTTTGTATGGAAATAAAAAGAAAGTTTGAAAGTATGTTTGTGGAAGAAGTTGGGTTGGAAATTGAAAATAGTTGGGAGTGTATTTTACTTTGCAGGAATTTTGAAAATATCAAAAATATAGTCTTTATACCGTTGAATTTTTCATTTGAAAAAAAAAAACAACCCATTCTTGATTTAAGAAAGTGAGGAAAATTTTAATAGTTTTAGGGGTTCGCTCTATGGATTTCTTTTAGCCCAATTAGTAGGCTTGAGGAGGATTTCGTTGGGGTGATAGGCAAGGCTCTTCAGATGCTAGTATGGTATGATTCGGATTGGGCCCCGTCATATAAGGAGTATATTGAACACCTCAGGATAGTATTACAGACTCTATGAGAGCACCAGTTGTACACGAAGTTTAGTAAGTGCCAATTCTAGCTGGACAGAGTTACTTTCTTGGGTCATGTAATATCGGTTGAAGGACTAAGTGTGGATCCCCAGAAAATAAAAGCAATCATGAAATGGAGACCGAATATGAATGTTACCGAGGTCAGGAGCTTCCTCGGGTTGGCAAGCTATTACAGGAAATTCATTTAGAAGTTTTCCAAAATAGCGACCCCACTGACCAGACTGACGAGGAAAGAAGAAAAGTTCAAATGGTCAAATGCCTATCAACAGAGCTTCGATGAGTTAGAGAGAAGATTAATATTAGCTCTAGTATTGACACTACCAATGGGGAATGACGGTTTCATAGTATACAGTGATGCCTCGAGACAAGGTTTGGGTTGTGTGCTGATGTAGAATGGTAAAGTCATAGCTTATGCTTCCAAACAATTAAAGAAGTATGAATAGAACTACCCTTCCCATGATTTGGAACTAGCAGCGGTTGTGTTCGCATTGAGGATATGAAGGCATTACTTATATGGTGTCCCTTGTCAGATTTTCACAGACCATCAAAGTTTGCAATAGTTGCTCACTCATAAGGAATTGAATATAAGACAGAGGAGATAGTTAGAGTTGATTAAAGACTACGACTGCACCATAGAGTACCACCCCTGAAAAGGCTAATATAGTGGCTGATGTCTTGAGCAGGAGACCTACGAGTTCCCTAGCACAAATAAAACCGTGTATCTTCTAATACTAGTGGAACTGAGGTCTCTATGAGTGAGATTGGATGTGGCAGACTTAGGAGCATTATTAGGCACTTTCTATGTCCGCCCCACCTTAGTAGATCGGATAAAGGAATAGCAAAAACAAGATCTCTAGTTGGTGAAATTAAGAAAGAAAATTGAAGATGGCCAAAGAGCAAATTTCACGATTAAGGAAGATGGTACGATAATGATGGGTCAATGCTTTTATATACCGGATGTGGAAGATCTAAAAACAGAAATAATGGAAGAAGCTTACTCTTCAGCATATGTTATGCATCCAAGTAGCACAAAAATGTACCACACCTTGAAGGAACACTACTGGTGGAACGGGATGAAGAAAGAGATAGCAGAATTCGTTTCCCGATGCTTCATTTGTTAGCAAGTGAAGGCAGAACATAAGAAACCAGCGGGATTGTTGCAACCTCTCCCTATCCCCGAATGGAAGTGGGAGAAGATTACCATGCACTTTGTAGTAGGGCTTCTGCGCACTCAAAGGGGCATGATGCAATATGGGTAATCATTGACAGATTAACAAAATCCGCCCATTTTCTACCAATCAGAAGTGATTACCCCTTCAGCAAGTTAGCGCAGCTTTACATAGATGAGACAATCAGACTCCATGGTACGCTGGTTTCTATTGTTTTAGATCGTGATCCTAGGTTTACATCAAAGTTTTGGCCTAGCTTACAAAAAGCTTTAGGTACTTGACTAAATTTCATCACAGCCTTTCATCCCCAGACAGATGGTCAGTTAGAAAGAACAATCCAGACACTTGAAGATATGCTTAGAGCATGTGTTCTAGAGTTTAAGGGGAGTTGGGATACACACCTACCACTCATAGAATTCATCTATAATAACAGTTATCGGGCTAGTATTGGCATGACTTTATATGAAGCACTATACGGAAGAAAGTGTAAAACTCCAGTACACTGGGACGAGGTAGGTGAGAGGAAATTGATAGGTCCCGAGCTTGTCCAAATCACTGTAGATAAAGTCAAAGTTGTAAGGGACAGACTTAAGATAGCGAGCGATAGACAAAAGAGTTATGCAGATAATCGCCGTAAGGGCCTTGAATTCAAGGTTGATGATAAAGTATTCCTCAAGATATCCCCATGGAAAGGTGTGCTCAGATTTGGAAAGCATGATAAGCTGAGTCCGTACTACATTGGGCCATACGAGATCACAGATAGAGTGGGATCAATGGCGTACAGGTTGAAGCTATCACCATACTTAGATAAGATTCATGATGTATTTCACGTAGCCATGCTCCGAAAGTATATTCTAGATCCCTTCCATATACTCAAAGATCAGCAAGTAGAATTAAAGGAGAATTTGAAATATAAAGAAGAACTAGTGCAAATCTTAGATCGTAGAGAGTAGGTTCTGCGTAGTAAAGTAATTTCCTAAGTAAAGGTTAGGTGGAGGAATCATGAAGTAGAGGAAGCCACATGGGAGCATGAAGAGTAGATGTGCCTGAAATATCCCCACCTTTTTTCAATAAATAGAGTTTTGTAAATTTTGAGGACGAAATTTTAATAAGGGGAGGAGAAATTGTAATGCACCCTCCCAATCTTAGTATTGTAGAAGACATGTAAAGTATAAGTATTGTAAATAAATTGTACAAGTATGTCCTCATTTATTGGAATAAAGAAACTGATTTAATTTTTCAAATGTATAAATCGCATTCTAGTGAAAATTTTTGAATGGACCGAAAATACATTTGAATCCGAACAATGATATGATGATTTATTAAAGTATATGATAAGAATTAGTGATAAAGAAATTTTTATCAAAGAGTATGATTAAGTGAATTAACTAGAGATTATGTAAGGACACATGTGAAATTGAGTTCACGGAATTGATTTCGGATTCGAAAAATGGCATGATGGTTGATTGAAGTATATGATACAAATGGGGTTGATGAAATTTAAAGAAATGACATTAGTAACTCAATTGGTTGGAGATATATGCAAGAAAAATTTTGGATACACAAGAAGTATGGAAATACATTGAAATAGAGGGCAAAATTGTCAAAATAAATTAATGGCATGCATTGTAATTAAATGACCAACTTAAGGGGCAATTAGTTAACAAAATAAAGACTGTAAAAAGGAGAACCTGCTGGAAAAATGCAAAACACACTAGAAACCAAAGTGACACAATAGAAACCAAAAAAAAAAAAAAAAAAAACAGAAGAGAAAAGATAATCATAGCAGTTTCGACCAGTAGGGGAAGAAGCAGACCAGCAACTATTTTCCAACCTTTTCTAGCCATTTTTTAGTAGATTTCAAGTCAAAGGGTTGTAAACAAATCTAGGAAGATTATCCAACAAGATCAAGTCATTTGCAAGTGGTAAGGATTGAGTTTTTATGACTTGAATGTGTGAAAAATTGACTATGTGCTGTCATGCGAGTTTTGGATGATTCTAATGAGATTTTATGCATGATTTTAGAGTTTTGGAGCTTCAATCTTATGGGGAAGCAAGACTAGAGGTTGGAGACAAATTTGTAAGCATACTAGCTGACATGAAAATTTGATTTAAACATGGATTGAGATTGAATGGAGTGTTGATTGTTTTGCCATGAGATTTGAACTGATTTTGGTGTAAAATTTAGTGTGAAACTTGAAGAAGTGTGGTTCTGATATCCTATGTAACACACGACCAAGCATAGGGTGTGATGATTCAATTTGAATTTGAAGTGTTTGAGTAGTTTTTATGCATGAAAAGGTGATAAAAAACATAATAGGATAATGTTGAAATGAAAAAGGCAATGGAGATATGTATGATGCTATGTATTCAGCCAAGACTTGGTAATTGTGTTAGCTGCTGCTCTTTGAATGATTTGTGTGTTTTGAATGTTTTTGGATGGTTAAATAAGCTAGGTTAATGATGGAATTGATGTGGATGAAAAATGAAATTTAATGGGTGGCATAGGGAAGGCATTTGGCCAACATTAACATGTAATACCCTACATGTGTATTCAAAGTGTTTTATATGCTTGAGTATCATGAATGAATTTTATGGAAAGAATGGTAAATAAATGGAGTGGTTAGAATGTAAAAGAAAAAGGATAATGGTGCATGCCAATGAAGTGTGTGTTGTGTGCCAATTTAGATTGATTGAGATGTTATTAAAATTAGGATGCAGATATGTGTCGATAAAGTGAAAACGAGGGATTCGTAATCGCGCTCAAAAGTGAACTAAGATTAGTGAGTGTCTATTGTTAATGTTTTGTTATGATTTAGTAAATTCATGCCATGATATATATATATATATATATATATTGAAATGAATTTTAAACCAATAAACCTTATATGAAAATAATGCATGGTTTATATAGATTTTTATATGAGATGTGGTGAATTTAATTTTTGAATCGAATAAATTTTATGTGAAAAATGAAAGCAATTGAAATAGAAATGTTTTTACAAACCTATGATACACCTGATAGGTATTCCAGAACATGATAAAGTTAAAGATAGATCAGAGGACAGTACCTACTACCCGAATCCTGAGGGTCAGGCCCATCGAAAGGCCCAAGATGGGAGTGGCCAGGCAATCGCATCCGAATCTTGAGAGTTGGATGGATTGACCTGTTACATAAAAAGGTTGTCTTGTCTAGAAATTTACAGAGATTTCTGTTAGAGTACCAGGATCCATGCATGGCAGTGTCAGGGGAGTCTGTCACTAACAGCGAGAGTGACTGAGTCAATCAGTTCGATTAGTATGTCATCTATGCACGAATTAGGGTATATTATAGCTAGCACCTTACCAGACAGGAGGCCGAAGTGAAGGTAATTTCATATTTCCGTGGAGGCCTGAGCAATGGTACATTCCACTCGTACCTAGGGTATCATATGAAGGGGTGGGCAACACCGTGTTCAGATCGGTTTCGGCTGGAACCAACTCGAACATGATAAGTGTGCGGGTTGCCGCTTTTGGATCCGAACATGATCCACTAAAGGGGAGGAACCGAATATAATTGAACACCTAAAGTGCGGATCGGATCGGTTCAGTTTCCATGTTTTAAACTCAATTTTGGGCCTTTGTTTGGGCCAAAAATTTAAAAAAATTTTAAATTTACACATAATGCAAAACCAACCTCATCAATCTAATCGTTGTAGTCATCTAATTACAACACAATAAAAACCAATAATTTACATAAACTATCATCAAACCACATGTAGCTTAAATTTTATCAACTAAACCAGCTACGGATTTAAACAACACAACATAAAACAGACATAGATCATAATCATCATATTACCAAAACACTAACACCCAATGGCCAATCATGTAAATAAAATATCAAGCTAAAGCTTAGCTACTAAAAGGGAGTATTGTGCCGATCGGAGGTGGGTGACAGTGCTGCGGCTGCTGAAGGCGATGAGCAGAGATTACGACGACGGCGACGGGGACGAGGGCAGATCACGGCGATGACGACGGCGACGAGGTGAGAGGTGAGAGATGAGAGGAGAGTCGGTGGCTCATGGCTGCACGATGAAAAGGAGACAAGGCGCTGCGGGTGACGAGGAGAGATGACCACGACGGTGCTGCGGGCAACAAGGAGAGATGACCACGACGGCGCTACGGGCGAAGAGGAGAGATGACCACGACGGGGACGGCGAACAGAGGTGAGAGGTGAGAGATGAGAAACTGAGTGAGGAGTCGTGTGAGGGTTGCGACTGCTGAGTGAGGGGTGAGAAATGGTAGATTGTTAGGGTTGGTTTAAGTGAAGGTTTTTATATGACCATGTAACATTACGTATTTATCCCTGTTCACGAATCGAGTCGGATCTGGATACCCAGACTTGATTCGATCCTGTGAAACATGGTGTTTTCAAAAATAGGGATCCGAACATGTGACATTTGAACATGTGAACCGGATCGAACACCCACGGATCGGTTCGGGTCGGGTCGTTCTGTTCGGTTCCATGTTTTTATGCCCACCCCTACATATGACACAAATTAATAGTGGTTGGCCTATTTGTATACAGATATTTTCCTAGAGCTTTACTGCCACCACTGATTAGTTTTTAGAGCAAAAAATTTAAAAGCATTTCAAAATGGTTTTCCAAACTCATATTTATAAAGTTTGATTTATATTTATAATAATGGAAGTTTACTAAAGTATGTAAATTCAAAGATTGAATTTCAAGAAAACTGACTTTATTTTCATAGCATGGAAAGATTTATAAATATGTTTAAAGAACTTTAAAAAGGTTTATTTTATAAAGAGAAACCATAATAGAGTTTTATGACACTCACCAAGCTTGTTTAGCTCATCTATATTTCATGTTTTTATAAACAAGACCTCCCCAGGGACAGGTGTAGAGACTGGTGCATCTATAGAAGAGACTCCAACACAAGGATTAGACAAGTTGAGTCGTGCATGCTATATATTTATGTATAAATGCTATAGATATTTAAAAAGAATTGAATGCTTGTAAATTTCATATATTCATTTGTATATATCTTTTGGAAAATGTATAAATGTGTATGTATGGATGACATACAATTGAGTTTTAAATTGCCTTTGAATTTGAATATATATTTGGGGTTACTTGTGGATTTAAGATGAAAAGGGCCTGAGGCTCGGAAGTTGGGAAACTGTTTGTTTTTAGAAGTGTATAAAATTTTCTGTGATTTGTTACAGGGTGATATGTTTAAAAAAATAGACATTATGCTGCCTAAATTTTTATAAAACTACTTTATAATTGGGCGAAATAAAATGAAAAAATTTCCCCATATTTCCGTAAATAAAAGAAAGTTTAAAAATGTTTGAAAAGATAAACAGGTTTAACTTCACGAAAACTTTTCAAAGGGATCAAACATCCACTGAAGGGCTACCGTGAGGTTGTCGACATGCTGTCTAGGGAAAAGAGCATGTCAGTAAGAATATAAACCGCGTATCGAACCGGCATATTCTTTGCTTGCAATAGTCAATTTGCTTACAAACCAATTGAGATGCATTAATTCATAAATTCTACTTCATGTCCTAGGATTTATGTGATATTCATATTCTTCTTATTCTTAATGAATTTCGATTATCAAAGCCTAAGTAGACACCATTCTAAGTTATTATTAGGAATACAAGTATCTACATAGATATCATGCAATTTACATACTAGCTAGGAATAATCAGTAAGACATGCAGTATGGTCATTACCTTATCATGAATATCTTCATCTTACATTAACATGAAATTGCTTTATTAATCTTTTTTAACAAATTAAAGTATTTTTTAGTGGTGGATAGAATGTCTTAACTAAACTTTTCTCATTGATTTTCTTTAATTTAATTTGTTGTTGTAATTTAGTCTGGTCTTAAATTCAAATCCAAAACCTCCTATCTTTAATTTAATTTTAAAATAAACTTACAATAAAAGTAGGTTAACAACTCTTCGTGTGAACAACCCTTGTTTGTCGCTATACTCAATAAAACGATTTGTGTACTTACTATTAGTAACTTTTTCAAGAAACCAAATTTATTAAAACCTTGTAAGTGCACAAATCATTTATTGAGTATAGTAGACAAGCAATGGGTCGATCTCACGAGAAGTTATCATCTTTCTTTAAATTTCAAGTTTATTTAAACAATTAAATTAAATGAAAAATATTTTCAGAATTGGATTGAAATCTAATTGCAATAAGAAAACAAAATTTAATAAAGAAAATCAATAAAAGAAAAACTTAGCTAGGACATGTTATCCACCACTAAACAATCATCCATTCTATAAATAAATAAATGAAGCATAATAATATTAATATATGATAAAGACATTCACGACAATGTATGATTAACTCATGTCGTATCGATTCTTCCATAAATAATATGCAAATCGCATGATGTCTACGTAGATACGTGTATTCCTAATTATAACCTAGCATGATGTCTACTCAGGTTAAATAACAGGAATCCATTAAGCATTAGAAGAATATGAATGTCACACAAATCCTAGAACGTGATGTCTATCCCAGGTATTTATGAATTAATGTCTCTCAATTGGATTCGTAAGCAATTGATTGTTACAAATTAAGAATATTTCTGTATGATGTGCAGTTTATATTCCTACAACATAATCCTAAAAATATGCTCCTAAGATGGCCAATCAAAGAAACAAAATAAATATGATACAATTTAAACTGAGACAATTAATTTTATCATGCAAAAATAAAATACTTCATTAAAAATAATAATAGATTGAATTCATGTTTAGGGCTTCAAATTAGCCCTAACTAACAAATAAATTAGCTACACATGGTTCTAAAAGAAAACATAAAAATAAAAATAAATAGAGAAGAATAAACCCAAGAATAGCTGCTGCCGCCCTAAGCCTCTGATCTCTCATCCTCTCATGTCTTCCCTGACTAAATGGTGAAAACATCTATTTATAAAGTGGTTAGGTCGGCCAAAATAAGTTTCTTGGTGGCTAAGAAACTCAAAAATACGTGGATCTTTGCTTTGAGACCCATGGATGAGTGCGCGGGTCAGATCTGACCCGGAACAGCGACCAAAGAAGCAAGCATCAAAAACACGCAGACCTGACCCGACCCACGCTTGTGCAACCCTGATCCGAAACGACGACACTTCAAACACGCGGATCCTGAGACCCGACCCTGGATCCACGCCCTAAACCAATCAGCATCTTCTTCAAGCGCGCTTATGTGTACTCAACCACACCTGATCCACACCTGTGTAGGCGCCCTTCACACCAGCCAAAACGACAGCCCTTTTGCGCGTTTTACGTGCTGTGGACTGGCAAATTGCAGGTCAGATCCTCAACTTCTTTTATTTTTCATTTAAGCCTAATTAATTTTGAATATTTATAATTTGACCCCTATTTGACTGTCAATCTTCTTCAATCCAGATTTCTATTTTCTCTGTGCCGTAATTAATTATGAAAAACAACTAATTCCATTCTATTCTTCTCCAAACCTAAGATTAAACATAAAAACATGAAACAAATTAAAAGCACCAGTTTTACTCAAAAACACAACATAAATAATAGGTAAAATAGGTATAAAATAATGATAATTAATGACTAACACTTACAAAGTTAAAATAAATTTGTTAATTAATTTTGCAACCAATAATATTTTTGCCCTCACGTTTTTTCTTGGTGTTTGGTAAAAAAAAAAAATGTTATTTTTTTCAATGTCCTTAATTTGGCCTAAAATTTAATTTATTAGTAGAAACGCTCAAATTATAATGATTAACATGATGATAGCACACTTGGATCAAAGTAACAAGAAACGGTAAGACCTTAGAGTGGAATTTCAAACTCAGATTTTGTATGAGAAAGCTTATAGGGCATAAAAACATGCCTTGAAAGTCATCTGAGTATTACCAAATCGGTCATGGAGTATTTCCATGGTATCAGAAAGGACCAATACAAAAACAAAGATTGAGACAAATGAGGAGACTGCTTCCTTGACTGTTTTATGGCTTTTTCAAAGTTTCATTAAAAGAATTCATACTCCTAACCAAATTTTCCTATTTTCCATAAATTTTACATAAACTTTCATTAACATCTACACTTTCTTTAAATAGTAGTACCAGTTTTTCCATCAATTTGAATAATCTCATCATTGGCACCGACTTTGTATATGCAAATCTACTTTTTGGTTGATATCAATGTTTAATTTATTCGTTAATTATATAGCAGGGAAGTAAAGACCATATCATATCAAAAATTTATACATCCAAATATCGCACTTCATCCAGTGGCACGCATCTTTTTTTACAGCAAAGAACAATATTTTAATTTGGCCAACTTCAAAGATACATAAAATTTCCAACAATGGTTAATCACATTCACTGCAAAAATCATATCCCAACACTTCTTTTTAAGGACACATGAATGTCACTCTTGCCTAACAAAGGGTGAGGAGCTCATGTCTGTGCTGTAAAACGAATCCTCAGCTCCACCATAAGTTTATGTCTTCTTTCTCCTCATCCCACTTGAGAACCTCTCTTATATACTTAAATGCCTCGTCCACTGTCACACGATCCCTTGCCCTTGCTTGCCACACGAAAAGCTTCTGACCAGTAAGTGAAGCATAGAGATCTTTAAACTTCATCGCAACATAATAGTAGGCCTGGTGAGCCAGTGACTGGTTGTTGTGGTGAGTCCGCACTGGACTGAAATCATTGAACCATTCACAACTACTTAAAGGCACGCGATTGACTTTATCCTCAAAGAGATCATACTTATTGAGTATCAATACAAAAGGGGTATCCTTGAAGCAGGGGTGCCGTATCATAGTCTCAAAGAGCTCCTTGCTTTGTATCATCTTGTTCTGAAGTAGGGCTCCGCTACCACTACTCTCTGGAGAAAGCCACATTTGATCATAGTCGCTCAGGGCAACACAAAAGACTACCACCCGAACATCTTCAAACATTTCCACCCACTTGCAACCCTCATTCATCCCCTTCGCATTAACCCTAATAAGTTGGTATCTGTAAAACAAATTACAGAATTTTTTAGAATTTTAAAATCAAGTACCAAATGTCCCAAGAAAAAGCAAAGTCAATATATACAGATGTTAACCAGCAAGAACAGGCAAGGAGGGCATGTATTCCCCGCAATTAGTTTTCCCCGCAATTAGTTTGTCTGTTGTCCCCGCAATTAGTTTGTCTGTTGCCCAATATCAATGGGATACAGACCTACATCTAAAAGGTGCCCATGCAACTCGGAGCAAGATGCGATGTCCATTAATTTTCTAAAGAAGCTCCTAAACGAATGACAGCTATCAACACCATACACTTCCCAATAGAAAACAAAGGGTCCTGGGATTAGGTGCCCCTGCCAAATGGATGCACGAGTGGAGCTGTAGATATCCATGCAGCGTAAAATAGAAAGATGGTATGTAGTAAATAGACAGGAACAAAAACTTACTTAGTCAGAGGTTGAGGCGGAGCCTCCAGATTGTCTGTGTATGTTTCAGACATTGGGCTACGATCATCGAGTGAGAATTCTATGAATGCCAAACCATTCCCTTGCGTGACTCCTTCAGCATAAAGAATGTCTCGTTCTGAGGGTTCATATTCATTGCTTGAAACTTCAACAGCCTGAAAGAAACAAGCTCACATCATAAAGCCGTTCACCATCAACATTTCAATGAGTTTGCGTAGGTTTCCTCTTCATCTAAAAGTCCATTATAATTTTAGAAGATAGTGAAATATTAGTATCAATCAGTTATTAACATCAGGATTCATGTGCCCCAAGCATTGCTAATCTTTACATTACCAGTACACTAATTAGCCGATATCTATTAAAAGAATTGATATCAGGATACCAAGGATGATGTTACCATTCAATTGAATGGTAGATGATAAACTGACAAACACCATCTGCTTTTTTGTCATACATATTTGGTCAAGAAATTACATGCACGTTTTCAGAAATATTACCCAACAAGCCAAGCAATTTTTTTTTTTTTTCAATAATCCAGAAATCCCCTGAAACCACTTAACGAATTCAAGTTTCGAAACTACAGCCCCCCGTTGAACCCTACAATCTTTGAGAAACAGTAAAAACCTTTAAACATATAGGTGACCATGAGGGTTTGAACCTTAAACCTTGAGGGAGCAAACCACAGAGCCCAACCATTCTTACAAACCACTCATGAGTCATAGGCCAAGCACAATTTGACAACTTTGTAAAAGGTTCAACAGGTAAAATGGTAAATGAAATTCAACTTAAAAGAAAAACTTCCTATGAGCCTTGTATGCATCTTAAAGTCAACTACAGCCCCCAACTTGGTCCTCAAGAGATTACCCCCTCATTAAATATCTACTTCATTGGACAACACTAACCATTCAATCACAGTTAATTTCTTTCCAAGACATGTAGCTCGAATAATAAAATTGTACCAGTGAATGCAGAAAGGAAATCCTGATGACTTCAAAAATAAATAAAAACCAAACACCATTGGATGTTAATACTATCACTAACAGTCTAATACCCAGATTAGGAAGGAATGAAGCACTTGACTCCTAGGAAGGCAAATGGCCAATAGGCATAGTGACAATGCCTCCATTCGTGAGAAGGTGGAACGGGTGGAAAGGATTCTAGGAATAACTCAATTTGCCCATATGAGAAGTAATTTACTTAGGAACTAGGAAATGATTGAAAGTTTGAAGCACATATAACTAGATTGAGCAGCTCTTCACAAGAAGCTAGACAATTACCCGGCTTAAGAAATACTCTGCAACATCCGGGAGGAAGTGGAGCTCATCCTTCCTCTTGTAAGTTTCCTGTATAGCAGGGTCCCTCCACACCTCATCAACCAAAGGAGCATACTCGCGTGTTGCTGCAGGGAAAAATGCATCCAAGTCTCCTGTTGCTATGATGTCCAGCAACCAGTCAGAGAAATGCTTCAACCTTGGGTTGATGGAATATATAGACTGACTAGTTTCACTGGAGTCAGCCTCTCCACCTGAAACAAAATTTTAAGTTACAAAATGTTTGAGCCATCATAATGGTGTCAATCGAATTTAATTGATCAGCACAGCACAACCATTACATTCGATAATTGGCATGTTCTCAAGAAGTTTAGGCCCGCCCTTGGTATTTCCACTTTCAAGAATGCTATTCAATACAAGTAACATATTTCATAATTTTAGCACGTAGATCATCTTTTTTAAAAATTTGTTGTCAGCACACAACATAATTGCATCTCCCTAAAAAAATTGTGAAAAAGCCGAAAGTTAAATGTACAAAGAAAGATTAAATTTCAAAGTACTACAATAGGCATATTCAGTTTATATTAGAATTTTGCTGAGTAGTTCTTGTTGTATCAGCAAAAATTATCAACAAAAGCTAAGGCATTACTCGAGACGAGAGAACTCACCCAACACATTGGAACATCATCAGTAAATCAACAGATGTTAATCAGATTAGACTAGATATACTCATCCAACAGTAACTGATACCATGACTATAAAAATTACATGTTCGACAGTGTTATTGGGAATATAAGGCAATCAGCCAAGACACTTTACTTATTGATGCATATTATTCATTTTGACATATTCCCATTATTCATAGCAGTACCATCCAGTCGAGTTATGCACTTATACTCCAATGCACACAGTAAAACATGGTTAATTTAAATAAAGCTCAATTACAAGTGAACACAGATTATTCACTAATTGGTTTACAGTCGGTAAGAAGATAACATATCACATTACTTTCATAGGCTCATACAACAAGTATAAATATGTTAGTTGATGAAATCAACCATAGTAACAAAAGGTCTTGGAATCAAATCCTACTCACATGGTCACACCACCAAGGCCTTGCGGGGTTTCGTTTATATTTAAGTTGCATCAAAGTATGCAATGTTGCATGTAAAATATTTGTAAATCTAGATGGTTAGAAGTTCTACTAGGTGCTAATTTTCAGATTCTTTAGTATAGTGATATATCACATAGAGTATCTTCCTCTTCGCAAAGTTCAGCAAATTGTCTTGAATCTACCAATAAACTTCTTTTTTATGGTGAAATTCAAGTTTATGGGCATCCTAACACATCTCTAAAAAACATACAAATTAAGGCAATAAAGGAGCCAAAACAATGATGTTTATTCAGAATCTATATAGCACAAATGCACAATAATATTTCATTTCTAATAGAAATGAAAGTTCTCCAAAGAGGAACAATTATGCATATGCATGACACTAACAAACTGTAAATCAAAAGTTGAAATTACAAGATTTGAACTTAGAACTACGATAACAGGGAAGATACTTGTGGATGCAAGGACAGATGATCATGAGTGGGAATGCCAAAAGTGAACAAGTTCTAATTAATAAGACACAGAGAACTATATTAATACCATAATTACTTCACCAACCAATTTTATATGTGACTTAAAGCCTAAAATATTCGTAAAAATTACCTGCTTCAGAGTTTTGATCATGGGAATCCAGTGCCTTCATCCTAGACATGGCTTCCTCCTCAAAGCGTTCCCGCGCATCAAGCAAAATGCTGAGATATCTATACATATTGCTCTGTATCATCAACTTGATGTCTTGCAATTCTTCCTCAGTAAACTTGTTCCCATACAAAAATTTGGCCTGTTAAATAATGCAAAATGAGCATGAATAAAACATAGTCACAGTAGCATAAATTCTTGTTGGAAAGCTGACTAAGATTTCCCAATTTGAATGAATCTAAAGTCAACCTTCTATTTTTTCTTTCCTAATTGTCAGTTGATTTGTCTCCTAATTTTAGGAGATTTGATTGTGATTTTCCTAGAATGTCTAATAGGTTTTTTCCTTTTATGTTTAGTTCTCCAAGTACAGAATGTAATGTTTTTTCTTGAATGAATAGAACACATAAACTTTCAGTCAAAATACATATGATTTCATGGTATCAGAGTCGTGCGTTCCTGTCGGCAAAAACATCTAAAATTCCATCAGCGTTACCATCATGTCTACCACTGGATTAGATGAGTCCTCCAGCATTCTTTCCCAACCCATTAGCCATGTTTCTCCTTTATCCTCTGCAGAAGTCAGTCACTCACTGAAAATTACCCAACATCTATTAAATGGGTCAAACTTTCATGAGTGGTTTCAATCCGTATCATTGGTAATTCGAGGAAGTGGGAAGATGGGTTACCTCAACGGGGAGATCTTTGCTCCAGCAAGTACTGACACCAACTACAAGATTTGGGAAGCTGAAAATTCCATTATAATGGCTTGTTTAGTCAATTCTATGGAGCCAAATATCGGACGTATATATTTGTTTTACAAGACTGCACGTGAGATATGGAAGGCAGTGCAGGATCTGTATTCTGATCTTGAAAACACATCACAATGTTTCAAAATCCATTCTAGTCTTTGCAACATGAGGCAAGGGACAAAATCTGTCACAGAATAACTGAACGAACTTTGGCAAGAGATGGACTTGTTTTATACAATTCCATGGAATTGCCAGATGATGGCGTTCTCTACCATCAATTACTTGAGAAGGACAGAATTTTCAATTTTCTTCAAGGGTAAAATAAAGATTTGGATGATGTAAGAGGTCGAATCCTCAGCACGAAGCCACTTCCCTCCCTACACGAAGCCTTCGCTACAGTTTGACGTGAAGAAAGCCGAAGGAAAGTGATGTTCAACATTCCGTCGAATGCAACACTTGATCCACCACAGAGTTCTGCCCTTGTTGCTGCTAGGCCTAACAACTCAATGCCACAAAATCAGAAACCCAAGGAAAATTGTTTGTGGTGTGAGCATTGCAAGAAACCATACCACACGAAGGACAAATGCTGGTACCTTCACGGCAAACCCCTAGATTGGAAACCACGCAGCCAACGGATGCACAATCCAACAGCACATGTGGCCGACGCTGCTGTTGAAATCAACAAGGTAAGCACACCTGCATTCACCCCTGAACAAATGGAGATTCTGAGCAATCTCTTACACCCACAACAGTCCGATGATCAGTCTACATCAGCACCCACTGCAGCTATTGCACAACGAGGTATTATCTCTTCATCCTTATTGTCTCAAAAACATGTTCTTGATGGGTGGATCATAGATACCGGCGCATCAGATCATATGACGGGACCATACACTGTTTTTTCAAAGTACAAAAAACGTGTTGATAACATGAAAGTCACAGAGGCTAAAGGGAGTTCTTTTATGATTGCTGGGATTGGAGATCTTATTTGCGGTGGCCTTTAATTGAAATCGGTTCTTGATGTTCCCAGTCTACGATACAATCTTCTTTCTGTTAGTAAATTGACTAAGGATCAGAATTGTACAGTAACTTTTTTCTCTGATCATTGTGTTTTTCAAGACCTGTCTTCAGGGAAGATGATAGGGAATGCTGAAGAATGCCATGGTCTCTACTATCTCTCCGGTTCTTCTCCAAAACCGAAAGTACCTGCAACTCTTTCTTTATCTGGTTTTTCAAATTCTGAAGTATTTCTTTGGCATAGACGTTTTGGTCATCCTAATTTTAATTATTTGAAACTGTTGTACGCCAAATTATTTATCAATTAAGATGTTTCTTCATTTTGTTGTGAATCTTGTATTCTTGCAAAACAACCTCGACAAAATCATCCCATTCATCACTATAGATATTCAAAACCTTTTCATCTTGTTCATAGTGATATTTGGGGTCCAGCCCGTGTGGTAAAACTAACTGGCACAAGGTGGTTCATCACTCGCAGGATTGATCATACTCGTGTCTGTTGGATTTATCTTTTAAAGGAAAAATCATATGCAAGTTCTGTATTTCAGCAATTCCACAAAATGATAAAAAATGTGTTTCAATCGAACATTCAAATACTCCGCACAAATAATGGAAGAAAATATTTTGCACATGCATTACGAGATTACCTTATTGAAAATGGTATTTTTCATCAAAGCTCATATGCTTATACTCCCCAACAAAATGGAGTTTGAGAAAGAAAAAATCGTCATGTCTTGGAAGTTGCTCGTTCTCTTATGTTCGCTAGTCATATGCCATATTCGTCCACTTCAGTCTCTTCCTCCTCGGGCGTTTTGATGTTCTGCCTTTGTCCACAATACAAGCCCTACTCATGGCAAATTAGATCCTAAAGCTATCAAATGTGTCTTCGTCAGATATTCTTCAAACTAGAAAGGCTATAAATGTTACAATCTAGCTCTGAACAAATTCTATGTTTCATGTGATGTCACCTTCCTTGAAGAACAATCGTTTTATTCCCATGATTCTCTTCAAGGGGAGAATCTAAATGAAGACAATCATTGGGATCCTTCTGTCTCTTGTCCTATTTCCTTACCTCTTCTTCCAATATTCCCACCTCTTCACAAAACACCTTCGAGTCTGCAGGTGATATAAGTCAAGGGGGAGAATCGATCCAACCTCAAAGTGAACTTCGTGTTTACTCAAAGAGACCAAGAGTTGTTTAGCAAGACCAAGAATCGGAACCAAAGACGGATCCTATACCACAAGTTTCACAGAAGGGTATTGTTATGATAGATGATCTAGATGTTCCCATTGCTATCAAAAAAGGGGTAAGATCTTGTACTCAAAATCCAATTTCAAATCACCTTTCATAATGTCAATTATCTAACAGCTACAGGGCATGGGCATTTGTGTCTCAACTTGATAGTATTGAAATTCCTACAAATATACATGATGCCTTGAAAGATTCTAGATGGAAAGTCACAGTCATGGAAGAAATGAGAGCTCTAAATGACAATGACACATAGGAAATTGTTGACATGCCAGAGGGAAAGATGTTAGTGGGTTGTAAGTGGATTTTCTTAGTGAAAATAGGCTCGAACAAGAAGATAGAGAGATATAAGGTTAGATTAGTCGCTCAAAGATACACACAAACTTATGGCATCGACTATGAACAAACCTTTACACCCGTTGCAAAGCTGAATTCTATACGAGTCCTCTTATTTATGGCAGCTAATCTTGATTGGGAGTTGCATCAAATGGATGTATCCAATGCTTTTTTGAATGGCACCCTTGAAGAAGAAGTCTACATGAAGATGCCTCCTAGTTTTGAGGATAAAGAGAAGTCGGGTTATGTGTGCAAGTTGAAGAAGTCCCTATATGGATTGAAACAGTCTCCCAAAGCTTGGTTTACTCGATTCAGCACAACTATGAAGCGATTCGGTTACAAACAAGGGCAAGCTGATCATACCTTGTTTGTCAAACAATCCAAAGATGGAAAAAGATCAATCTTGATTGTATATGTTAATGATATGGTAATTACAGGAGATAGTATCTATGAGATAGCTAATCTAAAGCGTCTACTGCAGTCAAAATTCAAGGTCAAAGATTTAGGGAAGCTTCAACATTTTCTTGGAATGGAAATAGCTAGAAGTAAAACTGGCATTTTCATTTCCCAAAGAAAGTACACCCTGGATTTGTTGAAGGAAACTGGAGAACTCGATTGTCGACCAATAAGTACTCCACTAGAGAAAAATTGGAAGCATAAGATTTCTGAAGATGATCCTTCAGTAAACAAGGAAGTGTATCAATGCCTTGTGGGAAAACTAATGTACCTATCACTCACTAGGCCAGAAATTGCCTATAGTGTTAGTGTAGTTAGTCAGTTCATGCATGCTCCAACCATGAGACATCAAGATGCTGTGAATCAGATTCTTAGATATTTAAACCTGTTGTTTCGGAAGAACAATAGTCGAGAAATAGAAGGTTTTACAGACACAGATTCGGCTGGTTTAGTTAAAGATGCAAAATCCACCACAAGCTATTGTACAAAGCTTTTGGGAAATGTCGTTATATGGAGAAGCAAAAAGCAAACAATGGTGGCAAGGAGTAGTGCTGAAGCAAAATACAGGGCAATTACCCAAGGGATTTGTGAATTGATTTGGCTAGAACGTCTTCTAGTAGATCTAAATATACCTATACACAGTCCCATGAAACTGTACAATGATAGCAAGTCAACAATTGCTAGTGTGCACAACCCTATACAACATGACCAGATGAAACATGTTCAAATTGATCAAAATTTCAGCAAATCTAAGATAAAGTGAGAAAATCAAGTTGTTCCATGTTCCAACTAGACTACAAGAAGCAGATATTTTGATCAAGGCATTGCTTAAGTCTGATTTCGAGTCAAATGTATGCAAGCCAGAAATGATTGATATACATTCGCCACCTTGAGGGGGAGTGTTGGAAAGCTGACTAAGATTTCCTGATTTGAAGGAATCTAAAGTCAACCTTCTATTTTTTCTTTGCTAATTGTCAATTGATTTGTCTTCTAATTTTAGGAGATTTGATTGTGATTTTCCTAGAATTTCTAATAGGTTTTTTCCTTTTATGTTTAGTTGTCCAAGTATAGAATGTAATGTTTTCTATTGAATTAATAGAACACACAAACTTTCAGTCAAAATACATATGATTTCAATTCTCTTCGCAGACTGTCATTTAACTTAACATTGTAAAATCTTATGGAAAAGTTTCAGTAACTTAAAGTCTTGGAATTTAAAATAAATAAATAATTTTTTTAAAAAAAAAAAAAAAGGAGCAAGCCCATTAGAAGCAGCAAATATAGGCCATACCTGCTTGAAGATAGTGCTGGTTCCAGAGCCAGGAAGCCCAAGTAGAAGAAGCTTCTGAATTTTCTTCTGCTCCAGATAATTTGGAACAGTAGTATAATTGCTTGCCTCATCCTTAGTTCCATGTGGTTGACTATGGGGCACCGGTAAAGAAAACAAGGTACACACAAACCGAGTTGTTGCCTGTCTAGCAAAGTGCATATTCAAATGTATCATACAGGACACCCATGATCCAAGACAATATTTTATTAAGTTTTGAACACGAAGTTTGCCATTACATACCTTCTCCCAAATGTTTCCTCTGATGTTATTCTGACCTTCTTCCTCATAACGACCATCATCATAAACCCAAAAGTGAGTGTCACGCGGACACTGCACATTAGCCAGCTGAAACGAAAAGAGAAATAGCTCATTGATGGTTATGAAGAAAGACAAACCAAGAACTTAAGACAAATAATATACACCATCAAAAGGGCTAAGCACTTTTAATATGGAACTTCGAGAAGATCATTCAAAATCAAAAAACAGATATGCAGTAATTACATTGAAAATGGTTTCAACGCACAGCAAGGCACCTGTATACATTCGTTGGAAACCAATTTTATGTCAACTACATGTCTTTCATGGAGGTCCATGATACAGATTATAATCACTGCAAAATTGATTACTGCAAGATCTCAGAAAACTTATGAATGACAAAAAGCAGACCTTGGGCTGGCAAGGGAAAGCAACTGTCCTCTCCAAGGTTCAAAGGTTCATTGACGCACTAAAAGGACCCAAGAGCAATGCATATAACTTAAATTTGTCATACTATAAACAAACGCATCATTCCTAAAATGAATTGTGTTATATTAAGTTTTTCCATCAATAAAACAGACTATTGACCTCACAAATCCAAGACTACTTCGATCCAGTTATAAAACATGCATCACTAGAAGTTAGCATATTGAAGGAAATATATCAATAAACAGAACTATAGAGCCGCATATAAAATGTTAAACACAGACACAAACATGTGGAGTAGACACAGACACACAAGAAATCAGAAACCAATCTTCAAACAATAAAGCGAAGTGCAGGCTTAGAAGCATTAACGGGATACCGTAGGATCAAACTCCTTACCTTTAGCACCCTCTTTTCAAGCCTTGTTATTTCTCGGCCATTGATGTAAACTTCCGTGTTGCCATTGCTTGCATCAGGACTAAGTTTGCCAGTGAAATTTAAGTTTGAACTAATGATTCTTCTATCTGGTTTTTCACCCTCCTGTGAAATCAACAAAGCAGAGAAATTATAAATGATGAATTGACTGATAATGCCAAGTAGTTGAACGAATTATATACTGCACCCACCTTTCCCCAGAGGCCAGATTCCTTGTCATACCAATATCTACCAGGCTTTAACTTGCGGGGAGGTAAAGGGCATCCAAGTAACTCGGCCATCTCTTCGGGCTTGAGAGGGAATCCATTGATAATCAACTGCTCGGGGCGAAGCTGATTAGCAGAACATTCCTTCTCAGCTTTCATAATCTGCTTAACTTCCAAGGGACTGAGAAGTCGAGATAAAACCCTCGAATGTTTACCCAATTTAAAGCGGTTGGATTCATCGATAGGGTGACCGATGCAGGTGACACACTTCCGGCCTTCAGGCATGGATCCCATAGCCCTAAGCACACAATTGCTGCAATACTTAGCATCACAAACGAGGCAGGACTCCTTAGTTTCCCACTTGGCTTTCCCACATCGATAACAGACCCGTGTTTTCTTTCGTTTCTTTTCTTTAGAAACCCCAACATAAACCTCCTCAGCAGCAGCTTCTTGTTGAGGTGGTTTGGTCTCACAACCTGTATCAACAGTATTAAAGGTGACAACAGGCACTCTCCTGACTTGTTTAGGAATGGAAGCTGGAGAAGCCGAAGGCGAGGCGGACGAGAAGTCGGGATTTTGCAAGACGGAGACGACGGATTCAGAGCTCGCTGACAACCTGGGACTGTGATTAGGTGAAGTGGTGGCGACGCCATCTGCGATACGAGAGACGGGCAAGGGCAATGGAATGTGAGTGTGAGAAAGAGGTTGGGCGGTTGGGATTGAAATTGAATCGAGGGGTTGTACTCTAGGGACATCGTAAGAAACAGGAGGCCCACTGTACTCCACAGCTATGGAGTAATCAAGATCTGTTGAATCCTCAGGGAGAGACGCTCCAGGTGGAAGCATCTTCCTCACCACGTCTTTCCAGCTCTCTCCCTCCTCTCCTGCCCCCCGTCGATGATGATCCATCATTGATACGAATCAGCTACCACCAACCAAGCAGCCGCATCCTTTGAATGCCAAAGTCAAAAACAAATATCAGATCAAATCCCACTTGCAATAAATTATTGACAAAATCAGAGTCAAAGAAAAGCCAGCCCTAGACTTATCCAACCACATATAAAGTTCCCTTTTTCGCCCACTTTCTATTCTAGAGAGATAAAAAGCAAAGGGAAGGCAGGTTGGTTACCTTTACCTGACTGAGAAAGGCACTAAATCAAGCTGAATCCGAAAGAAGGAGAAGAAGCCAGTAATCGCTTCGCATCTATCCAAATAAATATCTAGAATCAAAAGGAAAAAGACTTGCACATAAATAAAATGAAGTGAAGAGCTGATGCCATGATATGATTCGGTGAAAACTACAGCTGCAATTCTGATTAGTGAGTGACAGAATATCTGGGACCCGCTTATTACATACTTCATCATGATAACGACAACCTCACCTCCTGCGCGTTGACTACACGCGCACCACCAACATTTCATTTTTGCCGAGGAGCGTGGGGCATACGAACGTGTGTGTTTAAACAACAACATTTCATTTCGTTGGACACCGGTCTGCTTTCCCCCACGCCTGTCTCGAACTCATCCACTTTTACCTACTTGATTCATTTTTCTTCCATCATTAATCACCGAAATCTTATTGCCCATCTCTTCATCGGGTGCTTTATGTAAATGATTAAAAGAAAAAATATTATTAAAAGAAAATCATTAATTAAGTAGGAGTAGAAAAGGAAAACATTAATTTATTAGGGATAGAAAAAATATTAGGAGTAAAAAAGTATGCATAACAAAACTAATTAAAAATTAAATTAATTATATTAAAAATAAAAAGAATAAATAATAAAAAATAAAAAATAAAAGATACATAAAAAGAAAAACAAAAGAACTGTTGCCAATAAAAAACAGCAGCTTTATTAAAAAATTTTTTAAAAAAAAATCAAAACAATTGTTCAGTCAATTGTTAAATCAAAATGACAAAAAAAAAAAAAAATTCCATTACGTATTACACCCTATTGCACTATGTCTGACAATTTGAGCAAGGGCATGTGCCTCTCTATTGGTTATTATGTGAGTTTGATTATGTACCTCTTCGTCTTCTTCTGATAAATTTCGTTTCCATCAAATATCGTGCCCCTAGTGATTGTTACATGGGTCTAATTGTGTACCTCTTTGTCTTCTTCTGATAAATTTCGTTTCCATCAAATATATATTATACAACTTATAAGAATATATTCTTTTTTCTTATTATAAAAAAGACTAATTGTTTCCTATTTATATAAGTAAAATACATTTTTGCAAATATTGAGAAAGGTTGAATGCTATTCAGATTAGATTAAATTCAATTTCAAAAGATTCAAATCACAATATGACATTTTTTATTATAAATATTGTGCATATTGTGCCCAAAAATAATACGCGGGCCTTTCACCCAATGGAGCTCAATAAGAAATAAAATGAAACCAAAAAGCCCAAAAGCCCAAAAGCAATGAAAGCATTGCATGAAACCCCCAAACAAGTCTTACGTCAGTAAGAAACATACGAAGCTCACTCCCTTAAATGTTGAGTAGCGGAGAAGCTCAAATTAATTAGCTCAGATATAAAGCAACTTGAGTTAACTCCAAATGACAACTCAAAGTAGCAGTAGCACTCGTTTTTCTTATCACATCAGAATTTCAAAAACAGAAAGAAATTTATATCGGGCAAAGAATCAATTCGAATAGGAAACTTTCAAAAATGCACTTTTGATTTGAATAATATACTTAATATAGTTTAATGTAAAATAAAAATAAAAAATAAAAATAAAAATCTTTGTCTTTCTTATATTTTAGTGACTTAATTATACCTAAATAATAAACCCTAACACTAGAACCACACAGACAAATGGACGATTTTTTTCCAACTAGGAAAAAAAAAAAAAAACCCTATTAAAAAGTCAATAACATAACCGTGGATGTAGGCTTGAAACACAGCTGAACCACATTAAAAATTCTTTTTCCTCACTTATTTGTTATACTGCATCTTTATTGTCTTATTTTTCACCATTATTACACTTGCTCAGTCATTAAATTCATCATAAAGGCATTAATTGAGTGTGGATTGATTTTTTACATCAATATTTTAGTGTTAGAAGAAAGGCCATGAGCCTCTGATTTTGTTCAATTTCATCGTTTGTTCTTCAATCAACATTTAATAGCTAGAAGTTCTTCGTATGGAGGTGTCTCATACAGGAGTGCGTGAATAAGCGGTCTTCCGAATATGAAGGAAAAGATAGATTTAGTGTAACAAACAACATGCACTAGAAGCCAATAAGAAGTGGGACATGGCCATACCCAAGCAAACCTTGATCTTGCAGCGAACTAGCAAGAAGAAGTCATGCAGAATTTAGCCCGTATAAACGCAGCTATTGGGCAAGCAAACGCTCCTAACCCCATGGTAGTGATGGAATAACAAGATGCAGTGGAAAACGCCATATATGTGTTAACTGAAACTATTCAAGAGTTTATCTAAGGGTTAAGAACGCCACTGTCAGCAGATAACGTGTAACGGGGGAACCCCTCACCTAATGCAGATCTTTTTTTGTGTTGGCATCAATAAGAGAACGACATCCACTCCAATAAGTAGGTCGTGGCGTGGAACACAACCATGGTCCACCATCAAAACTTGTCAGGGCAGTATCTCTAAGTCGCAACTCTACAAGTAACGACCAAGAGTATCACCAAAGTGTAAGAGTGGGGTCATAAGCCACTAAAGGCGGTCAGCTAGACTTGAGGTGCTTCTAAGAACGATAGACCGACTTAAGAAGTGTAGAAATGAGAGTTAAGATCGCTTTCGTTAAGGGAACCTGCTTAGTGAAAAGACCATTGACAAGTTGCTCCTTGATCACTTCAAAATGCCCATCATTGTAAGTCCTCGATGTTTAATTATGGTTTCCTTGAGTAACAACCTTTAAATAATGCATGAAATCCTAAGTGATTGATAGGAAATGTTTTGAGACCCTAAGAGAGTAATCAAAGTATTGTAAAAACTATAGAGATTGAGGAAACCCTATTGGAAACCTAGTTAAGCATAAGGGGCAAAGTGGTCATTGTCATTGGAGCTATAAGTTAGTATGACCTATGGACTAAATTGAAATAAGTTGGTAAGTTAAGGGTCAAGATGGAATAAGTGAACAAGTTAGGGTTCAAGATAAGATCACCATTAGTTAAGTGTCAAAAATCCAATTTTTAATAAGTTATAACTATAAAAGACAACACTTAGTCATTTTTTTAAAGTGTTTCATGCCACAAACACAAGCACAAAGTTGAGAGACCAAAGAGAAAAGAGAGAGGCGAGAGAGAGAGGGGTGTTTGGTTCGGCCAAAGTGAGGGATAAGTGATCAAGGTTGGTTTCAATCAATTTTCACATTCTAATCAATCAAGCAAGCTTCCCTAAGCTAGGAAATCAAATTTGAAGCAAGATACAAAGCCAATCAAGGTTAGTTTACTCACTTTTAAGCTTGTTGTTGTGATATTGGAGTTGGTTATTTTGACGATGTTTGAGTTGGTTTTGATGGGAAGTTTTTACCTATGTTAAGAGATGATTTATTTGAGACTTGAAAGGTTTGTGTAGATGGCATGGAAACCTATTAAAATTGATGAGCTAGGGTTGGCATGAGATAGGTTTTGAGTTAGTTTTGGATTGGAAATTGTTATAATGAATTGTAGGTAAGGTGTTTGACAAAATGTCTAAAAGAACCAACATGTGAAACTTGAAAGAAATGAACCTAGGGTATGTTAGTGCTTGTAAGGTTATATGGAGAGGTATGAGAAACCAATGGAATGGAAGCGTTTTAAGCATGATTTTAGGTTAGTTAAGTTACAAACAAACTTATAGAAATGTTAGAATTGCATTGGAAGCTATTCCATTGTAATGCATTGTAAAACACCTAAGAAAGACATATTGAGTTGTCATCGAAAACCACTTCTTTTATGAGTTGAAATGAATTGTATGGATAGGTTTGAGTATGTATAACACTAGGAAAGGAAGAGTTAAGTTTTAGAATGAAATGAGTGAAAAAACCCTTAAAAAGTGATCGTAAAATGGTGTTTTTGGCCCAAAACACCTATTAAACGATGTCGGAATTCGACGAAGTTTTATGGATGACCACATTGGAAGATAAGAAAAGTGTGGGAGAAAGAATTGGTGCAAAAGCATGCACAGTTTGGGCTGTGCATTACATTCGGGTTTGAGGGGTTTAAAACGACCATTTTAAGTTCCAAGCTTCAAATTATGATGGGAAGCATGTGGGGACACTCCTTGGGGTATATAAGAAGGGTTTATGCAAAGAAATTAGGGATTTGGAGCATAGATCAAAGAGAAATTGAAACAAGAAGCTACTAGTGTAGAGAGAGTTTTGTAGAGTTAGTATAGTTAGGTGCATCTTAGAGCATATTTGTATTGTTAATTGAGCACATTCTAAGTGTGCTTATCATGTGTAGGTGAGGAGCGTCCGACCGGATCACAAAAGGGCTTTTGAAGTTCATTCGAGTTAAGTCCAAGCTTAAAATGAGTGCACTTTTAAAAAGTTTTTTAAGTGATTTTATGTTTTTGCATTGATAAGCTATATTTTATGCTTTTGCATGTACAAGTTCTTATATTTAAATGCATGTCTTGTATTTGTAAAGTAAACGAGTTCAATGACTCAAGTTTAAAGCTTTCAAGTTAAAGTTTTTGTGCTTGTGCACTAAGTATAAAGATTTGTAAGATATAACATTAGAGAAAAACAAGTTTTCAAAGGCCATAAGTACCCACCAGTGTATCGAGTTCAGACCCGTACAGTATATCTCATTTAGCAAGGCAAAGGTTAGGGGGAACGAGTAACTAACTGTGCAGTTAGAGTTATGAGTAAGTGTGTCGCCCCTACTTTGTGGATATGGTCTTCTACTATGGTTAGCGATGTAGAATTCCGCACGTAGTTGCTGGGAGGTCTCAAGAGTTGGTTACAGTGGATGTCAGATACATCGCCTTATGACCTACCACACCTGCGGCCTTAGCTAAGTCGCCGTGTGGTCAAGAGATTAAGGTTACGAATGGTGCTTTTATAAAGTTCAGTTATTTTTAAGCATGTTTAGATTTATACTTTACAAGTTTATTATAAGTTGTTTATATTAATGTTATGCAATTGAATGAGATTTATGCTTTAAATGTGTTTTAAAAAATAGAAACTTTTATTCAAGTTTTCTAAAGAGGAAGTTTTCAGAAAGTAAAGTAAAGTTTATAAACTGTTGCACTCACTGAACTTTATAGCTCACTCTTCAAATTGTTTTTAAAAACCTTCTCAGGTACTCATGTGGGTGAAGACCAGTGAAGACTCCCTCCTCTGTATTCAAGTGGGCGCAAGTGTTGGCATTTGCTTCCTGAAGAATGTAATATGCATATTTTGTGCCTTTTGTATATTGCATATGTTTGTACATTTTGTATAAAAAGAGTTATATCTTTTGAGTTGTGTAAAAGTGCACATTTTCGTGCTTACAAAATCAAGTTTGTTAGATATAAAAATGCATGTTTATATCTTGCCCTTGAAGATTTCAAATTTTTGTGTTTATGTTGATAAACTTGATTGCGAGAAGTTAGGATGGATTATGATTATAGTTCGAAGTGTCCAAATTTCTTTTCAGGTTTTTGGTTTATCTAAATTGCAGTCGTTATGCTGCCAATTTCGAGCCTTAAAAATGACCAAATGAATAGTATCAAATCAACCCAAACCATTTCAACTTTAAGTTTTAAGAGATTGAGCTTCCGCTGGTTAAGTTTCAATTTAAAAGGGTTTGCTCCTTGAACACCTTTTTCCCCATTAAGATAGACTTAGAGGGATTTGTTGGAGTGCCCAGACACACCCTCCGGATAGAAGCCTAGTGGCGGTTTGGATCGGGGCATCGCAATCATTACCCAATACTAGGGAGATAGTGCTCCTTACAATCACCTAAACGCTTTCAACTGAAGGAAAAAATTGATCTTAGATTAAAGTAGAAACATGGATTTCAAAAATTTTTGTAAAACAAAACTTGCTCAATCGATGCTAATAATGAAAATTCAATAATACAAAACAAAATAAGATCTTGTCTTACTTGAGATGTGATATGAATTGATCCTTTTTGTGTTTCATATTCTTTACCACTCGATCTTCTTTCCTATAACTTTTCACCAAGAAATCGTATGTGAGCAAGATCTTAAAGAATCCGTTAATTTTTATTTTTTCTTTTCACAAAAGAAATCCAACAACAAAAGGAAACAATTAATACTACACAAGCATGGAGGGTTCAGCCAACCTCTTCTTGATTTTGGTGATGTGTGGCCGACCTTGAAAATTAGGGTTCTTTGTTTTCTTTCGTGTGTTAGACGACTAGGGTGAGGAAATTAAGACTTCACATTAATCCCTTATATAAAACACCTTTTATAATGATCCATTTTAAGGTTTCTAATATGACAAGGAAACATATTCCTCATTAATTAGAATGTTTAATTTCCAATTTAGAAAATTTAATTTATAATTATATGATCTAATTTCAAAATTGAAAAATCTAATTCATAATTAGATGATCTAATTTCCAAGTTGCAAAATCTAAATCGTAAATGATCTAATTTCCAAATTGGAAAGTCTAATTCGTAGTTAGATGATCTAATCTCCAAATTGGAAATCTAATTCGTAATTAGATGATCTAATCTTCAAATTAGAAAACCTAATTCATAATTAGATGATCTAATTTCCACATCAATGAAAGAAATCTTTCATTAATTAATATTGACTTTTCAAATTCCGTGACTATTAAATTAAATGATTCAAAATTATTATTTATTTGATGTAGTCACAAGGATTTGAACCTATAGCTTATACAGATAAATAATTAAATAATTCATACTCCATAATTATTAATTTTAATAATCAACATTATTTAAGTATTACGGGAACGTACTAGTGTTACACGTGTAACACTTATAATTGGACGTTCCAATTAAATTTTTCTTTTCTTGTTTCTTATTGTGAGTACGAGCTAGCAAAAGGACTAAATGGATCTACAATTTTGAGCTCCAATACTATTGGAATTATTAGTTGAAACTCTTTAATTAAATAATTCACTATTATTAACTTAAGAATTATTCCACTAAAAACCTAAAGTTGCATTCTCCAAATTACAAATGTTTTACACAATCCGAATTCTTCAGTGTCCATCGATCTAGTTATTGTAATGATTCGATCCTCCACAAGTAGTTCATAATTATTGGTAAGTTGTAAAGTTCCTTATACCTCTCAAATTATATTTTTAATGTCCATCAAACTCTTCCTTAGTGTTTGCTTCATACATGCATTTTTAAAATGTTGATACCTTATATGTATTGCGAAGGTGGGTACATGCATTCTTGCCTATATTTGATAAGCATATTCTGTGACGAGAATTTGATAGTACCTCGTTAATAGACTATCTCATTGCTTCATCTCCATCAATTAATATAGAGAGGGGATGGTTGTTACCTATGGAATCAATTAAAATATTAAGTACCCATTTGTAAGAATCCACCGTCTCATCCAATAGTGTGGCAATACCAAACAAGCAAGTAGCACGATGGTTTTTTGTATCGAGAAATAGAATAAGGTTTGTAATATACAGTTGTCCAATAAGTGCTATCGAATATAAGAACATCTTCGAAACACTGATTGATGGGCCTTGATCCTAACACATTATTTCCATACACTCGGTAGCCCATCAGCAACCTTACGGTAGCCCTTCAGTCGATATCTAATCCAGTTGAAAGGTTCCTATGAAGCTAAGTCGTTTTTCTTTTTCAAAATCCTTTTTTTTTTTTTTTTGAATTCCCTTTTGTAACAGAAACGGGTAGAAAATTTTCTTTTTATTTTGCACATTTACAATATAAAGTTATAAAAATTTGAATAGCAATAACGGCTATTTTCTTGAAAATGTCACCCTGTAAAATTTTATAAAAAATTTATTCACTTCTAAAACAAACAATTCTCTCAAACTTTTGAGCCTCCGGCCTTCATTTTCTCAATCCACAAGCAACCACAAAACATGTCCTCAATTTTAACAATAAATTGAAATATATTTACACGTCATACATACACGTATTTACACATTTTTTAAAATTATAGGAAAAAATTATATAGTCATCAATATACAAACTCTCAAGGATATTTAAGATAAGAAAACATATATTCTTTTACACATTTTCTGAAATCATAAGAAAACTTATGCAATTGTTAAAACATAGAATTTCAAGAGCAACCACAATAAATTCATGTAATCACAACAGCATGCACAACTCAATCCGTCTAATCCTAAGTCGGAGTCTCTGCTATTGAAACACCCGTCCTTGTACTTGCCCTAAGAGAGGTTTTTATTTATAAAACATAAAATAATGTGCGAATTATACAAACCCAGTGAGTGTCATAGAGTTTCGTGTCAAACTTAACTTTATAAAATAGACCTCCCTAAACATCTTTTGAAATATTTTATAAACATTTAATCGCTATAATACAAAAAATTTGTTTTTCTAAAAACCATATCTTAATTTAGTCATGGATAAACAGTTATCATAAACAAAATTCATGCATTGTAAAACGGAATTATAAAACAAGGGATATTATGAAAAACGCCCCTGAAAAGCACAATAATCGAAAATTACGCCTGATTTTTATTTTATTAAGTAAACCGCCCTCTATTGTTAATTTTTCCATCCAAAATGTTAACATTTTCCATCCGAAATAGTGAAATGACCAAAATACTCTTATTATATCCTATAAAATTCCTCTTATACCCCTCAAACTTACGAAATACCTAAAATATCCTAATATTATTAATTTATTAAAATATTAAATAAAAAATAACAAATTTTTTAGAAAAAATCTTTTTTCACACAAAAATCTTCCGTCTCTCTCTCGACTCTCTTTTCTTCTTTTTCTTTTTCTGCTCTTCTTCTGCTCATCTTCTTCTTCTTCTTCTTCTTCTTCTTCTTCTTCTTCTTCTTCTACTCTTGTCCTTCTTAGGGTTCGATTCTTCTTCTCTTGCTCATCTTCTTCTTCTTCTTCTTTTCTGCTCATCTTTTTCTTCTTCTTCTTCTTCTTCTACTCATCTTCTTCTTCTTCTTCTTCTTCTACTCTTCTTCTTCTCTGGGTTCCATTTTAGGTTCGATTCGAACCTAATTTCTAGGTTCATTCGAACCTAATTTTGGGTTTGATTTGATTGTGGTTTATTTTTTTTGAGTTGTTTTTGGTTTATTGGATTTTGATGTTTTTTGATTGTTTTAGTATTTTGGGATTGCTGTTTGTGTTGGTTCAATCAGTTTTTGGTGATGTTGGTAATGTGTTTTTATATTTAGGATTTTGAATTGATGTGTTGAATTGGTAAATTCAAGATAATGATAAGATTTTTTTTTTTTTATTTTAACTTTTTTAAAACTTTTTTATAATTTTTCTCATTTTAAAATTTTAATTATTTTATTAAATTACCATTTTATCCTTAAAAGTTAACACCGTTTGGTTTTTTTTAGACAACAAGGGGCGATTTGCCTAATAAAATGAAAATCGGATGTAATTTTTGATTATTTTGCTTTCTAGGGGGGGTTTTTTCATAATATCCCTATGAAACAATATGCCATATGATTTCAATTTTCTGCATAAAACTTTAAATAGCAGCGGCGATAATGCTTTTGAAGAATTTCTGAGTAAAATGAGCCAACCATTAATAGTCCGTACCACATGATACCCTAGGAATGGAGCGGAATTTTTCCTCGCTCGGGCCATCCCAGAATTTTCCCTCGTTCAGGCCATCTATCCGGTTTTGCGTAGTGGAATTTTGTCTTGCTACGGAGCGGCATTTTTTCTTGCTCAGGTGGAAACTAGCTAATAATATACCATGTATGTGCAGAGGCGACACATAGAACTAAATTGACTCACATATTATATTCCCTCCCGTGGTTTCCTCCCGCTGTTAGTGATAGACACCCCCAACATTGCCAATGCACGCTTAGGGTGCTCAACCTCTACCGGAGATATATGAAATACCTATAAGGCATACCATAGATTCGTAAACACATTTCATGTAATCTTTCCAAATTCACTTAATCCATATCTCGTATAAAAATTTGCACAATCCATGCAAACTATTTTCACATAAGATTCATTTAATTCAAAATCAATTTTCAACACATCATGGCATAAATTTTGAATATATCATAGCAAAACATTTTAAAAGACACTCACCGATTATTGACTCACGATAACACATGCTTTAGGGTTCCCTTAATTCCGTGTTACCTACATATTTTTGCATTCTACGTTTAGTCGATGTCACAATTACTATAACCAAACATATACTCTACCATTGGCACATTAACATGCAAACAACCGTTTAGAGGTTCTGAACACCCTTCGTTCAACTCATAATAATTCCAATTATTCGTATATACTTCCCGTTTGAATTTCTTAATATTTAGGCATGTAAAACACATCGAACAAGCCTAAATTCACACTAACGCATTAAATGAAATTTGAATCATTCTCACCCTATGTTGGCCGAAGCCTGACCACTTCTCACACTATCGATCTCATTCAATTTTTCTATCATAATTATGCTTAAACACATGTATACAAGTGTAAAATCAAGTCAATTTCATAAAACATCACCCTTGTGCCATTAAACAACATTTGACTGTCAAGTAGCGATTTACCATTCCAATGCATCCCTTCTCAATTTTATATTAATTCCTTCACCAATACAAGCAATGATATCATTCAAAATACCTAAAGATAATTATCTAATACTTTAAACTTAATATGGCTGAAACATGGCAGCTTGATGTACCATATTTTTGCTTTTAATTTCAATATCAAAACTCAATATTTCAACACATTTACATGTATGAAAATCATTCAAATCAATCAAACTTGAATTGGACTATTGGATACCCATCTTAACCATGACTTACATACAATACCACATCAACACTTCCTCAAGTTTCACACTTTAATTTACACCAAAATCACTTCCAATCTCATGGCAAAACAACTAGTATCCTAACTAACATCAATTCCCACTTAAATCAAAAATTCATTTTCACTAGTGTGCTTACCAAGTAATCTTGAACCTCTAGTCTTGTTGTCTTACCAATTTGAAGTCTCAAATCGTTAAATCCATACACAAAAATCTCATTAAAATCATCTACAACTCATTAAACAGCATCTATCCAAATTTTCACACATAAAAGTCAAGAAAATTTAAACTTTACCACTTGAAAAGCAATTGATTTTGTTGGATATTCTTCCTAGACTTGTTCACAATCTTTTGATGTCTTGAAATCCACTCGAAAATGGCTTGGAAAGCATGAAGAACAACAACTATGCATTAGTCTTGGTTCTGCCGAACACGGCTGCAATTTTTGTCCAAAATTCTTCACAATTTTTCTACCATCTTCCACTTTATATAGCCTTATCATGCCTTAACACTTTGCCCCTCAAGTTTAGGTTATAATTACAAGCTTGTCATTAGTTTACTTTACAAGTTTGCCCTCCTTATCTCTACATTCTTGTATACTTTAGGATTTCAAAAATACCATTGCATATATCTCTAACTAGTTTAGTCACTTATGCCATTTCTTAGAAATTTCTTCAACACTAATTGTATTATATACTTTAATAAACCGTCATATTGGTTTTCTTATCTGAAATCGTTTCCAATCTACTTGGACATTTTTTTTTTTCGTAACTCAATTTCTCATTAAAAAATTTCTACCGAAATTCAATTACGCAGTTGGGCACTTTAATTTATTTCTTTATTCCGTAAACAAGGTCATGTTTATACAATACATTTACAATACTAAATTTGGGAAGGTATATTACATTGATAATCAAACAGCAAATGCGAGTCCCTCCAAAAAAAATTGGACAACCTACTGTTATTGTTAGTGTATAGGGGTGAAGTGCATTGGTATTAGCATCTTATGGCACTGAGGTAGCAAGTGTGTTCAGCAAAGTTCATGGACTATAAAGTTATTAAGTGTTGTTGACATGACCCAATCCGAAACTTATCGTACTTAAATATGGAGGGCCCTGCCTGACACCCCAACGGATCCCTTCTAACCCTACTTAATGGGTTAAGGGGCATTTGCGCAGCGAACTCTTAAATCTTTTCTTACTTATAAAATTAGAATGGGTTAGTTTTTTTTTTTTTTTTTTTTAAATAGAAAATTCGACAGCATAACAACTGCTTTTTAACTTATCCAAAATAACTTGCAAAGAAAATACACTTTCATATACTTTAATTTTCCAACCTAACTTCTTCCACAAACATACTTTTCAAATCATAAATTCATTTCGTAAAAACTAACAGCATGAAATCGTAATTCAAATACTTTGTAATTTATAAAATGATCTAAAACTAAGAATTTCATGCCATAAATAATTTTGGACCACTCATATATATCTTAAATATATATATATATATACACACAGTTCTTTTCAAATACAATGCATGCAACGTATTTATACATAAACTCGGTCGCGTCATTGCCCACTTATACTTCTGGATGAGCCCTTTCATCTCGGTCACCCATATCCGTAGCTGAGGAGGTTTTTAACAAAAAAACAGAAAATAATGAGCTATAGAGCTCAGTGAGTGCTTAATTTCTATTTAACTTAATATGTTTCATTTCTTAAAAATACATCTTTAAAATACTTTTTAAAAGTACTTTTCCATTTCTTAAAATTTCTTAGAAATTTCAAAACTTATTTCGTTGCATAGTGGGAGTACTGAATCCATAAGGTACTTAATTCGTAAAATCTCACACATAACTTATGAAACCGTAAAACACATAAAGGCATCAAAATATATACATAAAACTTATATATATATCCTCCATATAACATAAAAATTTCCAAGTATAAATTCCTCTTAAATCACAAAATATAAGGCATACTTATGAAAATTATAAACACATACGTACATAAACTTCGTATGAAACTTATAAATTGAATATAACGTAAACTTATATATACTTAAAACTTTATATGTATATATACTTCATTAAATTTAAACTTAAAAATAATACAACTCTCATTTAAATCATTAAACGTACATACGTAAATGACAACTTATATATTTATACTTAAAAATTCATATACAGCTTATAAAAAAAAATGGAATAATATTTGAACTTAAATATCCATAAAGATTCACATAAAATTTATAGTTTATAAATCATATAAAATTTAGATTTCCTTTCAATACATAACTTAAAATAGGAAATCCGTAAACTTACATATATTCATACAACTTCATGGAAAACTTACAAACTATAAAACATATAAGATTTCAATTCCATTTCCATACGTAGCTTAAAAATGGAATTTCCATAAAGCTCACATATATTTATAAAATTCCATAGAAAATTTAGGGGTTATAAATTGCATAGGATGAAATTCCATTTCTTAAATTTTTCTCAAAACTTAATTTCATTTGATTGAAAAACTTACTTAAAACATATTGAATATTTTTCCTTTGTTTTCAATGCTTAAAATACTTACTTAATTTTTTCGAAAAGTACCATTCATACCCCGTAATGCTTACAACCATGCGGAAGCTAAAATAAAGCTAATCGACGTGGAGTCACATGACACTCTTAATAGACACCCATTGTGACACTTACATACTTACAAAGACATCTTGCGGTTATGTGCGGAATGTTACATCGTTAACCATAACACGAGATGATATCCCACAAGAGTATATGCAACTCAATAGACTTAATATCCCCCCAACATAGAGACACATTCCCCTTGAACTAGCCATACTATTGTGGGATATACCGGCCGAGTCTAAAACTTACTTATGAAGGTGGGTATACTTATGGTATTTGAAAACTTATTTTATTTTTCTTACTTCGTGCAAAAGCACAAAAGTTACTTATTGGGGTGCGACAAGCACAAAAACTTCGTTAGGATACATAAAACATCGAACTCTTACTTTGAAATATGTAAAACTTCGAGTTCCATTTTCTTAGTGCGTAAAGCACAAAATATCATTTTGATTTAATCATCCACAAAGCCTCATATGTATATTTTCAAAATTTCGTATGGAACTTAAATTTTAATAAACATATAAAATAACTTAATAAAACTTCATATAAATCATATATAATCATGCAAAATATACATAAAAAATCCATAAATTTTCATATTTGCATAAGCTTCATATAAATCATACAACTGCAAAAGTCATAAATTAGTAAACACGTAAAATCACTCATATGGAAATAAAAAGGTTTTCTTTGCATAACATAAAATGTATTTTCATTTATAAAAAGGCCTTAAAACTTAAAACGTAAATTTCATTTCATAACAAGTTCATATTTATAAAACCATAAATGCTTACTTTTCATATATAATATCATATAATAAAAAATGTTCATTTTGAATACTAAAATAACGATACGTATACAAAACGCTTAATACGTAAAACAACTGTAAACGTATATATATAACTTACTTGAACAATCACTTAGGAAATTTTCTTATAATTTAATTTCATACAAAGCACTCACCTTATTCAAGTTTCCTTACATGAGCTCCAATAGCTTTTATTGATTCCACTTCCTTCCTTTTCACCTACACACCACATAATTGCTTAAAATAGGCTAAACTTAACCATCCAAAACTCATTACATAACTTAGAACTCAATTAATTCACTTGAAAACTATTTTGCCAACTTACTTCCCTATTCGGTTTCAACTCAATCAAAACTTTAAAATTCCGTTTTCTTTACATGAATCCTACTTATTCTTACCTAGGAACACCCCCATGTACTACAAACCCTCATCCAAAGCTTAGAATGAAAATTGGTCATTTTTAGACCTCTCTTGGTCGAATATGATGTAGCTCCTTACCTAGGGCTGCTTTTCATTTCTTTCTTGCTCCACACACCTTCTTGACTCGCATTTAGATCAACCGTAAAGCGATTCTGAAAAATTCCAACTTTCGAGAGTCCAAACCTAGGAAAAATCCTATTTTTTCATAACTTTTTCATGACAATTTTCATCATCTTCATTCTAATTCTCATTTATTCTTTCCTTAATGTCATACATACTTAAACATATTCATTTAATGCCTAAAAACACATAAATGGGGTGATATTTCATGATATCCCTTAATGCCCTTCACCTTAAGTTATAATGGCCAAATTATCCAATTGAATTTTTAACATTAACCTTAACCTTAACTTATCTTCGGTTTTCTTATCAAAATTCCAACATGGAATCATACTTAATGATATCAAATAACATTAGTTCCATACTTTCTTCATTAAGGTCTTACATGGCCTAATACATAATTAATCCATTTCATTCAATTTTGCCATTTTTCTTCACTTAGACATTACATCAAACACTTGGTGTGCACTAAATTAACTTAAAAGCCAATTTAGTCAACTTGATGGTTATTCCAACAAAACCCTAACACATCAAATCTCATGATTTCCATATGATTCATACTTAGTTTTTATCTCATAAAATTCTACTTCAAACATACATAAAAACCCATGCCAAAAACCCAAGCAAAACATCACACAAACATCATCACAAACATCATGAACAACCACCATAAATATGATAAAAAATGGCATAACTAACCTTTGTTTTGCTTGGATTTTGCTCCAAACTTGTTCATGTACCTTAGGGTGGCTTGATTCCATGATTTGGAACTCAAAAATGCATAAAAATCACTTGATTCTCCTTTGGTTTCTTTCATGGCCGAATTTCACTTTCTTTGCACTCTCTCGGTTTCTCTTCCTCTCTTTGGCGTGAAAGTGGCAAGAATTGGCTCAATTTTGTGCCAAGTCAACATATATATATTTTAATCTTTTCAAAATGACCATTATGTCCCTTAATTAATTAACTTTTGGCCCTTAACGCTCACTTATTCCATCTTGGCGCATGCCATGTAAATTTATTTCATTTGGATCCTTAACTCACTTTCTTTTAATCCCACTTTGAACCCAAGTAGGAAAACTTATTTCATTTTAGTACCTTGTTATACTTACTATTCACTTAATACCATTTATAATTCATTCCGAAATAAATTTCAAATTAATTCTATGATCACCCATTCATCAAATTGACTTTACAATACTCTAATTAGATCTCTTAGGACTCAATCTATGGCTTCGAAAAAAGTTCAAACGAAGTTTAGGTTAACAATATTCACAATCCTGTCCATATGGGTGTTTTTGTCAGGTAATTTTCGGAATCTTCAGAAACTACCCAAACGGACTCATTTTTACTCCGTTTTAGTTTTATTAGGTCTTACTAATCATTCTAAATATTTTCAACTTTCCAGGGTTCGTCTCAAAATTTCACTATTCATCGGATACTATTCATCCGAAAATATTACTATTCATGGATCACTATTCATCGTCTAATTCACTGTAAATCATAAAATGAAAGTTTGGGGTTCTACACTTTCATGGATCACTTAGGATCTCAAAATATCCTTTTAGGGATTATTATTAGGAAATCCGTAAAATATGATCGAAAGCTTACAGTTGTATTTTATTGTCTGTGTTATAATATTTGGATCAATATTGCAACATTAGTAACGATGTTACAACAATTTCAGCTAACAATACTCAGTGTAGGATTCTATATCTTTTTCATGGTTGACTCAATTTCATGTTTGATAGAATTTGTCTGATTTGTTGACATATTCTTATGCTTAATTGACAAAGCTTTTGCCAAAAATAAAGTATTTATTTTCCTTATTCTTTGGGATTAATGATGATATTTTTTATAATGAAATACATTGATTGTTTAACTTATTCATGAGCAACAAATTTGGGAAAATATCTTTGCTTATTTTGGAAGTATTTTTGATCAACTAATCTGGATAGGTGCAAAATGAATCAAGACTTATTATGGAGTAGATTCAGTGGAGCACAAAATTTAGAGTTGAAGATGTTCGGTCAATGCCAAAAAATAGGAGATGACTCATTATTTTTTAGCTGATTTTATTTTTTATTTTTAGAGATGTTATTGCTGATTTTTATCTCTAATTAAGGATCAGATTCGGTTTAGCAAGAAACTTGGAATTCAAGTGAATTGGCCAATGCTAAAAATTTAAGAGTTGACTCATTATTTTCTAGTCGATTTTATTTATGATTTATTTATGATTTTTAGCAAATTTTATCTATTTTTTTTTTTTTTTAATCTCTAATGAGTTGATTTTTCGCTTTTTGTTTTGTTTTGTTTTTTTTACAAATTATTAGCTACACATGTCAAGTATAAATGTAGATTTGTACAACATAGAAAAGCAAGCAAGCAGAATGTACAGTGTGAAATATGAAGAGAGTGCTTGTGTAAACGTTAGAGAGTTTGTTTTCAAAGTTATATGTGAGACTTTCAGAAGTGTGGGCTTACTAGGTTTAGTTTTTGGATTAGAGGTTTGTTGAGATGAGAAGTCATTAGGTCTTTAGGAGAAAACTAGTTTATAATTCTTGAAGGGATTTCAAGAAGTGTGAGTTCTTCAGGAGAAAGAACTGATAGGACCCAGTCCGAATCATACCATACTAGTATCCAGAGGGCCCTACTTGGCACTCTGACGGAATCCTTCCTAAACCCTGCTAATTAGGCTAAAAAGAAATCCGTTGAGCGAATCCTTAAAATCTATTAATCTTTCCTCACTTTTTAAATCTAGAATGGGTCATTTTTTTTTTTTAATGAAAAATTCAACAGCATAACAACTGCGTCTTTTACATTTCCAAAATACCTGCAAAAAAAAAAAAATACACTCTTAAATAGTTTCATTTTACAACCCAACTTCTTCCACAAACATATTTTAAAACTTCCTATCAATTCTCATGCAAATTCAAGCATGTAAAACCATAAGTCATAGGCTACAAGGTATAACCAAATCCTTATAAGCAAATAATTGAGAAAAACAAACACTTTTCATAACTTAATGAAATTTATAAAACTTTATACAACTCAAAAGACATATGAGTACAGACATTTCTTTTAAGATCCACCAAAGTATGTTATGAAATACAACTAATTAAATGGTCTTTAACTTTTAGATGACATGCAAAATGTTCATACAAAAGAAGCAAGCGTCAAATCCGCACCCACCTATTCCAACGGAGGAGATCTCGTACCCCGGTCACCCGCACTAGTACCTGGGAGGTTTTTAAAATAAAACAAGAAAAGAATGAGCTTATTGAAGCTCAGTGAGCGCTCATAAATTTTGGAACCATAACATTTTCTTATCTAAAATACCTCCATAGAAAACGTTGAAGATAGAATTTCATTTCTTAATTGCTCAATTTCAAATCTCATACATTGTATAGCAAAATAGATACATTTACTAACATAAAATGTACATAAATCTTTAGCTAAAAACTAGAAAGCATGAGCACTATATAAAGCTATAAGTGGTTACATAATTCCTTTCGAAATGTATTTGTAAATTTCATAAAAGGAGTACATTTTCAAGGCTAACTTTTTGGCATTCTAAAATGCACCGATTGTACCCCATAATGCTTACAACCACATGATAGTTAGACTAACGCTAATCAACGTGGAATCAGTGTGGCGATTTTGCTACTAACACCATCCGTGATGCTTACAAAGACATCTCAATGACTACATGCGAAATTTTTACATTGCAATGCATAACATGAGACAACATCCCACACACGTAGAGGTGACGCGACGGACTCTATCCCCCCAAAGTTAGTGATGTGACCCCTCCCACGACTTTGCCATTCACGTGTGGGATATACCGGTTGGGTCTATAAATCTTAAAAGTATAGGTATGCACTTGGCCTTTGAAAACTCATGTGCATATAAATTGTTTTTGCATCAAACATTTGAATCTAAAATCTCACTTTAGTTTGCATAATCATAAAACATAGTTTCATTTGCTAAAAGACTTAAAACTAAAACTTGAATTTCATTTCTAAAAGGGCAAATTGCACAAACCTCCCCTGAGGTTTGACGAAATTGCACAAATATTAAGATGTTTGGGTAACTCGCACGGACACTACTTGAGGTTTAAAAAACTCTGCACAAACCTCCCCTGTCGTCAGTCACCCGTTAGTCAAGCACGGCTAATTCAAAATTTTAAAGGGTAAAATGGTCAATTCACATATAATAAATATTTTAATTAAAAATAATATTTTTAATTACTAAACTAATATTATAATATTTAAAAAAAAAAAAATCAAACCACCATCTTCTTCTACCCCCCTCATCTCCATCTTCTACATTTATGAAAATCATCAAATCATTCATCATCATCAAACCAACCAAATCAATTATCATCATCAAACAACCAAATCAAAGAAAAATATATTAAAGTCATGAAAATTGAAAATATTAAAAAAAAAAAAAAAAAAGCTTGATCTCCATGGGAGACCAGATCTGGTCTCCCATGGAGATCGACCGTCTCCATCGCTGGAGACGGCGGCGTCTCCAGCGATCGAGACAGCGACCAGCGATGCCGTCTCCATCGCTGGTCGAGACCAGCGATGGTCATCGCTGGAGATTACTCCAGCGATGGATCTCCATCGCTGGTCTACGGCAACCAGCGATGCCGTCTCCAGACCAGCGATGGAGATCGCTGGTTTACGGCGACCAGCGATGCCATCTCCATCGCTGGAGTAAACTCCAGCGATGGATCTCCATCGCTGGTCGAGACCAACGATGGTCATCGCATGGAGACGGCGACCAGCGATGCTGTCTCCATCGCTGGTCTACGGCAACCAGCGATGCCGTCTCCCCAGACCCTCCATCGCTGGTCTACGGCGACCAGCGATGCCGTCTCCATCGCTACTCCAGCGATGGATCTCCATCGCTGGTCAAGACCAACGATGGTCATCGCTGGAGTAATCTCCAGCGATGGAGATGCGGTCTCCATGGGAGACCAGATCTGGTCTCCCACCAGATCTGGTCTCCCATGGAGACCAGTTATTTTTTTCTTTTTTTTAATTTTTTTTTGTTTTATTTTTAAATTAAATTAAAAAATATATAATATATTAATTTTAAGTTTATTGAAGGGTATTTTAGTCTTTTTATACTTTTAACCATAGACCATCAGAATTTAACCGTTGTTGACTGACGGTAAGGGAGGTTCGTGTAGAGTTTTTTAAACCTCAGGTAGTGTCCGTGCGAGTTACCCAAACATCGTAATATTTGTGCAATTTCGTCAAACCTCAGGGGAGGTTTGTGCAATTTGCCCTTTCTAAAAAGGCTCATACTTATAAAATTATAAATGCTAAACTTTTCATACAAAACATCATATAAATAAAAATGCTCATTTCAAGTTCTAAAATGGCAAACACACTATAAAATGTTTAAACATTGCAAACAACTACAAACTTTTCTAAAATCATTTTAGCACTCACCTTGAATTCGAGCTTGCTAAAGTGAGCTTTAATAGCCTTCTCTGGCTCCGTTTGCCTCCTCCTTACCAATATATAACATTTTCACTTAGAAAATACTAATTTTAACTTCACAAAACTTATTACATAACTTTCTAACTCAATTAACTTTATTGAAACCCATTTTGCCTCGAACTTCTCTTATTGGTTTATACTTAACCAAAGCTTTAAAATTTCTATTTTTTTTCCATGAATCTTATTTATTCTCACCTAGGAACACCTCTATATACCCGAAACAATTTTCTGAAACTTGAAAGGAAAAATGACATTTTTGGACGTGCCTTGGCCGAATGCTATGTGGGGTTCTCCCTATTGATTTTCTTTCATCCATTCTTGCTCCATTCATCTCCCTAAATCACACTTAGGTCGGTCCAAAAGTCAATTCAAAAAGAAACGGCTGTCTGGTGAAGGTTTCTAGCTAAAACACCATTTTTTCGACACTAAACTAATGGTAACTTTTTCATTTTCCATTCCTAATCTCAGTTCTCTTTTCCTTAATACTATACGTACTCAATTGTACTCATTCAACTCATTTAAACACATAGGGGAAGTGGTATTATATGATAACTACTAATGCCCTTCATATAAGCTTTACAATGTAAGTTGTTTAATTTCATTTCTAACACTTTCATAGGTTTCTCTAACATGAATTCAATATGGAATTATGCTTAAAGAAATCAAATCTTATTGGATTCCTACACCCCTCACTATGGCCTTATATGTCTTAACACACATCGAGTTCATTTTATTCAACTTTTTCATGCTTAGTCTCTTAGGCATTTCATCAAACACTTAATCTACAAGCCATTTCATTTACAACAAACTCAAATCAAACTTAGGGTCTCTCCCATACAAACCGTAGCTCATCAAACTTGATTGATTTCCATGTAATCTACTCTTGCTTTTAGGTCTTTAAAAGCTCATCTCTTAACATAATTAAAAACTCCCTTCAAATACCAACTCAAACATCAACACAAACATCAACTCTAACTTCCATAAATAGTTTCAAAAGTCATGAAACTAACCTCTTTTTGGCTTGATTCTTATTCTAGACTTGATCTTCTAGCTTAAGGTAGCTTGAACTCTTGATTTTGCACTTAAAAATGGCTTAAAACCAACTCGATCCCCTTCTTTTATTGCTTGGTCGAACCTCTCACTCTCTCACGTTGTCTCTCACAGTTTTGTGTCTCAAAATTGGCTAAGTGTTGAAAATCACCATTATTTATACTTCTAACTTTTCCAAAATGACCATTGTGTCCTTGAAAATTTGGTTTTTGTCCTGAAACTCTTGCTTAATTCTAACTTAACCCATAGTAGATAAACTTACTTCAAATTAGTCCCTTATCATACTAATAAATCACTTAATGTCATTTACCACTTTACAATTCTATTTATTCTCCAATTGGGTTAAATCAATTTCTAAAATTTTCCTATATTCTTTGGACACTTTCATTAATCACTTAGGATCTCAAACATCACTTGGGGACTATTACTAGGGAAACCATAAATAGAAATCGAGGGTTTAGAAGAACACCTTCGTCTTCGAAAGTGGGCTACTTACAAAGTCTTGAAGGGAGTTTAAGCAACAAGTATTCTTTGAGAGGAAGAATAGATTGGCTTTTAGGAGAATACAGGTTTGTAACTGTTGAATGGAGTTCAAGTAGCTCTTATGACATAACCCAATCCGAATCTCTTTATTCTGGAATCCGGAAGGCCTTGTCCGGTACCCTAATGGAAACCTCCTAGACTCTAACTAACCAGACTAAAAGGATTCCGTGGAGCGAACCCTTAAAAAAATTTTCATTTCTAATCTCATTTTTTAAAACTAAGTTAACCATTTCTTTTAATTTAATATCATTTAGATAGAAAAATTCGGCAGCATAACGACTGCTTTTACAACACTCTCAAATTTTCCAAAGTGCCTGAAAACAATAGAAAAACACTCTCAAATATTTCCACTTTTCTCAACCCAACTTCTTCCACAAACATATTTCAAATGAAATCATTTCAATCTCCACCACAAGTAAACCAATCATACCCAAAAACATTTAATTAAAAGTGTTTAACAACTCTATACAAATTTAATAAAGTTTACAAGATTATTTACAAACTAAAATGTATAAGTACAAATATTAAATTTGAGTTTAACAAAATATGCAAGATATGCATGATGTGATTCCACAAAAGCAACAAGTGAGTCCAGCCCACCTAAATTGAGGAAGGAGATCGTGTGCCCTGGTCACCTGCCTTTGTACCTGAGGAGGTTTTTGAAAAATAAATAAGGAAATAATGAGCTAAATGGAGCTCAGTGAATACTCATAAATTTTCAAACTAAACAGTTCCTTTCTAAAACCTACCTCTTTAGAAACAATTAAAACAAATCTCTATTTCTTAAAAGTTCAATTGAAATTCATAAGTTTCTATAAACATAACAATTAATTTAATAAACTCAAGATTGTGCACGAAAGTTTAATAACAATGCTAGTTTAGCATAAATATCATAATATGCTAAAACAAGTCCATAAACTTTATATTTTTCAAAAAGGAAATTGAAATACTATATTTTGCTTTCTAAAATGGCACCAATTGTAAACCCAATAAAGTTACAATCACATGGTGACTAAACTAACGCCACTCAATGTGAAGTCATGTGGCGACTTTACTAGCATCGCACGTCGTGACACTACAAATACATTTCGACAACTACGAGCAGAAGTCTACATTGTAAGCATAGCGTGAGATAATATCCCATACATATAAAAGGTGACACGATGAACTCAATCCCCCCGATGTTAGTGATGTGCCCTCCCAATACTTACCATACACGCAGGGATATGCCTGCCGGGTCTATAATCTAGAAAGTTGGGTATACTCTTGGTCTTTGAAAATTTGTTTCACAGTTAATTTACAATTGAAAATCTCATTTCTAATTCCATAAAACATAAAAACTATCTCATTTACAAAAAAAGTTTTACAACTAGAGCTTAAATCTCATATTCTAATTCAAAAGCTTTCTATTTGCATAAACATAAAAACTATGTTTCTCATGAAAATTTTGTAACCAAAGCAAGATGCTTATTTCTAATTGAAATACTTGAACATTGATAAAATATTTGAAAGCTTACTAATAAGTAATAAACATTTGTGAAAATAATTTGCACTCACTTGATTTAAGTTCGCTAGAATGAGCTTCAAAGGTCCTCCCTTGGCTCCCTTACTTCTTCTTCACCTACATAACATGTTCTAAGTTAGAATCCACCAATTCTAACTTTATGAAATCCATTTAATTGATTCTAATTTATCTAATCAAAGTTGGAAGTATTATAACTATTAACTTCATATTCTTGATACAATTTTAGAATAACCTTAAAATTTCCTTCTCTTTCCATTAACCTTACTCAATCATACTTAGATACACATCTAACATCATGAAATTACATTTAGGTAGTTGGATTTAATTTTGGTCATTAACCACCCCCTTTGGCCGAATGCATGCTAGCCTTTACCTCACCAATGTTCTTTCATCCATTTATGGTTCTAACAACATTCAAAACCTTACATCAACTACTTAAACTCATTTCGTGATAAATTCTAGGCATTACCCTTAATTCTAACTAGAACAATAATATAATTTCCAATTTTTTTTTCATCAATTACCTTCATCTCATTCTCTTTGTGTTTCTTTTATTTATACTTACTTAAGTGCCAACATACTACCATGAAAACACATTAGGGGTGAAGAAATCAAATTTTGAACATAAACATCCTTACTTAGCCAAATCCTAACTGAAGCTTTCAACACATTTGCTTTTTTAATCAAAACATTTTCCTTTGCCTATTTTAACACTTTTCATGCATAGAAATCAACTCAATTGCATCAAACCCAAATTGAATCACTTACACCCTACTTTGACCGAACATATACCATCTTCAATCCATTTCATTTCTTTCATTTTCCATGGTTTTCAAGTGCACCAAAACTCATCACAATTCATCTAATATCCTAATATCATCTTGATCAAATTTTTGCACAAACTACTAAAAACCCTAAAATGCTTACCTTGAATGATTGCTCTCTATTAACTCTCCTTTGGAGTTCTTTGAGGTCCTTACACTTGATTTATGTGAAAATCTACATCAAACACAAAACAAAAACCATCTAGTTCCATCAAAAGTTCATTGAATCTATCTATTTATCAAACTACTTCAAATTCACTTTACTTACCAATTCTCTTCTTTATTCCTTCTTCATTCTTCTCTTGCTAGCTTTGATTAACATGTATTCTTCAAGCTTGGCATTAAAATCTCCCAAAATTTTCTTGGTCTCTTCCCTCTTGCTTTGGTCGAATTCTCTTCTCTCTTTCTCTCAATTTTTGTTTTCAATTTTCCTTCCATCTCATGCTCCATTCACTTTATATATGTTTCCCTTCAATTGACCAATTTACCCTTGAACTATTTCTATAATGTTAAATAAGTCCTTAATTACAAACACTAGCATTTAATTGGGTTCATTTGCTAACTAACCATTAAACTAACTAAACCATACAATTTCTAGTTCCATATAAACTATTTTGTCACAATTTTTACTTTTAGTTTGGCACTCCCTCATTGGCTACTTTTACTTCACATGAATCATGCCCTTGCTTGCATTCCATGTAGTATTCACACACAATTCATATATACTTACTTGGAAATGTCCACTTTGCCCCTTATTGATTTTATTCCACGTTCTAATCCAATTAAATCCCAAAAATATTCTATACTCATCCAATACTTAAATTAGCCATGTAACACTCCAATTGAGTATCTTAACACTCAATTACATGCCTATCCCTCTCCAAAAAAAATGTTTTTCATGGTATAAAAATAAAAATATTCATGGTTCTTTAATGAGGGCATTATTGTCCATTGTATTCGAAACTATTAAAATTTTGTTCTAACGATATTATTTCCATCCGGTCACTAATAAAAAAACTTCTAAATAGGTCTTCACCTAACTCTTAACACTGCTTTTGGAATTTATACTCATTAGGGTCAACGTCTCTAATCGCAACCTATCCTAATATATTATAGAAACTGTAAAATGAGATCATGAGCTTACATCTTAGTCATTGAAGGCAAGGGGAATCTTGCTGCAACTTGTTAAGTGAATGAGTACTCATCTTGCATCAACACTAGGAAGGAGTCTTGGGTTAAATAAGACAAAATTAAATTATACTTGGACAATGTTCATTAATAAGTTGATCTCTCTAGACATTGCCTTATGAATGTAGGGTAAAACCGAACCACGTTAAAAATATTGTTGTGTTCATTTTGCTTTATTACTGCTTTTATGTTAATTATGTTGCATCATTATAAATTGTATGTTATGACATGTTTATTTTGTTACAACATTAAAGTCAGTGTCATAATATTGTTTAGTCTCAACAATTGCAAAAATTGAATAGTCTACAACAAACAGATAATTCCAATTGATATCAAAGTGGGTCACTAAACATTACATAGTGAGATTTTAGGGATTTTTAATTTGTTTGCTTTGTAGCATGACAACTTTATCAGAAAGTGCTTCAATTTCTTGTCCATCCTTGATAGATCTAATTATCTATATTGGCAAGCTAGAATGAGAGCTTTTATCAAATATATTGATGAAAGGGTTGTCCAGGGTTTTAATGTAACCAAACTATGTAGTTTGACTTATTATTTATCTTTGAAACTTGATTTATCCATTAAAATCTTTTACTTTAATTATGTTTAATGTTTTGAAGTTAGTTGATCACTAATTAGAAGATTTAGTAACCATATTGAATTTGGAAAAGAAATGTATGTGTTTAGACCCCAATTAAAGTGACATGAGTAGCATGAGATAGGAATATACTTATGTTGCTTCTGCAATCATTGTTGAGTAATTTAAATATGTTCGCTAGACTGTCGAAATAGGCATGTGGATAAATTAGGCATTTGATTGAGGATTGATGGAGATAGAGTGAAAATGGTGGATGATTAGGTTGGGTGAATTAGTGAGGTGAAGTTGTAATCCTAAAGCTCCTACCCCATTAGTTTAGTTCTTTATTTTTAGTTGTTAATTTTAGTTTAGTATGTATAAGTTCACTTATTATTATTGGTAATTTGAATAGGTTAGTCTTGAAATAATTTTAGTACTTAACAAGTTGACCCAATCCTTATAGGAACTGATATCTTACTCATCATTATATTATTTATAGACCGTGTATATTTACATAAGTTTCTCATGTGTGTCGTGTGAACACGGCACACACCTAGAAATTAGCCGTCAACAGGCTTCTGTTCTGGTTTTTTCCTTGTCAAGAACAAATTTTTTGCAATTTTTTTGTGTTATTTGGTTTCTTTATTTTGTTGTGTTATTTTGTCAAGAACATATTTTTATTGTGTTGTGTTTTTTTTTTTTTTTTTTTTTTTATTTTTGTTATCTGTGTTTGTCTTGTATTTTTGTTTGTGTTGTTTATTGCACTTTTGTGTTAGTTGAATTTGTGTTGTTTTGATTTTTTGTTTATTTCTTCTTTTAGGTTCTTGTTGTTTGAGTTTGCTGTGATTTTGAGTAAGTGATTTTCAGAACCAATGAGGACTGAACTGATCCAAATCAAATAGACTGTATTCGGTTTAAGTCAGTTTATCGAAAAAAATAAAAAAAATGGTTTGGTTTGGTTCAAATACGAACCCAACCGAACATGGAGTTGCCCACCCTTAAAGGGCATAAAGAGTTTTTCTTTTTTGAAAAAATCCTAAAAACCCGTTAGCTTTTGACTTATTGTCCATTTTCCACCACATGATTTTATTTTTATCTAAAATACCCCATGTCGTCATTTTATTGACAAAAAGTGGGTTCGACATGTGCAAACTGTCAAAGGACCTAACTACTACTAGATATGTTATTTTAAAAATAAAAATACACTAAATTAAAAATTTTAAAAATGATAATAAAAAAAATAAAACAGAACTTTCTTTTTTATTTTTATTCAATACTTTTGATTTTTTTAATTTTTAAATAAAAATATCTTTATTTTTATAATTTTATATTTAATATTATTTGTTTTAATTTTTCATATTCAATTAATATTATTTTAATTAATTTTCTTTATATTTTCGTTTTTGTCTTTGAAGTCAAGCAGCCAACCATGTTAACGTAATAGAATCTGTGAACATCGAGGATATTTTCATCATTTCATATTCTTTCAGAGAGTATTTTAGTCTTTATTTTGAAGTCAGGTGGTATTTTGAATAGAAACGGAATTGTATGGGAAACATGGATAATACGTCGAAAGTCAAGGGCCTTTTGGGATTTTCTCTTTTTTATGAATTAAAAGACCCTTGCAAAAGAGAAGGGGACATACTAATAAAATTGATTATTAAAAAAAGGAAAAAAAAAAAAAAAATCTGTGGACCACATCGCAAACAAGTTGAGGTCTAAGAGCCGAGATGGCAAAGTTTGACAGGCCCGGAAACTCGAATGAGGAATCTGATGGGGCTAAAACTACAACATTATCCTATCCACACAATCTACTTGTCCCATAATCTGACGCCATTTTACTGGCTGCAATTCCTCCTTCATGGATCGCATTCTTTTCTCTATCACAAACTCACTAAGTCTTCATTTCCCACCTGGATTGCTGTTCATACTTTGATTGATCTTGCATTATTGATACATTTCTGCATAGTAGAAGATGGTCTTGACAGGATGACTACGGTGATGGTTTGCATGAAAGAATGAGTGGGACATCAGTCCTTCACCAGTCCCTTCTTCTGGCTCAGAAAGAAGATCCATCAAAACATCCACAAGTCAATTTCAAGTTGAAGGAGCAAGAATGCTTATCTCTATTGAAAAGATGCAACAACATGGAACAATTCAAGCAACTTCATGCTCAAGTCCTCAAGTGGGGTCTCTTTTCCACTTCTTTTTGTGCAAGCAATCTTGTGGTCTCTTGTGCTCTCTCGGACTGGGGCTGCATGGACTATGCCTGCTCGATTTTTCGACAAATTGATGATCCGGGTGCTTTTGAGTTCAACACTTTGATTAGAGGGCTTGTCAAGGATTTTAAGTTTGAGGAAGCTTTGTTTCTTTATGAAGAAATGGTTGAGAGTGGAGTAGAACCTGATAATTTTACGTATCCAGCCCTTGTCAAGGCATGTGCTCGGTTACAGGCACTAGAAGAAGGAATGCAGATTCATGGGCATGTAATCAAGCTTGGACTTGAAGGTGACTTGTTTGTGCAGAATGCCTTCATTAATGCGTATGGCAAATTCGAGGAGATAGAATCTTCTTCTGCTATTTTTAAGCAAATGGATCAAAAGAGTGTAGCTTCTTGGAGTAGTATCATTGCTACTCATGCTAGCGTTGGTTCGTGGTACGAGTGCTTAATGCTTTTCGGGGAAATGAATAGGGAGGGATGTTGGAGGCCTGAAGAAAGCACTTTAGTTAGTGTGCTTTCTGCTTGTACTCATTTGGGTGCTCTTGATTTGGGAAGGTGCGCACATGGGTCCTTACTGAGAAACATAAGTGAACTCAACATCATAGTTCAAACTTCCTTGATAGACATGTATGTAAAATGTGGTTGTCTAGGAAAGGGTCTGTGCCTGTTTCAAATGATGGCCGTACAGAACCGATTATCCTACACTGTGATGATTTCAGGGCTTGCGATGCATGGTCATGGCAAGGAAGCTCTAAGGGTTTTCTCTGAAATGCTCGAACAAGGGTTGGAACCAGATGATGTTGTTTATGTTGGTGTCTTGAGTGCTTGCAGTCATGCTGGCCTTCTCACAGAAGGCCTCCAATGCTTTGAAAGGATGGTTTCAGAGTATGGGATCGTACCGACACTTCAGCATTATGGTTGCATGGTAGACCTCATGGGTCGAGCTGGGTTGCTTAGTGAAGCCTTAGAGCTCATCAAGAGGATGCCGATTGAGCCGAATGATGTTGTGTGGCGAAGCCTTCTTGGTGCTTGTAAGGTTCATCATGACTTGGAAATTGGAGAGCTTGCAGCCAAAAACTTATTCCAATTAAGTTCCCAGAATCCTAGTGATTACGTGGTAATGTCAAATATGTATGCACACGCCCAGAGATGGGATGATGTGGCTGGAACTCGGATTGAAATGGCTCGTAAGGGCTTGAAGCAAACGCCAGGATTTAGCTTTGTTGAGGTGGCGAGAAAGGTACACAAGTTCGTATCACAAGACAGGTCACATCCTGAATGGGATAACATCTTCGAAATGATCCACCAAATGGAATGGCAGTTAAAGTTCGAAGGCTATTTCCCGGATACATCACAAGTGTTGCTTGATGTAGACGAAGATGAGAAGAGAGAGAGACTGAAAGGTCACAGTCAGAAGTTAGCAATTGCTTTCGCACTTATACATACATCTCAGGGCTTCTCCCATACGAATAGCTAGAAACCTTAGGATGTGTAATGACTGTCACACATACACTAAACTAATTTCATTGATCTACGAAAGGGAAATTATTGTAAGAGAAAGGAAATGGTTCCACCATTTTAAAGATGGAACCTGCTCTTGTAGAGACTATTGGTAAAGTAATAATTTCTCAATCCCAGTCGCCCAAAGGGGATTTGCTTTCTTTCCCCTGAAGGACTGTACAGTTTTTAATATGATGCATGTAGAATAAACCATTCATATTAACCTTTCTTTTCTTCCTATAAATATGTGGCATCTCGATGATTGAAACAAAAATATGATCTAAGCGAAGCAAGGTATTAATAGACCAAAACTTAACAAAAGTTTTATGTTAGATGCACAAAAATTTCCTAGAATAACTACACAGAAGTTCAGTAAAATATAGACGGGCAGAAATAGTTCTAATATTTATCACAACTCAATACTAGTTGAGATTGCCTCAAAGTGAACCATTGAGTAAATTTAAACCAGAAACAGTTAGGTCTCCAAGGAGACAACCCAATCTGAGATAAATGTAAAGATGTTTAACCAAATGGAACACACATGGATTGTCAAAAGAGAACCTTTTTTCTCTTTTTTATTTTTTTTTTATTGCACAGTATTGAAGGAAATTACAACATAATGAAACTATTCTGAAAAGGCTCTCTTATTTCACCATTAAATTAATCCCCATTATTCGACACACAATTTCTCCTACATACTATAATTTTCCTCTAAATCTTAAGGTGGCACAAGTTACTTATAAAAGTACAATTGAATATTGTAGGCTTACACGATGTGAACTGAAGATACAGCTGATGTAATTTCTCTGGTTCGGGGATCACAGCTTTCTAAAGAGACACCATTAGGGTCTTCACTAACTAATAAGGCCAGAACATTGAGTGAACTCCATGCTTTGGTCACATTGCACGCAGAATCTCCTAATACAACAGCGAAAATCGCGTCAAATCCACCTGCTCCAGGGACTCCAGCCAACAAAACTCCTTCCATGTTCATAGTAGCATTCAAGAGTTGAGTTTGAGATTCAGGTTCTATCTGCAATTTTGAAAGTCAAGGGCTCATCAGGCAGAAAAATCATAAGGCATGCACAACACTTGAAGGGCTATATTAGAATTTGGAATCCTTTAAAAGAAAGTTGAGATATGAAAATATTATGCCCCATTCAAATTCTAGTTCTTAACATACATCTGATAAATTTGTGTTTTTTTTTTTCACTCTTATTGTCCTTTTCTGCCTGCCCACATGGTTGAACATCATATAATGAAGTAAAAAGGAGTTTGGCAACAGAAAGATAGATATTTAGTACAATAAAAATTCTATAAATTTTCTCTCATCTTAGAGGATAATGTTTGTTTAGTTAAGTTGGCCTAAAAGGTTCTTTCCATATGCTTCCATTGCAAGGAATTTTTATTTTTATTTTTATTAATTATCAGAAAACAAAATGTATTCAAAGGAAAAGTTCTACACAGTTGAATTTGGAGCTTTCAGTGTCAATATCCCAAAAGGGCGTCTTTGACGACAGAAATTGTTTTTCATTACGGTATTGTCTCCGACAAATTCTTTGATTCTGACCAACTCCTAATGATTCTTTCTTTTTTCCCTACCAGCTAATTTTTAATAAATGCGCACTGTGTCAATGTTTATCTTTGGGTGTAATACTGAATGTCTTATTTATCACCTACTGCCTATTTAGGATAGCTTTTACTTTTTGCTTTTTGACTTTTGACCCCCAAAAAAAAAAAATAAAAGAGGGTAAAAATCTAAGGTTGCATTTGGAATAGTTTTTAAAATGATGTTTTTGAGAACTATTTTCAAAAATGAAAAATATGTTTTAAAAATGATGTTTTTGAAAATATAATGTGTTTGGTAGGATTTTTTAAAAGTTATTTTCAAAAACAGAAAATGATGTAAATGTATTTGGTATTATTTTTGAAAATTTGTAAAATAGTTGTTTTGAGGAAAATGTAATGATTATTTTTTAAAACATGTTTTGAAATGGTGAAAAACATTAAAAAAAAAAAAAAGAAAAAACTATTTTTCACTTTTAAGTTATCATTTTCAAAAATGTGTTTCCCTTTTCAAAAACATGTATTAGAAAATAACTAACCAAACACATTCCACCCATTTTTTTGTCTTCAAAAATGAATAATCATTTTAAAAACGAAAAATCATTTTAAAAACGAATCCAAACGACACCTAAGATTTTTAGTTACTTTTTTAACAATGTATTTTAGAATAGCTTTATTATTTTGGCGTAAGAAGTATATGTCCGGAATTTTTTATTTATAATTGATTGATCAAAGGATAAACATGTAAATACAAAAGTTTCATTAAAGAATGATATTGGCTTCCCTTGTTTACTTTAAATCATTCCAATTGAATTATAGTGGACCAAGGTTTTCTTGGAAGAGCATCCAGAATTTGAGATTGACTTTCATAGTTTAACCAAACACCTCTTAAAGCCAGCTTTGGGTTCAAAAAACTAAATGGCTCCTAAAAGTATCAAATTGAAAGTGCACGTCAAAAGAAAGGTAAAACAAGAAAACAAGCTTAGTGTCAGATGGAAAATAACCTACCGGAACACCTGCAGCCTCACCCATCTGACGCATGTGATATCTGATCCCGAGCATGGCATCTCTTGCTCCTAACAAAGACTTAACAACAGCTTCCTGGCTTGGTTCAGAGGCTTGCTCCATCCACTGTTGATAAGTGTGAGATATCATCTCAATTGTTTTCTTTTAAGAAAAAAAAGTATACATGGCAAGGTAGAAAGCTATTGAAAAGCTGAAAGAAAAAATATTTAAAGAAAGAAAGAAAAACGGGAGATAACCATTCAAACTTTATAGCATAAACGAATCAAACGATCTCAACAACGTCCGCACCTCATTATGAGCAATGGACATACTTAAACGTTTATGGTTTAAATCTCAAGCTCAAACAACAGCTTCCTTGAGAATTTAAAATTAAGCTCAAAATGCAGTTTCTAGAGAAACAAAAATGAAATTGTTATATAGCGCATGAAGCATTTATCCCTTCATAAAACATGATGTTGTCGTATAAGTAGAAAAGCTGTTTAATCCATTATAATTATCGTCTTTTTATTTTCTTTTTCTAGGAAACAAGATTCTTTTTTTTTGGGGGGGGGGGGGGGGAGAGGAAGAAGGAAACTAGAAATTTTATTCATAAAGGAAGGTGTACAAAAGTGAAAAGCGGTCCACTGAAGTTTATCAGAAAAGAGCCTTTCGAGGAAAACCTGAATTTTATACCAAAACAGAATTAATTTAAGCCAGCCTACAAAACAAACAGCTAACTTAGAAGAACAAGAATTCCAAAAAATTAATGGTCACAACCCCCAGTTCAAAAGAATGAACAAGAAAGAAGAATCTTTGTCTTTCATAGAGAGAGAAGCCCATAAGAGTGCAAGTAATGAACATCACTCTAAAAGCAGTGTATGTTTGCTTCTATGTTGCTTTCAAAAACTCTATTCTCTCTATATTAAAGTATCATAGTTTTTGGAAAAAACAACAGCTGTATAAACTTTCCTGGAGAAAACAAATTAATTTCAATCATAAGATGAGTAAACTTCATGGTGATGTGCTGTAAAATTTGTAACTTGACAGCCTCCAGCCAGTATAATCCTAGCTTTTGGGGAAGAATCAAGCAAAAGGTCATATTGGCAGGATGCTTTAAATCAGACAGTTAAATCACCCATTTGGTCATCTACAACTTGAAATTAACCTCTTAAAAATTATTATCAAAAAGAGTTATTATTATTTTCCTCCCCTGACAATTAATGAATCATCATTTTCCCCCTTGATGATTTTAAAAAGGTCAAAAAACCCCCCGAAATAGTATTAATAATTCAAGTCAAAAGAAAGGGTAAAATGATATGTTTCTTGAATCAATAGGAGGACAAATAATTATTCATCAATCGTCAGGAGAAAAAATAATAATAACTCTATCATAAATCTTAGTTTTCTTTCTCGCTTTCTGGCAATAAATAAATAATAAAAGGGGCCCACCTTAAGTGGACAGGATGCATACAAAGCACACCAAAAAGAAATTAGTAACATACTGAAACCAAGATCCAAATACAAAACGCTCATGATAACCACAAAGTTAGCTTTAAGAGAAAGGCAGAGGAGGCAACTAATTGAAAACAATGTAATCTCATTCAGTGGATCTCTACTTTCTCTGAAGTTTTGGTATTCCTTTCTCCTACAGAACTTGACAATGAACGAAGTGATACCTATGAAATCACTCAGATGTTTTGTTCTTTTTTTTGATATGAGAAAAAACAGCTTAATACTTCATATAGACTTTATTATTGGACAGGCATATTTAACTAATAGGGTGTCCAGAGTCTAGATAAAAGTTCCAGTATAAAAAGATAATTGGCATATTATACTCATCTCTACAATCCAATCCTTTCAACATCCATGAAAGTCAAACTATCTCCAGGATTAAGAATAAAGGAAATGAAATAAAAAGCATTCTAAGAAAATTCCCAGCTGGAACCTATCATTCCTAGCCGGAATAATAGGTTTTTCAGTCTTTTTTGGTCGTTGGAAGATCAATAAAAAATTGATAGTCAGTATTCTTTTCTTGGAATGTGAGAGAGAAGTGAACTAAAGAAGTACCTTTTCTGACTTAAGCTTGCTGCAGCTCTCTACTATGTATTTATATGCACTCCAGTGTTCTTCTGCCAATTTGTTTAGCATATGGAGTAGTGCTTCAAGTGCTGAATTTGACTTCCGACAACTTTGTCCATGTCTCTTGGGATTTCTGAGGATCAGATTTCTGCCACTTTTTAACTGCACCTACCATTGAAGGTGTGGATGATCCACCAGTTCCTGGCTCTCCCAGTAACTGTGAAAAGCAACATATACAGAGTAACTATAGAGACCTACCATGTTTTAAATAAAAAAGAAGCTTAACATAATTAGACAATGCACAGGATTTTCCAACACATTATAGGATTAATCCCACATAAAGAATATCCTAATATTATAAAGGTGTTATTTCCAATAGATGCTAATACTACACAGTAAAACAAAGCAGCTGATTAGGCAGTGAGCACAACCAATCCTATCAAGGAATCCTTTTTTGTATTGAACGAGCTGTAAATGAAGAACATTCACCAACTTTGTCCTCAGTCAAGCCTTATAACTCAAATCCAAACAAAATGGGTCAACCTGAAAAAATTCCTACAGGCAATGTATAAGGAAATCTAAAACAAGGAGGGACTTCAGATTTCATGGACATTGAGGTTTTGGAAGATCCTAACAATACATGGAAGAACAATTAACAATGCAAGGAGTGCTGCCAAGTTTAAAAAATACAATTGAGAAAGCTGCATTTAATGTCTTGCAAGGATGACACATATCAACATAATTATTTACAGAGATGATTTAATCATGAATACGTTATTAGACAAAGAAAGCATCATTGATTTTTTTAAATAGATCCATATGCCCATGTAGTACCGACATGCAATGATACATATATAACAAAAGACGCTTGCTCACAAGAGTCATCAATGGTGGCAGAGAAAACTTAGTCCTCTCATGATCCCATTTTCCTTGTAGGATGTCAACAATGACTTCCTGTAATGGTAGTCCTTTCACTGAAAACTGCAAATTGTGAAGGAAGATTTATTAGAATAATTATATAAAAACTTACCAGAAAACAACTACTGAAGTTTCTAAATTTTTCATTCTAAATAATATTTGATTTCTTTTATCCACATAAGGGATAGAGCTGTTAAAGAAGAGGTGGACATTGTGTTGAACTTTATTTAAAAGATGTTTAAAGAACATCATAATCTATGGTGAGAACTGAGAACCAAGAAGCAAAGAATCAGATATGACTTAGGAGAACCTAAACTATCCCCTAGGGTATTCGAGGACAAGATGTAAATGAGAAAACTAAATATGAAGGAAAGATCTCTCTAGACAATCTATGCAACGATCAAATACCCTAGTTCCTACTTATGATCACACAAAATGTGAAAATTATTCTAAAAATAACAAATCTATCGACTTCATCAACGAGTATGCCAACTGACTCACAATTGTCATGTTAAACCATGTTTCGCATACTGTGAATCGTTAATAAGTCAAAAATATTCATATAACAAGAATAACCAAGTACAGTTCTACTAGAAAGTCCTGGCTGTAGGGAGTGTGACTATCAAAAATGATCTACCTCACCTACTCAATTTCACAGATACCCCCAGTATTCAGTACACCACAATGCAAGGCTAAAGAATTTCTTCATCATCTAAAAATCCAGACTGCTCTTGAAATTTAAAAAGCCAGTCTCAGAATATTCTAGGAAAATTGTAGTGCAATTAATATTCGACAACACTCAATTTTCTAATTGTTAGCATGTCTTTATTCCATAAGACACTGAACTTATAGTCATAATTTTTTGCCATGACACCATTTTCATTATGGTGAGTAAAAGGAAAAAAAGAGGATCATAGCTCAATCAAAAAATTAAAAGAAAAGAATACATATTGTAAATTAAGGCAAGAGCAAACAACAAATGTTTTCTTACTAAAGACACAAGGTTGCATGGCATCCAAAATATAGATAAAATCATAGGTATATAATATACCAATCATATAAATAGCAGGAACCCTCTACATGTTAATTCTGCATGTGGAGACATATGAATGAAAACAAAAGGGAGAATGTCACACTGGGTACACATGTCCCTCTCTACACCATGCATCACAACTACCCTCACAAGAAATCTGCAATTATGAGTCAGTCTTTAACTGAAGATTGAATTGACATTTAGGGTACATAAGTCTAGCTAGGTAAATGACAAGGCAGCCTCAGTACCTTTAATGAAATTAAGTAACGTGGCTACTAACTACCACTTGACTTACAGTAGCGTAGATCTCTTTATTCAACAGTAAAATTTGATCAGATATACTGACTCCCTCAGTGCACACACACAAATGAGAGACAAAGAGACAGACCTGAGCAGATGAAAGTACTTCTGGTGAAAACCGAATGTAGCGCTGACTGCCATAAACCGCAGAACTGACATCAAATCCACTGCCAACTTTCCCTTGTGCAATACAATGAGCAGTTTGCGCTATCATGTGTACCTTATCAAGATCAGAAGAATTCTTCTGATCTTCAGAAGAAGAAAGATTAACAACTCCAAAGTAATGAAGTAGAGCAGAAACCACAGCAGTAGTCATTGCTGCAGAAGAACCCAATCCAGTTTTTGCTACTTCGGGCATGCGATTTTCTCCATTAGACTCTTCTGCATTAAAAGTTATTGATGTAAAAGGTGGAAGGGCAGCCAGTGCTTCTGGTGTTAAAGGAAGTCCTCGTGCCTCAATCTATGAAAGAAGGCACATCCAATCAAAATCTTCAAATTTAATTATCACATTTGTAAATCAGAAACACTCAAAAGTTACAAAGCATCTATACTTAGGGCATTTTAAAAGAACTCCTATATAATTAAAAGTTGTTCACCTATGTAACGTTGTTTTGTTATTGGCAATGATCACAATTTGTAACAATCATAACAGCAGAAATGGCAGAAGGGTTTCCCATGACAACTATGGTAGATAACGGGCAAGAGTTTAATTGAAGAAAGGGTTTCACAATTTTACTGGAAAGGGTAAGTACCTGATTGCGATACGAATAGAAGTCATTACAGCCTAAAATCGTGATATCAAGACCTGCACAACTAATATTAGATCATACATAGCTGCTTGTGTTTCATGTTGAAAAAAGAGTTTATCAAAAAATTACCCTGCAAGAGTAGCTTATGCAAAGCATCCTTGCTATTCTCATCGAATACGGCATATGCAGCGGCCATAGCGTATTGCACAGCATTTTCAACAAAAGGGTTTCGCGATTCACTGGAGATATAAGGCAATCAATCATTAGCTGAAGATGAAGATGCTTACAACAAAAGGAAAGATGAGTTGAGTGACATCTTATACATTGAAGAAAGGTTAGGTACCTAGAAGAAACACATTGAATGGTCAAATTGTTGAGTGACATCTTATACATGCCTTCTCTTAAAAGTTGAGGGGAGGTCAATTTGACGTCAGTCCAAGCCTGAAAAGAAGAGTTTTATGGTACCAAAAACACGTGTAAGAGTGATGATACCAATCAATTAAAAGCAAAAAAAAAGGAATGACTCACCCAGGCCCAGCTCTCAGACTTGATTTGATCATGAAGAGGCTTGACGATGGCATAAAATCGAGCATCTGTACTCAAAACAATGCCTGCATTAGGCCTCTCCAATATAAGATAACCCCCTGTCATCAAAACCTTGCCGGGAGCAGAAGTCACGACTCTGCCATCATACCAATCAATTCCGACAGTTAGTTACTCGTTCACATTCCAAAACCCAAAAAGTAATGCGAAACTTACACGGCCATTGCTCTTTCTCCGTCACCTGCTGATCCGATCACCACCACACCACCCCACTACTTATATAGGGAACCTCTAGAGTCTAGATTCCCACAATTGGATTTGCATTAAAATATGAACTCATGTGATTCTTTTTTCTCTTTTTTTTTTTTCTGCTTAGGGGAAATTACACCGGACTCCTCCTCCTTCAGGCCGGCCCTTTCAACTTAACACTGTTGTTGAATCCATCTCCATTGACTGCTCATTTGCTCTGGCACGCTAAATTTAGAAATAATTTAATATTTTTGTCAAATTATACTTTTTTGAAACAAAGCCCTTAACTTTTAAAAATTGATTTATATTAAATTTCTTTTCATACAAACTATAAATTTCTCATTTTGATGTATCCTAGTTTGGAGTAAAATAAAACAAAAAAAATTGTAACGAAACGAGTATTGAAAAGTTTAGTATTAACACTAAAAGAAATAAATGTATTGGTTGGATTAGGTTGCAATATTTGGGAAAAGGATCATTACAGAATTTGGAAGTTTATATATGCATGAAAAGTTTGAGGCACAGGTGAAGTTTGACCTGAAAATTTAAAACTGAAAGGTCCAAAAAAGCCCAAAAAGACCAAAAGCCATTCTAGCAGGGTAATATAGCCACAAAGCCCGTAAAATCTACCACAGCAGCACACGCTACCTCAGTTAGAACTCGTGAAGCTGAAAGCTCTAAGTAACCAATGTTGGAGTAGTGGGTAACATAGCAGCTCTAATCGAGTATTCTGCGTACGAAGCAGCTCACACCCATGGTAGCTGCAATGGCATAAATCGAGATATTTTCCTATTTCATCATAAACTTGAAAATAGAAAGAGATCTCTAGTAAAAGGGAAACTATACTAACCGGAAACCTTCAAAATTGCAGTTTGATTTGATATCTACGTATTTAGTGCAAATTGATGTAAATTAGAATAAAAATCTTACGTTTGGATACGTTTTAAAAAATGATGTTTTTAAAAAATATTTTCAAAAATAAAGAACATGTTTTAGAAATAACTTTTAAAAAAACGATAATACGTATGTCATATGGTAGTATTTTTTAAAATTCATTTCGAAAACGAAAAATAATAAAAATTGTTTGGTATCATTTTGAAAAAGAAAAAATAATAAAATATTTTTTCTCTCACCTTACTGCTCTCTCTCTCCATCACCTCATTGGTCTCTCCATTTTCTTCACCCCATTGCTCTCTCTCTCTCTCTCTCGCTCTCTTAACCCGTCGCTCTCTCTCTCACCTCACTTCTTCACATAATGGCACCATCCCACTCCGCATAAGCCGAAACAGGCTTTGCATTAGGAGGATAGCCAGTATTTTATACCAAGATGGGCTTGAATAAATTTTTTTAATAAACTCCGACGGTATGAAAATTTTTTATAAATTCAAAAAATATAAACATACCTAGTTAAATAAGATATAATAGTTTTTACCCCTCAAAATTCATATTATTAATAAATATGTTAACAAAAATAAAAGTAAAAACACTTGACAAAATATTTAAGTAATCAAATTTATCAAATATGAATTATAGTCAATGCTATGTTATCAATAATCTTTCTTTAAATATAGACAATCTACATTTCGATAGTCATAAGTTATAATTACTACCATACTTCAAATTAAAGAGTACATTAGGAGAAACATTAAAAATATTAAATTAAATTATATATTATGCAACTTATAATAAAAAAAGATAGAATATGGGAAATTTAAGTAAAATTTCACAAAATTATCATATATGCAGTATTTGAATAGAAATATAGATATAAATAAGAAAATACTTGCAATAAGTTTAGAATAATATATATATATGTATATATATTCATATATCATAAGAATTAATAAATAAAATATATTTATAAAATTTAAAATAAATATAGTATAAAAGAAATCTCACTTGAGAGACATGATTGGTAATAAATTCAATTGATAAAACCAGAGAGAGAGAGAGAGAGAGAGATTTATTTGTGTGAGGAAAATAGTAAAAAAAAACCTGAAAAGAAATCCCAAAAAAAAAAAAAAAAAAGGCGAAGCCCAAAACACGAGAAAGGGATTAAAAAAAGAAAAAGAAAGTTAAACGTGGGAAAACAGAAAGAAACAAACAACACTCATATATTTATCAAATTTAAAATAACTATAATATAAAATTATTTTAGGTGGGGCTTGAGCCTACCCTAACCCTAACTATGCTAAGTCTTTACTTTCTATCCTCACCTCCACTACCTCTCGCCCGTTTCATGCCTTTGGTGATGCACAGTTAAAGTCTCCTTCGTCTTCATCATCGTCTTCTTGTTCTTCTACTATTTCATCATCGGAGATAATTGAGTTGGGTTTTTATGGTTGTTCCAATCTAGTTCTAGTTGTTTTGGTTGTCTCCTTCGTCATCTTCCTCTAGTGGTTCCAAGATGGTTCAACCAAATCATTTTTACGGTTAAACCAAATCGGCCTCCGTTGCCTCCGGTTGGGTATTTATGTTTTTTTCAATTTTTTTTTGTTTTTTAATTTTTCGTTCAACAGTTGATCATTTGTTAAATGATGAAGAAGGGGAAAAAAATCGTTTTCCACTCCAACGTTATAATTTTGGAAATCTTGTTTTCATTTTCAAAAACATGTTTTTGAAAATAATTGCCAAACACACTTGTAAGCATTTTTTATTTTTAAAAATGAAAAAATGTTTTCAAAAATGGTTCCAATAGCCACTTAGTCTTCTCTATTTTGTAGTAACTTAAAGGGAAAAATCAATTTTAGATTAATGTGAAAATGTGGATTTTCAAAATTTTTTCAAAAAAAAAAAAGCATTTCCAATAAATACTAGTAAGAATAATTTAATAACTAAATTAATAAGATCAAATCTTACATTATATGAATCTTGATTTGTCTTTTTGATTCGTAGATTATTCACCACTTGATCTTCCTTACTATGACTCTTCACCAAAAAACCGTGTGTGGGGACGATCTTGAAAACTCACAATCACTTTTCTTTTCTCAAAAGGTATCTGCAACAAAAGAAAATGGTAAGGCAATAACCAAGAGAAGATTCAACCAACCCTCTTCTTTTTTAGATGGTATTCGGTCAACCCTAAATTTTTTGGGTTTTGGTGTTTTCTTTTGTATGTTCAACAGTTAAGACAAGGAAAAACTCATTCAAGTCAAGTTTTGATTCCTAATATAAAACACATTTTATATTGATCAGTCTTTAGGCTTTTTAATTTAATATGAAAATAATTTTCCTCATTAAATAGAATATTCAATTCAAAATTTTATAATTCAATAAAGGAACGATTTACGTCATTAATTAGAAATTCAATTCGAAGTTTTCTAATTCAATAAAAAAACAACTTTCGTCATTAATTAGAAGTTCAATTCGAAGTTTTCTTATTTAATGAAAAAACAACTTACGTCATTAATTAGAAATTCAATTCGAATTTTTCTAATTCAATGAAGAAACAATTTACATCATTAATTAGAATATTAATTTGAAGTTTTCTAATTCAATAAAGATACAATTTACATCATTAATTAGAATATTAATTTGACTTTGTGACTTCTTATATCCCATTGCCATTTACATAAATTAATTATTTTAGTAATCACATGGATTTGAGCCTACAACATGTTTCGCTATATAATTAAATAATTAATAATTCACAATTATTAACTCAAATATTCAATAATATTTAAATCATGTGAATGTATTTGTACTACACGTGTAACACATAGTTGGACACTCCAATTAATTCTTCTATTTTCTCATTTTTTATAGTAAGTGTGAGCTAGTAAAGGAACCAAATGGACTTGTAATTCTGAGCTCAAATAATATTGAAATTATTATTAACCTTAGAGTTACTTCACTAAAAACCTAAGGTTGTACTTTCAAAATTACAGGTGTTTTACACAATCTGAATTTATTAGTGTTCATCGATATAATTATTTTATATGGTTCGATCATTCACAAGTAGTTCATAATTAAAGTTAGGTCATAAAGTTTGTTATACCTCTCTAATTACATCTTATTCCATTAAGTATCACTAATTCTCTAATAATAATATATTCATAACAACTTATGAATTTTATTTTTCTATTTACTTATAAACAAAAAGTTGAGATTACTTATTATTCAAGACCTGAATTAACACTTAAGAAACTATTCATCTAGTTTTTGTAAGAATGAGTGGATTTCACTATTGTGTAAAATGTTCCTAGTCACCTATTTAAATCATATCTTCAAAGTACAAAGCTTATTCACTTTAAATATATAACAATCTCACTCATGTAAATCAAAAGACACGACTCAACAAATAGGAGTCTATAATGCACTCAAGATTAAGATAAATCCATACATGATCATCAAGTCGATAAGTATGAATTTCTTTGTTTAGCGGATATTAATAAGAAATTTATTTTTATCGTAGTCCAATCCATATAATTTCTATTATCTAATGTGTCTCCATTTCTATGTTACCATATAAACGAACTCAGATAAGGTTATCATATCAAATACGAAATAGATTACAATTGTAGATTTAACCCAAATAAAGTACTCAACTTTATTTGCTTTTTATAGATTTTTTAGATTATTGATGTTAAACAAAATCTTCTTGTATATAACACTTATATACTTAGTTTAAGACTACATAAATAATAATAGATGTTACATGATATTTGTATGAAGCAAAACATTTCATAAAATGCATATAAATTGAATAAATAAACATATTTTATTTATTATTTATTTTAAACGTTTATTAATTATAAGCTCTTATAGCAAAAACTCTAATAGAAACTTAATTGTACATGAATAAGAAAGCCTAGTACTATAAATAGGGACTTTCATACAAAGAAAATCAGGATTCAATCTTGGCCATAAGAACCAAAACTCTGTCTTTTTCTTTCTACAAGAACATAATTGTGAAGATAAGGTCCATTCCTTATACCCAAACCACGTTAAAAATCTTATGTCTCTTTTATTTTTAGCTTTTCATCCTTATTACAGTGTCCTACGCTATAATCATTCCAATTGCTTCAATAAATTTGTCCAAACCACATAAAATCGGTGTTGATCGATTTTATTGGTCAATAGCAATGTTGATACTAAAAATCGAAGACATAAATAATAGCAACAGTAAGATTGTAACTTAAAGAGTTTTATACAATTTCAAGGGTGAATTTTTATGTCTCTCCAACGGGCCCCTTAAGGGACTGGACCCTCAGGCAAATACTACAGACTATTAGGGACAGGGAGTTCAGGTACCCCGACTTTTTTTATAATGCTATAGACTATTATTGATAGGAGATTCAATTACTCGAGGTCTCTATCTCATTTTTTAACAACCCATCGTTAAATCTAAGTCATCTTTTCCCTTGGTTAGGCTACCTCTTCCCTAGGATGGGTGCATTTTCCTCCTCTGTCATTACCTTTTTCCTTAGTTCCACCTACAAAACAAAGAAAATGGGTCAGGTCAGTTGATTTTCGTGGGGAAGCCCTTTACCTTAGGGCCAAGGGACTTGGGAAAAATGTTTTTAGATAAAGTAGGACAATGATAAAGGAACAGAAGCATGGTGACTCAATGAGCTTGGAACGCGGCCTTATAAGGATCTCTCCTAAAGGAGTCTCCTTGCAAATTAAGGTTTCCTCTCATTTTTCTTGATTGCTTACCTTTCAGATGAATAGTTACCTTCTTATACATTGCTTCCCAAGTTTTAGAGGTCTTGTTAGTCATTTTCTCATTCCCTAGTATTGTTAACTTACCAATACTCTATCCACTTCCATCTCTACTCCTTATCGCCTGTCCCCTCTATGTCTCATCATTTTCGTGCTCCTCTTGTTTCCTACTTATTGATTAGTTACAGAGGATACATGCATCCTCTTTATTAGTTGGTCTAGTTGGAAGGACAAGTGGCGTGTTGTGGACCTTTCCTTTTATTGAGACCTGTTGACCCTGGATCATGTCAATACTAAACCTGTTAATGCGAGAGAGATTTTCTTATCGGAAGTGATCAATCTTTACTTGAAAATACACCCCCCCCCCCCCCCCCCCCCCTCCTCCACGCCCCCTTTCTTGGTCCTTTTCCCGCTCTTTTATTAGGGTCATTAGAGCCTTCCTAGCTTCTCTTCTCCTTGTGGATAATCGGTGTTATACCTTCTTCTATTTGGATCCCCACGAGCTTCCCTTAAGTTCAGTTGATTGCAATTTGCATAACCCAATTTCAATCTAGCCTAAAAAGGTGGAATCAATTGATTTTTAATTGCATGATCCAATTTCAATTGGGCTTAGAGGTGGTAAGCTTTCCCATAAACAAGCAAAATTTCATCACTTGCTTTTTTAGCCCAATCTTTACGTTTAATTTTTTAAACTCTACATAATTTTCATTTAAAATAACCTTTAACATTAGGACAATAAATGTTGAAAAAAAAAAAAAGAGGATTAAAGATATCTTGTATCCAATTGGTTGACAATTAAATAATGATCGTGAAGTATATTGGTATAGAAGTCCGAAAACAAGGGCATTTAATAGTCTACTGGATATAACTTATAATCATTTATTAGATAAAACATACTGCATCATGGGCACCGATAGAAACCATTGCTGAGTTAATATGATGAATGTTGCTCAATTTATTCATCCAACCATGCCTATTGAAATCATGAATGATGATTGTGTTGCATTTGTTGCTTTGATGAGGGAATTTTGATCCTTTAGTTTACATATTGCAGATGAGATCAATTATAAGTATAGAATTGAAGCAAAATCAATATAAATTTGACCTTAATTCAAAACAAGCAATGTAAATGAAACCGGTATATAGGTTCACTATCATAAATTATAGTAAGTAGACATTAATACAATGCGATGACTCATAAAATGAATCATAATGTTGGAGCTAATGATAAAGGATATTTTAGATTTCTTATACTCAAATGATGGTCGATATTATGTTGGATGAAGTCAACTGATAACAGAGGGTGTTTGTGCACTTTAAAAAAAAAGTTCATATTCGGGCAATTAGGTTTAAACGCAGGGTATTTGTGTAACTTGTCCTTTTTTATTTTTTATTTTTTCTTGGTATTTGACTTGACTCAAGGTTTTCACTTTACGTTATTACAATGAGCAAAAGTTGGTTCACTGATCATAGGCGTTCTACCAGGAGTTTTGACTCAAACCATGGCAACATTTCTTTGAATTTTCCAACTTTGAATTTGTGTCTCTTGTTCGGTATGATTCCATTCGACGAGCAACATTTTCTTGCTGACTGGATTACCCAGAAGTCAAGACCTACCGATTTATTTTTATTTTTGTGTGTATTTAACCAAATTCATTTAATTTTTTATTTATCTAAAATAAGACAAAAAATATTATAGAAAACCTGATTAATTTAACACTGTAATAATAAGGTGGTTTAAATGTTGACTCCCAACAGGGACGTTGATATAACTGTTTAATATAATAATGACTCAGGTAATTTTTAAAATCATTATAAATAATTTTATTATATAAATATTTTTTAAAAAATGAGTGTTTATATCAGTTTTATAGGGGAGAATAATCCAACCCATAGATAGAAAGGATCTAAAGATAGTATCTCATATTTCCATCACATAAAAGCTACACAACTAGCACTAAATGTGGCTAAGTGATAAATAATATTTATTCAATCTGATAGTATTAAAAAATAAAATAAAATAAGATACACAACTTGTCACAAATAATGTGATGATCTATACATATCATGCAAATAAAATAAAATAAAATAAAAAGGAGGCTATGATTGTTAAAAATACTTTCCACATCAATAGCCACAACAAAAGCTATCTACTCTGAACCAAGGTCTTCCTCAAACCACAAAATTTTACACCACCTTTACTGAACCCGAAAAGTTTAACAGCTCCATACAAGTGTTTCTTGGATTTTCATAGTAAAGAGACGATGTTCTTTATTACTTGAAAAATATAATTGGAACTTTCAAAAATGCGTTGTTATTATTATTATTATTATTATTGAATTATTACAACTAAATCGGAATTTAGAGAAGGAAATATGGCTCAAACTTACAACTTCTAAGACATAAATATTAGGAACTTGCCAATAAGCTAACGTTAAAAAACCTTGATTTTACTCATGTATGAATGTGGTATAAGAAAATGGGTAAAAAGAGCAGAATATCGAGCCAACAACACAGCAACCACAGTTTAAATGTTACTAGCCACCGTAACCAACAACTGTTGCATAGCAAATTGATCCATCCGATAAACAAAATCAAATATTGCTCAACTGAAGCTATAAGACTCCAAAGACAAGTAGATAACCACCATATTATCCTTGATCAAAGTAGGAATTTAAATTTTATTGAGGCTCGAACATTCAAATTTAACATAAAAACTTGGGGCAGACTGAGTGCATCTTTCAGGGCTTGTGACCGAGCAATAGTTAAAGCAACATGGCTTTAGAAAACCCAGCCCATTCAATTGAGCTTTCAATCCAGACTTAAAAAGAAGTACAATCTTATGTATACAATGCCTTTTGAAGAAGCAATCTGTATGCGAGAATATTCTTTGCAACTACTTTTAATCAGGCCAATGCCACATGCACATTCTATCGACCTTCTGAAATGCACCCCTCTCTCGGCCTAGCAATGAGGTATATTACCTCACAAGTATTTGACCATACCTCGACCCTCCACACTAAGTTTTGTAGCTTGTAGCTGCTTCTTTTTCGGTGCCTTCAACTGCTGCAACTTCTTGTTCATCTGCCATTATTAACAGTTGAATCTCCAGAGTTAATATTTATGTTTACAAAGACATGAAAATGAGAACAAAAGTACTTCTCCCCCAAGTCACTCGCACAATTTTAAACTAGTGCCATCTGTTTAATAACATAAATAGCCCATTTTTAAAGCCATTGCTCAGAGGTTGAGCATAAATAATACCTGTACTCAATCCCACTGGTCAATGATGCACGTTCATATTTAACCACTGAATCTCAATTTATGGCTTGTACAGAAGCTCAGTACATATATTTTTTTTCTTACAGAGACCAGACCATCAACATAAACCAAGGTGAAACTTCGATGGAATCAGAAGGGCATAACCAGAAATAAAAGCAAGCATTTCCTTGATGTTTATCAAAATTTTGACAGAGAATACTCCAACTAGCTTGCAAAAATAACTTCCTACCAGATAATTTAAGCACAAACGCATCACATTTGACTACAAAAGTAACAAATTGACTAACCTTCATGCGGCGCTGATCTTGCATAACTTGTTTAGCACGAGCTCTAACTTCGTCAGGGTCAATTTTAGATTGCGGACGTACCACAAAATCCAATGGAGTTGCTTCTGGCCTTGAAGCATGTTGCCTGGAGGATGAACCTGGCCTTGAAGCATGTTGTGCGGAAGATGATTGACCAGATTTGCGTTCTCTGCATTGTCAAGGTAATAAATTAACATGGAAAACATATGGAGCTCCGGTATTACTGTTCAGCATAAAAAGGCCAGAAGTAAGAAGATAAAATCCATCATCCCATCTTACCGAGAAGCAACCAAATCATCAAAATCACCATCTCTAGATTCCATTGCCGCAGCTTTGTTCAGAGGCCTATAGAACAATTTTCAAAAGAAACAATGACAACACAAAATATGGCAAGGCTCTAATGTAATAGTAGAAGCTCACACATGATATCAAAAAGATGGCAGTTACAGAGAGTATACTTTTTCACAAAGGGCCTCCTAAAGGGAATCCTGTCATCTTCAACATTCTTCATGTCTTCAAACCTTGTGCTCTTATTGAATATTGGTCGACTCTGCATTTGTTATTTTTTGAATTATATCAGTAGATGCAGAACAGTTTCATATGCTGAATTTCAAGAATTGAAAATCATCTTCCCATGGATAAATGAAAGAACATGGGTAAAAATTAAAAGGAGTTCCAGAAGAAACTATGTTGTACAGATCAAATAAATTAACGAGTTAGAAAAGCACGAAAGAAATGGAACTTTAGTACTGTCAGAATCAGAATACAAGGACGGACATACATATGTAACTATAGAGAAAGTAAGAGTATAGGAGAAACCAAGCCTTCATATCACTATCATTTTCCAGATAATTTCCGTAAGATAGGCGTGGTATGGATCTTTCGAAAAAATCAGCAAAGCAATGCCTCATCATCAAAGCATGAGAGATTACCCATTTATCAACCAGATCCTTGGCAAGTTTTCTGTTGGATGTGGTCTCCTCATCTGATTTCGATAAAAACATAATAACCTGCCAAAAAATGGAGCAAATGAGTAATACACATACATATAGAGGCAGAATAAATCAAGAGCCAAGAAGGGTAAATAAAAATAAACCTTTCCAAGACCGCTTTTCTTCAACTGCTCGCGTCTATCAAATTGCTCTAGATCAATTGGAAACTGCAAAAGAGAAGCAACATACATTGAGGGTATTTCGACATATTGTTAATAACAGAGAGACGAGAAAATGTTCGAAGATAGATAAATACATCAGTCAAAATCCTGAGAATAGCAGCACGGATGTTAATATTGGGTAAACTGCCATCCGGAAGAGGTTCAAGCCAATTCTTCAAAAGGGTCAGAACTCCATGGTCTAAGAACTCTTGTTGAAGCTGCTTCTTGGAGAGAACATCAGTCAGAAGAGACAACTTCTTGAGTTTATTAATGGCAGGTTTACCCTGCCTATTAAGTTCAGCATCTTCTTCAGCAGTGACCTCGAGCTCAGCCATCACGTTCTCAACAAGTAACGCGATCTCAGCCGGACTCTTCTCGTTCTTTTTCTTCTTTTTACCCATCTTGAAGAGTTGCTTAATTTCTTCATCCTCCTCATCCTCATCCCCATCCCCCTCCTCAGCCTGCGGAGCATCATGAGCGAACCGCGGTTCGTCGCTTCCATACCCATCACGAGGGTCGACACCACTGTCATCGATGAAGTTATCATCGTCGACCGTCCTAGCAACGTCTTGATCGTCGTCGGAATCGCCAGGTGGCGCAACAGCATTCCACATCTCATTGAGCATTTTGTTATCAGTATCCTTATCCTTGGAAGACGATAAAGATCTCTTCTTTAATCTCTTCTTTTCCTTACCATTACTAGCATTACCAACCTTCTTCCTCTTCCTCTCCTCCATCTCCCTCTCGAAATCATCACCTATTATGTTATCCTCCTCCTCCTCTTCTTCATCGTCTTCTTTACTTATCGCTCCTCCTCCCTTTTTAACCAATCGTTTCCTCGGTTTCCCGTAAACCGGCTCTCGGCTCGCCACTTCACCGATATCATCCTCCAGATCCTCTTCCACCGGCGGTGATTGCTCCCCGTCCGATTTAAAGTCGTCGTAGTCCATCAACGCCTCTCCATCCTCGTCACGGTACCTACAACAACAACAAACCCTAATTTTTTTACAACGAATCCAAACCCTAGTAGTTAATTCAATTCACACTCGTATATAAAACAACAAGGCTTACGGATCGTCCTCGTAACCCATGGCGTCGTCCTGCTGTTGTTAATCCAAGCAGACCGCTTCTCTGGATTGAGTAGACAAGGGAGATTGGGCGTACCAGAGTGTCCTCCTCTGTTTAATATTACCCACCGAATAAAATAACCTAACTTCAAAATCGCTGGATTATCATTCCTATTGCAGTTATTTAATATTGCTGACAATCTTAACGATTATTGGCTATTATTTTTACATCCTAAATAATCCAAGGCCATGTTTGTTATATGGGTTTGGACTGGATTCGGATAAAATTCAGTCCAAGCCCATGCTTGGTAAAAGCAAGAGATTGAGTTTTACTAATCTCATTTCTATTTTTTATTCTATTGTGGTGGGTTAAATGAAACCCACCACATAAATGGGATAATATAAACCCACCAGCTACCTCCCATATTTTTAAGAAAAATAAATAAATAAATAAAAAATAAACTCACCTCTCATCAGTCATCAGTGATTGGATTTGACGACCAAAGCCCCAATTGAACCCGATGCCAACTGTAAGCCCTTGATATTTATTTATGGTTTCCATAGTAACAAACTTAAGTGATATTTTAAGATCCTAATTGATTAATGAAAGTGTTGTAAAAATATAAAGAGTGATTGAAGCCCAATGGAAGCATAAATAAGTATAACGGTAAAATGATCATTGTCATTGGAGTTTATAAGTTAAAATGACCTATGGACTAAATTAAAAATAAGTTTACATATTAGGTCAAGATAGGATAAGTAAGAGTTAAAGACCAAAAAAACAATTAATTAAGGGACATGATGGTCATCACGGAAATGTTATAAGCATATAAACCACACTTAGCCCATTTTTGAGAGAGTTTCACGCCACCAACAAAGAGAGAAACAAGAGAAACCAAAGAGAGGTGTGTGGGTGTTCAGCCAAAGAAGAAAAAAGGAAGATCAAGGTTGGTTTAAGCAAATTTTAAGTGTCAAATCAAGCAATCAAGTTTCCCTAAGCTAGAAAATCCAACTTGAAGCAACAAACAAAGCTAATAAAGGTTAGTTTACTCATTTTTTAACTAGTTGTCGTGATGTTTGTGTTGGTTGTTGTGATGATGTTTGAGTTGATTTTGATAAGAGGTTTTCATCTATTTTAAGAGATGAATCTTTGGAGACTGAAAAAGCAAGTGTAGATGGCATGGAAACCTACTAAGATTGATGGGCTAGGGTTGGCATGAGAGTGATATCAAGTTGGTTTGGGAATGGAAATTAAAGAAATGAGATGTAGGTTAAGTGTTTGATGAAATGTCTAAGAGAATCAATATCAAAATTTTGAATGAAATGAACTTGACATGTATTAAGGTATGTAAGGCTATAATGAGAGATATCGGAACCCAATGGAATTGAGGTGTTTAAGCATGATTTCATGTTGGTTAAGTGGCAAACAAACCTATGCAAATGTTAGAATTGAATATGAACCACTTGCATTATAAGGCATTGTAAAACATGTATGAAGGGCATAATTGATTGTCATGGAATGCCACTTCTTTTATGTGTTAAGATGAATTGCATGAGTAGATTTGAGTGTGCATAGCTCTAAGGAAAGAAGAATTAAAGTTTAGAACGAAAAGTGTGAAAATACCCCCTAAAAATGGATGACAAAGTGAGGTTTTTCCTAGGTTTCGATACACGAACGTTGGAATTTTTTAGAATCGTTTTATGGATGATCAAAATGCGAGTCAAGAAAGTGTGTGGAGCAAGGAAGAAGTGAAGCACAACCCTAGGTAGGGTTGTGCATACCATTCGGCCAAGAGAGGTAAAAAACGATCACTTTTTCGTTTCGAGCTTCGAATCATGATTTTGAGTGTATGGGCATGTTCTTAGGTGAAAATAAATAGGATCTACGGAAAGAAACCGAAATTAGAAAGTTTTGGTTAAGTGGAAACCGTGTAGAGAATCTTTTAGGCATAATAGGGTTAAATGAAGTTGATTGGGTTAAAAGTTGTGTAATAAGTTTTGTGAAGCTTTATTTAGTGATTATGAAGTAAATTGATTTAGTTTTGTGCAGGAAAAATATTTTACATGGTATTTTGCTTGGTAATATCGTTTTGCCATAAAAGATGCCAAAGGGAGAGATTCTTATAGCACATGTGTGTGGTGCACTTAGTGTTGGGGTTTCTGCCCTAAGAGCTTGTAATATTGTAAACGATTTTATAAATTTTAATAAAATATTCATTTCATTCAATTTATATATTTTGCAAAAATCGTATATATCATGAGAAACATCCTTGATTCTGAGTGTATTATGAACTCCTGCTTGTTAAGTTATTTCCTTTGATTTACATAGGGTGAGATCGGTGTAGATACCCGATCAATAACTTCGTACTTTAGGGATATGATTTAGTAAGTAGCTGGGAACATTCTATACAATAGTGGAATCCACTCATTCTTGCGAGAAGTAAAAAATCATTAAGTGATTTATCTTTAAGTGAAAAGTAAAAAATTGTTGCTTTTTACATTCAGTGAATTTTTGATAGTTTTAAGTGGTTTGGTCACTTAAAAAGACAAATAAAAATCACTTAAAAGATGTAATTCAGACTCATTAAATGAAAAGTGGTAAAAACAAACGACATTTTATTTCATAGCAAAGTATAGATAGAAAATCTTTAAAATATGTAAGAGCATAAAATTTCCCATAAAACTTATAATTCCATAAAATTTATAAAGACATTAAAATATGTATAAGCATATAAATATATATATATATAAAACTTTATGGAACTTATAACTTAGAATGCCTTATTTCTTAAAAATTTTCAATTATAATCTCTTCTCATTTCAAAGCATACTAAAAAAAATACTCTAAAGCATATATTACTTGAAATCTTGAAAAATATAAGTCTCATATAACTTGCAAAACATATATATAAAGACTATGAATTTATATGTACATAAAATTTATATAAAACTTAAAAATTAAATAACACTTAAACTTATACATATAAAATGAATAAATTGAAAAATAATCTAAACTTATATAGGAGTAGAGTTTCATAAAAACTTATAAATTTATAAAACCTATAAACGAATTCTTATTTCTTAACTCCTTCAAAACTTAAATATTAAATTTCAAAGCATACCATAAGAACTTTTAACTCATGCATAATTAAAACTCCACATAACGTATAACTTAAAAAGCGTAAATCTTGATTAAATTTCATAGCTTGTATTTGAAAACAATAAATTCACAAGTATTTAAAAATTCATATCAACTTGTAAACTTAGACAACATTTTAAATTCATATATATATATATATGCATAAATTCATTGGTCAAAACTTATAAAATTCATGGATTCATAAAATTTCATGTAAAACGTATTAATTTTATTGCGTAATATGCTTAGAGAATTTATAAAACTTATACTTATATAATTTCATGTAAAGCTTATAATTTGAAAAAATATGGAATGCCAAACACTTAAAAATCCACTTGTAGTAAAATCAATAAAATGTTTTTCTTTAATTTATTTTTTTTAATATTTTGAATGCTTACTTTGCTTTTTAAAAAGCACCATTCGTACCCCATAACGTTTATAATCACGCAGAAGTTGTAATAACGCTAACTGACGTGGAGTCATATGATGCTTTTAACAGACACCAACTGTGACATTTACTTACTTACAAAGACATCCCGTAGTTATATGCGGAATATTACATCGCTAACCATAACACGAGATACTATCCCACAAAAGTGGAGGCGACACGACAGACTTAATTTTCCCCCCAAATTAGTGACGCATCCCCCCTGGACTTGCCATACTAATGTGGGATATACCGGCCGGGTTTAAAACTTACTTATAAGGATGGATATACTTATGGCCTTTGAAAATTCATTTTATTTTCTTACTTAGTGCAAAAGCACAAACTCACTTATTGAAGTGAAATAAGCACAAAGTCTTAAATTTAAAATGCATAAAACATCAGCCTCATACTTTGAATTACACAAGACTTCAAATTCTATTTCTTAGTGCATAAAACACAAAATATATTTTTGATTCAATCGTAAATAAAATCTCATGCATACACTTTTAAAATTTCGTATGGAACTTAAAATTTAAATAAATATATATAGCTAATAACACTTCATGTATAACACACATATATATATAACAATGCCAAGTGCACATAAAGAATTGATAAAACTTTATCTTTGCTTAAACCTCATATAAAACATACAAATTGCAAAACTTATAACTTAATAAACACTTAAATTCACTTATATTAAAATCAAGGAAAATTGCCTTTCATTTCATAGCATAAACATAGCTTTACTTATAAAGGAGGGCTTAAAACTTAAATCAAGATCTTTATTTCTAGATAAGCTTGTACTTATAAAATTAAAAACATTTACTTTCCATATGAAATATCATAAAATTAAAATACTTATTCAACCACCAAAAATGATAAATATATTCACAAAATACTTAAGCACTTAAAGTAAGCATAGCCTTATATATACATATAAAATTTCTTTAAATTCTCCATGAGAATTTTCTTATACATTTTTCAAAACAAATGAAAATATTTCAAATAAAGTAGAGCACTCACCTTGATTCCAAGTTTCCTTAAGTGGCTCCCATGGCCTTCTTTGGCTCCGTTTACTTCCCTTTCACCTGCACATCATATTCTTGCTTAAAATAAGTTAAACTTAACCACACAAAACTCAATGCATAGCTTAGAACTCAATCAATTCACTTAAAAACTATTTTACAAATTTACTTCCCTATTCAATTTCAACTTAATCGAAACCTTAAAATTTCGTTTTCTTTGCATGGACTTTATTTATGTACCCCTAGGAGCATCCCCATATGCCCGAAATAATTTTTTGGAGCCCGAAACGAAAAGTCAAAATTTTGGTATCCCTTTAGGCCGAGAACTGTTCATAGCCCATTCTAGGGTTGCTCTTGGCCTCATTTTTGGTCCATTCATCTCCCTAACTTGCATTTAGATCACCCATAAAACGGCTCTGAAAAATTTCAACAAATGGGTGGCGAAAACTAGGAAAAACCATATTTTTTTCATCACTTTTTCAATGCCATTTTCACCATTTTCATTCTAAAATCTTACTTCTACTTTCCTTAATGCCATACATACTCAAACATACTTATTTAATGCATGAAAACATATACAAAGATGGTATTACATAATGTCCATCAATGCCCTTCACCTAAAGTCATAAAAAGGTAAGTTACTTGAATTGATTTCTACTATTCTTATAAGCTTTTCAACTTTTTATAGGTTTCCTTATCACATTTTCAACATGAAATTATGCTTAATATCATCAATTGGCTTTGGTTCCATACTTCCCTCAATATGCTTTTACATAGTCTAATACATAAACAATCCATTTCATTCTATTTTTGCATTTTATTTCTTTCAAGCATTTCATCAAACACTTGGTGTGCACCAAAATTCACTTAAACCAATTCAATCAACTTAATGGTTGTTCCAACAAAACCCTAACACACCAAATCCAATGATTTCCATATAGTTTACACTTATTTTTGATGCCATAAAACTCCACTTAAATTACATAAAAAAAACCCATATCAAAACTTAACCAAACCATCAATATACACATCATCACAACATCATTGAAGTAACTTAAAAAGTGATGGAATTTTACCTATTTTGGCTTTGATCTTGTTCCAAGTTTGTCTTCCTAACTTAGGTTTGCTTAGATGCTTGGATTGGAAGCTTGAAATGCCATGAAATCAACTGGATTCACTTTGTCTCCATACGTGGCCGAAATCACCCCTTTTTCTCCACCATTTCTCTTAATCTCGGCTTTGGAGTGTTTTGTGTGTGTGTGTGTGGCGTGAAAATGAGAAGAAATGACCAAAAAAATTGGCTAAGGGTTGTATTTATACTTATAAACTTTTCATAAATAGATTTTGGCTCTTAACTTTTGCTTATTCTACCTTGATCCATATCATGTAAACTTGTTTCATTTTGGTCCTTATTTCACTTCCTTTTAATCGCACTTTGACCCCAAGTAGAGAAACATATTTCATTTTAGTCCATTGTCATACTTACTATTTACGTAATATCATTTACAATTCATTCCGAAATAAATTCCAAATTAGTTCTATAATCACTCATTCAACAAATTGACTTCACAATACTCTAATTAGATCTTTTAGGACTTAATCCATGGCTTCGAAAAATATTTAAATGGAGTTTAGGTTAACCGTATTCACAATTCTGTCCATAAAGGCGTTTTTGTCGGGTAACTTCCGGAACCTTCAGAAACTATCCAAACGGACTCATTTTTACTCTTTTTTAGTTTTATGGAGTCCTATTAATCATTCTAAACATTTTCCATTTTCAGGGTCCGTCTTAAAATTTTCCTATTCATCGAGATACTATTCATCCGAAAATATTACTGTTCATCCGTAAATAAGGTCGAAGGCTTACACCTTAAGAGAACAACTTTCAATTTATTCTCTAAAATATATGTGTCTTATCTTGACTTGTCATCCTAGCAACTAAGGCGACTGTACATGTAAGAATACTAGTCTCCACTCTAACGACATACTTTATATAATTCAAGTGAAATGAATATATGCTAGTATTATGTAACGAATTCAACATATTTATTCCTAAATGAATATAATTCAAAGTGACAATTACAATATTACAATCTACGCAGACCTAAAGATTTAGCGTGTGATATAAATACATCTCTTGTCACAGCTTTTATGAGTGGTTCTACAACCATTTCATGCGTAGATATATATTTGATCATTACAATTTTCTTTGTCACTATATCTCTAACAAAATTGTATTTGATCTCTATATGCTTTGATTTACTGTGATATTTAGCATCTTTAGTATAAGCGATGACTACCTGATTATCACAGTAAATGGTAACTGGCTTCTTTGCATCAACTTCCAAAATCATATCTCTAAAAAATCTCTTAAGCCACACTACTTCTTGGACTACTGTTGAACATGCTATAAATTCAGCTTCCATGGTGAAAAGCACAATACTTGACTGTTTCTTGCTACTTCAAGATATAGCACCTTGGCTGAGTAAAAATGCATAACCTGGAGTGGATTTTCGCTCATCCAAGTCACCTTCCCAGTCAACGTCTGTATATCCAACCAAACACATGTTACCACTTTGGTAGCATAAAGAGTAGTTTGTAGTCCCCTTTAGATATGCTAATATTCTTTTTACAACGATCCAATATTTTTTACCATGATTAAATTGATATCTACTAACTAGTCTAATTGCAAAGCAGATATCAGATCTTGTACACATCATAGTGTACATGAGACTACCGATAGCACTGAAGTAAGGAACTCTTTGCATTGTTTCATGCTCTTGTGAAGTTTTGGGGCACATTTCAAGACTAAGAGTTTGTCCCTTCAAGATGCGAGTATCTATAGGCTTACAATCAATCATGTGAAATCGTTCGAGAATCTTTTTAATGTAAGGCTCTTGTGATAAAGCTAGAATTCTCCTTGAACGATCTCTGTTAATCTTAACTCTTAAAATATAAGCAGCTTCTCCATGTCTTTCATTTCGAAAGTTGAGCATAACCATTCTTTTATGGTTATCATAAACTCCTTATCATTTCTAGCTAATAAAATATCATCCACATATAAGGACAAAATTATGAACTTGTCTTTTACCCTATTTGACATACACACAATGGTCCTCTTCAGTCATCTGGAACCTATAGGTTATTACTGCCTCATGGAAATTAAGATACCATTGTCTGGAGGATTGTTTTAGACCATAAATAGATCTCTTAAGCTTACAAACCTTTTGCTTTTGACCTTTTAAAACGAAATTCATTGGCTGCTCCATGTAAATTTCTTCCTTTAGTTCTCCTTTGAGAAATGCTATCTTTACATCCATCTAATGTAATTTCAGGTCCATGTGTGTGACGATAGCTAATATAAGGTGGATGGAAGCAAACCTTACCACAAGAGAGAAGGTTTCCTCATAATTTATACCCTTTTGTTGAGTGTATCCTTTTGCTACTAATCTCGCCTTATACCTTTCTATTGTGTCATCTGCCTTACGCTTGATATGGAGAACCCACTTGTTTCCAATGGCTTTCCAATTAGGTGGTAAATCAACCAAGTCCCAAACGTGATTACATTTCATTGACTCAATTTCTTCTTACATGACTTTAATCCAAAATTCTTTAGCAAGTGAGTTCAAATTATCATTTACATTCTTTGGTTCATCACCATCATGTGAAGCAAGCATAAAAGTTTTCCCTTCAATCTCAAATCGAAGACGAGGAACAGCTTTACGGTCGCTTCTACGAATTGAAGATTTGGAAGGTACTAATCCATTAGTTCCTATGCTCCCACTGAGAACAAATGAGGGAGCTCTCTCAATAACTCTATCACTCCCACTAGGAATAGAGTATTCAGGTAACTCTTTATTTTCCTCTAGTTGAGTGTTCAAATGCATAACATCATCTGATTCATTCAACTCGTAGAATTGATAATCTTTTTCAACTTCACCCTTGCTAGGAAATTCATTCTCTAAAAAGTTCACATCACGTGACTCCAATTTAGTTATGTTTCCATATGAGTTTTCTCCTATGAATACATATCCTTTCGAGTACTCAGAGTATCTAATGAAGATACATTTCTTTTCTCTAGCACCTAACTTTCCATATTTACTGGACAAGTCATGTACATAACCTGTGCACCCCTATAGTCGCATATGGATGAAATCAGGTTTCCTGCTTGTCCATAATTCATAGGTGTGGAAGATACTGACCTAGTAGAGACTTTATTTAGAATATAAGCAGTTGTTAATAACGCATCTCCCTAGTAAGATACTGGAAGGTTAGTTTGTGCCATTATAGATCTTACCATCTCTAATAAAGTTCTATTCCTTCTTTCCGTTGCACCATTTTGTTGTGGAGTCCTAGGAATGGTCAATTGTCTATCAATACTTTTCTCTTGACATAATATCTCAAATTATTCAAAGAGGTATTCTCATCCTCAATCAGTTTGCAAAACTTTAACAGTTATATCTAACTGGCTCTCTACCAAGTTTAGATATAATCTAAACCAATTTAATGCTTCAGATTTATGAGAGATCAGATAAACATGACTATAACGAGTGTAATTATCTATGAAAGTTATAAAATATGAAGCACCATTTCTAGCTTTAACATTCATAGGTCCACAAATATCATAATGAATTAATTGTAATGGATTCTCAGCCCTAATTCATTTTCCAAATGGTTTTCTAGTTGTTTTTCCTACTAGACAATTTTCATATATAGGCAATTCTATTTTATTGACGGAACCTAAAAATCTCTCTTTGGCCAATCTATTCATTCAATCCTGACCAATATGCTCTAGTCTAGCATGCTAAGTATTAACATCAACATTTTTAATGTCAGAAGAAGTAAATAAAGAAAAACAACCATTATCATCATGATAACTGTTTATCTCGGTATTTAACATAATAAAATCATCTAATAAATATCCAGTGCCAATTCTAACAGAATCTAAACAAATATTCATACAATCACCATGAAAATTTAAAACATATCCTAATTTAAGAAGTACTGGTACAGAAACCAAATTTCTTCGAATGTTAGGAGCAAATAATACATCATGGAGATAAAGTACTTGGTCTCCATACAAAACAAGCTTGCAAGTGCTAATACCCTTTACCTCAACACGTGAGTTGTTCTCCACATATATAGATCCTGATCCTTGACTTATTCGATGATACTCCACAAACGCTCTGTAACACCCTTTGCTTGTCTTTTCTCCAGACGAACCCAAGGGGCACTACCTTTATATCCTTTTTACAAAAACCGTATTTGGAAAACCATATATCAAAATACGGAATTTAAAAAAAAAAAAAACTTTACAAAAAATACAAAACTTTTTTATTTCATGTGGAAAAATTGCAAGAGTTTCCCCGATATTTAAACTTTCCCAACCTATTACAAATTCCATATTTTCATTTCCAACACAAAAGTTTCCACAACATATTCACCAATTGGAACCACACTTCATTTGGTTCAACATTATCCATATACACAACGTTTACCAAAATATTTATACAATTTCATTTTTCTTTACAAAAGTCCCCATTTAAAATCCGAATACATATGTGCATGTGATGGGGTAAAATCCTAATGCACTAATTACAATAGGTCGCGTGCAAGTATACATGGTCACAATGTAATATACTGGCAAATCAAGGTCGTTCCCACAGGGACAACTGCTAATTTTTAAGTATCAATTACCAACTTTCTTGAAACTAATTTTATTCAGACTTTCAAATTGACAAGAATATTTTAATTCACTAACAATATATAAATATTAAAATTAAAAATACAACTTAACTAAACAAATAATTAAAAATTACTTATAAAGACAGAATACCACTACAGAATAAAGTATCTAGGAAATACAATTTCACCAACTATTCAAATGACTTATTCTCATTAAAATAAAATAAATAATTCTATTGTGTATTTAACCGGATAACTCTTAAATCTTCACTAGCCTCTTCCGAATAGGTCAAGTGAAAATATTCAGAGAAATTAAACTGCTATATTCCTATGTCGATTAATTAGTCTGAATTCTTTAGGAACCAATTATCCACAACGATTACACAAACCTTATAGGTATATTCCTATCCTTTAAGATTCATGTCATTCTATTGATGTCTAAACTATAGTCGCCTTTTCCAAGTACGATATAGTTAACAAATCAGATTAATTAACCAGGCCTAAATTAATTAACCACATATATAAACAATAGAACAGAATACTGACAATAAGAATAAAACCATTAAACACCAATAAATCATTGAACAAGAATTGAAATAGTTGGCTACATTGTATTTCTAGATAAAATAGTTTAGTTCTTCATGAAACCAATTAATATAATGGGAAAATTTGAAATCAAAATAAAAAAAACATTGTATTCATTGAGAAAATAAATTAAGGGAGAAGTCACTGTGTAATTTTGCAATGTACGCCTTTCTTGGACACAACTGAGCCAATTGATACAGTCACAATGATAGCCTCAACTCTTTGTCTGCCGCCGTTTGCTCTGAAAGTGTTTTTTTTTGTCAAAAGTCCTCCTCCCTATAAAAAATGAGAAGCTTTATAACCGCCTCAGTTTAGGGTAAATTTTTTTTCTCTCATTCAGTCAGTTGACGCTCATCCTCAATCATAGATTTCTGTTTCCATTTTTTTTTCTTGATTCTCTCATTTCTGCCTTTCAAAAACTGGATCCTCTGTTGACTGCTTCAAAAAATTCCTTTGACATCATAAACTTCCTTTGACAGAAAATTTGCTTCCTTGAATCCTTGAATTTTGAGAGACACTCATGCATGATTGAATTCTTTCCTTGCACTCACTGATTGATTAAATCCTCACTTGACTAAATTGGTTTTGTCACATAAATTGAAAATCTTTGAAGCCATTAATGATGATTTTCCACGAATAAAATGACTAAGAAAAATCTTGTTGTCATTTAAACGCACTGTTTGGACCGCTTGAAACATCCCTGTAGGTTATTCGCGCGTGAAACAAAACCCATGTCTATGCACAGTCTATTCACACGGGCAACAAGGTTGCGACGACTTCCAGCACCCATGCTCTGGTCTGGCTTACAGGTTTATGGCCTGCTGCCATAGCCTGCGGGAAAATTACAAAAAGCTCCTTTATTAAATTCTTGCACAAAACACTTATAAAACATTAAAACACTCCTATTTCACTTGTGTGTTCATCACAAAAGCATAGGTTTAGAATATAAAATCATGCTCACTTTTAACCCGATCAGCATGCACATGAATACAAATTGAAATTATTATATACATAACTAAACATAGTAGATACCCAAAAATAAATATGGAAGGATGAATGGATGGATGGATGAATGTGACTCGATAGACCTGCTGCAAATGAACTTTCTTTTCAATCTTTGCTCTTCCTGGCTCAATCTACTACCTGCACGTGGTAATTCAAACGCGCTAAACATATTTGCTTAGTGGGTGTACACTGAATTTGAATTTACAGTTTTGAATATAAAAATATCATACAATAAAAATAACAAACATTTCCATTCAAACAAATTTAATAAACTCATTTTACATTTTCAAAACCCATTCTAGCATACAATTTCACTAACTTATCTCAAACAATGTCCATTGCCCTTTGTAAACACTAATATGATACCTTGGACTGAAAAAACGAGATTTCCGGCATTGGACATTTGATGCTTACCTGCCAAATTATCTTACACAAATACAAAATCAATCATTTGGAATCGGACACTCGATGCCTCTCATGGTTCCTAAATTAATGATTTTCATTTTATTTTAAATACAACGACACAGTACTGCTATAATAACCCTATTGGCATGCCAAATTCCAATCCTTACCTAACAATACTCAGGTTTACGACGGCTCCTTTAACATTTCAAATGGTTACATATAATAATCACACATTCTTTTCACCTAAAAGATTCCATAAACCATTCAAACATGTTGCATTTAATACTTAATTTCTTTCGTAAATCAACATAGCATTTCAAAATACACATTCAAACATATTTAACAAATCAAGTTTAGTTAAAACACTCAAGTATTAACATTTTAAAAAGCCATCTTCATACAATTAAAAACAAAGATTCAAATTAAATGTACACCAACCTTTTTGCCACCTTCCTTGAGTTATTACTTTCCAACGGAAGCTCAAACCTTTTTTTTTCTTTTTCCTTGGCTTTCTTGAGCTACCTTCTCACCTAAATTTTTCAAGAACACATAGATAATAAATAAAACTTAATTCAATCAATCTAAATGCATGATTTACTAATCCTAAATGATCCAAATGCTCTTACAACTCACTAACTTCCTTTGAAACCCATTTTACCTTCAAACTTCTCTTCTTGGTTTCAACTTAACCAAGGCTTTAAAATTCCGATTTCTTTTCATGAATCTCACTTATTCTCACCTAAGAACACACCCATATGCACGAAATAATTTTCTGAAGCTCGAAACGAAAATCGATGGATTTTGACCCCCTTAGGTCGAATGCTATGCAAACCCTTACCCTTTGATTTTCTTTCATCAAAACTTGCTCCATTCATCTCCCTTGCTCGCATTTAGGTCGCTTCAAAAGTCGGTTCGAAGAAAAAGAACCATCGGTCGAAGGTTTCCAGCCAAAACCCCCTTTTTTTTATACCAATTTAGGTGCAACTTTACCATTTTTTATTCATAATCTCAATTCTCTTTTCCTTAGGGTTATTCACACTCAGTTATACTCATTCAATACATTTAAACACATACATGAAGTGGTATTACATGATAACAATCATTGCCCTTCACTTGAGACTATAAGGTTCATATGATCTATTTTGATTTCTAACACTTCCATGAGTTTGTCATAGGTTTCTCTAACCTAGATTCAACATGGAATCATACTTAAAAGACTCAAATGACCTTGGTATCATAGACCCCTTACTATGGCATTTCATGGTCCAACACACATCAAGTCCATTTCCTTAAAATTTTTCATGCCAACTCATTCAAGTATTTCATCAAACACCTAACAAACAACATATTTCATTCAAAAACAAACTTAAATCCATCTTTGAATTTCTCCAACCTAACCCTAACATATCAAACTTCATGGTTCTATATGATCCACTCTTACTTTTGCTCTCTAAATGCTCAACTCTTAGTATAGATGAAAACCCAAATCAATTTCCAACTCAAACATCAACAACCATATCAACACAAGATCATTCAAACAATTTCAAAAGTGATGAAAACTAACCTCTTTTCACTTGGATCTTGCTCAAGACTTGTGTAACACCTCTTACCCCTTCTTTTATTGGACGAGTCTAAGGGGAGCTACAATCATATGCTTTTTACAAAATCCATAATTCAAAAACCATATATTGAAATTATGTACATGAAAATACAAAATTTCAAAAAAAACTTTCAAAACATTTAAGTCATTTTATTTTACGTGGAAAAACTACAAGAGTTTCCCCTAAAATTCGAACTTTCCCAACCTGTTACAGATCATCACATTCATTTCCAACAAAAAATTTTTCCACAACACAATAATCAATAACTGGAACTAAACTCCGTTTAGCTCATCAATTTCCATATGCATAACAATATCCCAAAATATATATAAATTGATTTTCTACGCAAAATTTCCACATTTAATACATATATACATGAAATGCATACACTCATATACAAATGACAAATTCTTTTATACAAAATCAAATACGATAACTACCCAAAATCAAGATAGAGGAATGGAACGATGGATGTGACTAGATAGACTTGTTGCAGATGAATTTACTCTTCAATCGTCGCCCTCCAGGCGCACTCTATTACCTACACGCGGAAATTCCAACGCGCTAAGCATATTTACTTAATGGGTGTACATTAAATTTGAATATATAATTTTTGAATATAAACATTTTTATATCATAAAAATAAACAACTTTTCAATTTAAAATCACTTATCAAATTGTGTAAACACATTTAAAAACCAAATCACACATACATTAATGATTGGTCTAAATCAATTTCCATTGCTCATTGTAAACACTAGTATGATACATTGGACTGAAAAACGGGCTCTCCAGCATCGAACACTCGGTGCCTACCTTCTGGATTGCATTATACATATATAAAACAATCAATTGGAACCGGACACTCAGTGCCTCTCAAGGTCCCTAAATTAATGATTTTCATTTTATTTCAAAGCCAAATTCCAATCCCCACCTACCAACACTCAGGTTTACTATGACTCATTTAACATTTCAATTGGTTACATATAATACTCACACATTCTTTTCACTTAAACAATTCTATAAACCATTCAAACATATTACATTTAATACTCAATTTCCTTTCATAAATCAACATAGCATTTCAAAACACACATTCAAACATATTTAGTAGATCAAGTTTAATTAAAACACTCAAGTATTAACATTTTAAAAAGCCATATTCATAAAATTAAAAACAAAGATTCAAATTAAATGTACACCAACTTTTTTGCCACCTTCCTTGAGTTATTACTTTCCAACAGAAACTCAAACCTTTTCCTTTTCTTTTCCTTAGCTTTCTTGAGCTACCTCCTCACCTACATATCACATTCTCACTTAAAATACACAACATTTAGGTTCACAAAACTCGTTAAATAACTTCTAACTTAAGTAACTCATAAAATGACTTTTTTCACAAAAAAACTTCCCTACTTGATTTCTACTTAATCGAAACTCTAAAATTCTAATTTTTTTTTCCATGAACCTTATTTATATACACCTAAGAACATCCCCATATGCCTGAAATAATTTTTTGGAGCCCAAAACGAAAAGTCAAATTTTTGGTACCCCTTTGAACGAACACTATTCACAGCCCTCTTCCTTGCTTTTCTTTCCTCAATTCTTGCTCCATTCATCTCCCTAACACGCATTTAGGTCACCATAAAACGGTTCTGAAAAATTTCAACTATCGAGTGGCGAAAATAAGGAAAAACCCCACTTTTTCATCACTTTTTCAATGCAACTTTTACACTTTTGGTTTCTAAACTCAATTCTCTTCACCACTAACTCAAATATGCTTAATAATACTCATCTATGTCATTAGAATGCAAATAAAAAGTGGTAGTTCGTGAAAACCGAAAATGCCCTTTGTCAGGTGAAAACTAACTACATTGTCTCTATACAATTCTCTTTGAATTCTAAGTTGATTTAACACTTAACCAACCTTGATTCATCATGGAATCATGCTTAAAAGACTCAAATTTCATTGGATTCTCTATCTGATATAATGGACACCGGTATTCATGTAACCGAACTATCTTCTTTATATCAGTGTTCGTAAAAACGATACGATACAGCCGTATATACGCCGGTACGGGCGTACCGACAGCGAAACATATTGGTGCGCCCATACCAGACACAGATCTAGACAAATGCCTTTTTTTGGCGTACCGGACAGCCGTATATGGTCGTCCCGACCCGATACGGCCATATTTGCAGTTATACGGTCGGATCGAGTCAAGGTAAAAAATTCGGAAAAAAAAATCGTAATAAAATGAAAAACAAACCCTAAAATCCATTTTTGATGCTCGATCTACTCTCTCTCGCGCGAATCGCCGCTCCTCTCTCCTCCCCAGCAACCAAAGCCTCATTTTCGGCCATTTATCTCACAGCCACAAGCTTTCCGGCAACTGTGAAGACGAAACTGACGACGTCACTGGCGACAACAGCTTCCTCTCTCTAGAACGGTGCTTTCTCTCTCTTGAACTCTTTTTTCTCTTCATTTCTTGCTCTTGTAACTCTTACACAGTTACACTCTGGCTCTTTTTTGTTTTTGAACACTATCACTGATAACAGTAGTTGGAGTGCTGAACTTATTGTTTTTCCCTTGCACGGCAGTAGACAGCTTTCTGTTTTTTTTTGATTTGTTAATTATTTTTTTTAATAGACATGCAATAGCTTTCATTTTAATTTATTTGTTCACTTATAAATTGCAGGGGCTTTGATAAAAATTTATCGAAGTTAGAATAAACTAATTGTTGTGATTGTGATGGCTAATAAAAAAGATCCGGTTTGGAAATATGGGGTTGAGATGGAAGCAAATGGAAAAAAGTTTATGCGGTGTGTTTTATGTGATAAAGTATTGAGAGGGGGAGTATTTAGAATGAAAGAGCACCTTGCGGGTATTCAAGGGAACGTTTCCGCGTGTCCAAATGTTCCACCAAAAGTTAAGGAGGATATCAAAAGATATATGGAGAATTTGGATAAGACAAAAAGAATGAATCAATTAGTGAGAGAGGAAAGAATTGATAAATGTACGACATTGAATAGTCGATCTAAGGAAGGGCTAAATAGTGATAGTGCGACTCAGAGTCAGAGGGGGATTAGAGGACCTATGGATAGGTTTCTTAGGGATGCAGAAGCTGATGCTTTACAAACGGGAGAATTAGGGGAAACTAGAAGGATAGGATTTGATAAAGAGCTACGTGATCGAACGTGTGCGGACATAGGTTGATTTTTCTTTGAGAATGGCCTTGCATTTAATGTTGTTGATAGTCCATCTTTTGTGAATATGATTCGAGCAATTGGGCGCTATGGGACAGGTTTAAGACCACCAAGTAGCTATGAGTTGAGGACTACCATATTAAAAAAGGAGGAAGAAAGCACTAAAGCTATTATAGCTGAAGTGATGAAGACGTGGACGCAAATAGGAGTATCCATATTATCAGATGGGTGGAAAGATATGAGAGGTAGACAATTGATCAACTTCCTTGTAAACAATCCATATGGTACAGTTTTTTTTCGTTCGATTGATGCTAGTGATTTGGTGAAAGATGCGACATTGTTGTTCAAGCTACTTGATGATGTGGTTGAAGAGGTTAGAGAGAATATTGTTGTTCAGGTGGTGACAGATAATGCCTCCAACTATACGAAAGTTGGGGAAATGTTGATGCAAAAGAGGAAACGGTTGTGATAGACACCATGTGCTGCTCATTGCATAGATTTAATACTTGAAAAACTTGGCGAACTACCCCAACACAAAAATGTATTGAGAAAAGCGAAAAAGGTACTATTATAACTTATAGTCATAATATTTCTTACTATATTTTGTTTTTAACTTAATGCATATGTTAATTAAAAAATTTATATCCTTTAATAGGTGAGTAATTTCCTTTATAATCATGGATGAGTATTGACATTATTGAGAAAGTTTACAAATAAGGAATTGCTCCGACCTGCTCCGACCTGCTCCTACAAGGTTTGCTACTGCATATTTGACATTGCAACGTATACTTTGAACTGAAGCGATTTTAAGAGCAAATGTTTACTTCACCGGAGTGGGGTGGATGTACATATGCAAAGAAGCCGGAAGGGAGGGAAGTCAAGAGAATCATACTAAGGGATCCGAGTTTCTGGCCTAGTATGTCCTATGCATTGAAGACACTGCACCTCTTGTTCGCGTGTTGAGGTTAGCGGATTTAGAAAAGGTGCCTGGAATGAGATTCATTTGTGGAGCAATGGATTTGGCGAAGGAGGAAATAGCCAAAAACTTGGGGGATGAAGTTGGAGCTTACCATGAGATCTGGAAGATAATTGATGAGAAATGGGAGTTCCAGATGCATCGTGATTTGCATGCAGCTGCTTAATTTTTGAATCCTCAATTCCAATATTCAGAAAAAAGGTCCACCCATTCAGAGATTAAATTTGGGTTGATAAAGTGTATGGAGAAGCTTATTCCGGATTATAACGAGCGAGAGAAGGTAGATTTACAGCTTGATGAGTTTAGGAAAAGGGAAGGAATGTTTGCCTTTGAGTTGGCTAAGAACATCTGCCACCAAACGTAGCCCTGGTATGTGAAATTTCATTTTAAGTGTTCTTCAATTATTTATGTGTTTTCTTACTAAAAGGATTATTATTGGCATTGTAGTTGATTGGTGGATTCAATGGGGAGATCAAACCCCAGAGTTAACGTCTTTTGCAGTGAAGATTTTAAGTCTTACTTGCTCATCCTCCACTTGTGAGCGGAATTGGAGTTCATTTAATATGGTATGAGTCTAGTTAGAAACTTAGAATATATCATTACTTATTATAAAATTATTTATTTGTTGACATTAATTTTTTCATTATTAACAATTGTAGGTTCATACTAAGAGAAAAAATCGATTGGCCACGGAGAAATTGAACTCATTGGTGTACATAATGTACAATAGAAAGTTGCATCAAAAATTCTTTAAGCACCGGAGTTCAACTAATGATGATGAGCTTTTAGTTCCTACTAACCTATCTTCCGATGATGAATGGGTGATGGGAGAAGATGAGGTCGGGCAAATGTCCACACATTATGCAGTGAGTATAGACATAAGTGAACTGAGTGGAAGTACACAAGCAACACAACGAAGACAAAAGAGGAGTAGAGATGCACGTAAGTTTATCAATAATTTAATGGAGTAACTTGAATATACATTAAAGTTTTTAATTCATTTACTTTAAATAATTTAGTATAGGGAAAGGAAAGCGTGTTCAATCATTAGACGATGAATCAGAGAGGGATGACATCCTTGAGGAAGAGGATGATAGGGGAGATGATACATTCCAATTTGATCTTAATTTCCGACCATTTGAAACAGGCGACCCTTTTTATGATACTGATTAGATTATCTTTTCTTCTAGTGACTTTTTGTAATATTTTTGGTTTGGACTTTGGTAGTTTGGTTATATTACTTTTGGACAATTAATTTTAAATATATTGTTGTTTTAGAAATTTATGACATTTTATACTATTTTTACATTTTTTTTTAACCATTTTCGGCCGATACGTCCGTACCAACCGTACCAGGGCATACCGTATCGCACCATATTAGGGTGCTCATATCGTACCGTATCACGTATTTTCGAACATTGCTTTATATACAATTCAGCCAACTTTTCAAGTGAGTAATCGGTCCTGACTGGTAGGAAGTGTGCCGTCTTGGTCAATCTATCCACAATCACTCATATTGCATCATGTTTACCCCGAGTGAGAGGTAAACCCGTAACAAAATCCATAGTGATACGGTCTCACTTCTATTGAGGTATTGATATACGCTACAAGCAATCCTGTTGGAAACTAATGTTCAGCCTTCACTTGTTGACATGTCATGCACCTGGTGACATAATCTACTATATCTCTCTTCATACCAGACCACCAGTAATGAATCTTCAGATCCTGGTACATTTTCGTGCTACCTGAGTGTATTGTATATGGACTACTGTGGGCTTCCTTCAAAATTGCTTGTTTCAATTCATCATCATCTGGAACACATATCTTGTCTCTGAAATACAAATAACCATTTTTCTTAATTTCAAAATCAGTTTCTTTCTCTTCTTGAACTTGTTTGTCGATGTCTATTAACTTCTTATCTTGTTTATGCTTTTCATGTATCTACTGAATTAGACTTGGCTTGACTTGTAGCTCAACTATTAGTGCACCCTCATCTGTCATCATCAATTGGATATTTATAGCTCTTAAAGCTACTAGAGACTTTCTACTTAAAGCATCAGCTACCACATTCGTCTTTCCCGGGTGATAGTTAATGATGTAGTCATAATCTTTAATTAACTCCATCCATCTCCTTTGCCTTAAATTAAGCTCCTTTTAAGTGGACAAGTATTTCATACTCTTATGGTCGGTGTAGATATAATAGCTCTCACCATACAGATAATGCCTCCAAATCTTTAGGGCAAAAACTATGGCTGCTAGCTCTAGATCATGTGTAGGGTAATTCTTTTCATGAGGTTTTAGCTATCTGGAAGCATATGCCACTACTTTTTCTTCTTGCATCAACACACAACTGAGCCCATTAAGTGATGCATCACTGTATATCACAAAATCCTTACCAGATATTGGTTACGTAAGGATCGGAGTTTCAACTAACATTGCCTTAAGCTTCTCAAAGCTTGCATGACATTTCTCATTCCACTCAAACTTAACATCCTTATGGAGTAACTTGGTCAACGGAGTTGCTATCGTTGAAAATCCCTTCGCAAATCGTCTGTAATAACCTACCGAGCCTAGAAAACTCCTGATTTCCATGACATTCTTAGGAGGTTTCCATTCCATAATTGCTTCTATCTTCTTTGGGTCAGCCTTAATGCCCTCTGCAGATACAATGTGTCTCAGAAATGCAATCTCATTCAACCAGAATTCATATTTGCTCAATTTGGCATACAATTTCTACTCCCTCAACGTTTGCAATACCGTCCGGAGTCCTTAGAATACACTAGAATATCATCAATAAAGACCACCACAAATTGATCCAAGTAAGCACGGAAGATACGGTTCATCAGATCCATAAAGGTTGCATGTGCGTTTGTGAGCCCAAATGGCATCACTACAAACTCATAATGTCTGTATCGTGTTCTGAAGGTTGTCTTAGGAATGTCAAATTCCTTCACTCTCAGTTGATGGTACCCTGATTTGAGATCAATCTTGGAGAACACACTAGCTTCTCTCAACTGATCAAATAGATCATCAATCCTAGGCAAATGATACTTATTCTTGATTATAAGCTTGTTCAATTGTCTGTAATCTACATACAGTCTTAGCGACCCATCTTTCTTCTTCACAAATAATACAGGTGCTCCCCAAGGGGATACACTGAGTCGTATAAATCCCTTGTCTAGCAGTTCTTGCAACTGTATATTTAATTCCTTCAATTCAGCGGTGCCATCTTGTAAGGAGTAATCAAAACTGAGGTAGTACCTAGCATAATATCAATAACAAATTAAACCTCCCTCTTTAGTGGTAAGCCAGGTAACTCATTCGAAAACACATCCGAGAAACCACACACAGTGGGTATATCCTGTAAACTAGATCCAATCCTCTGAGAATCAATTACATGTGCTAGATAAGCTTCACACCCCTTTCCAATCAATTCTCTAGTAGTAGTGACTGAAATAATATTAGAGAGGAAATCTAATCTCTCTCCCACTATGGTGATCTCTACACTCTTTGAGATCTTAAGAGTAATTCTCTTGTGACAACAGTCAATAACCACCATGTGTCTGGATAACCAATCCATGCCCAAAATTACATTAAACTCATGGAAAGGTAACTCCACCAGATCACTTGGAAAGTCACACCCCTGATCTCATGGATAGGAACAATCTCTGTAAACCCGATTCACAATCACACTAGTGACCTAAGGGATTACTAACTAGAATCTCATGCTCAGCGATATCTGTCTTTAGGTTTCTCTCTCTGGGTATAGATGTACAGATGTACGAATGTGTGGATCTTGGATCTATCAATGCACGTGCTGAAATATCAAAAATAGAAATCATATCCATTACAAATCTGGCGCATCCTACTCCTCTTGAGCCCTGATGGCATATGCACGTGCAGGTGTGTGTGTGTATCCTGTCTCCCCATTGACTCCTGAGTAGCTTTTTGACTGCTCCTTCTGACATCTATCTACCCCGATCTCTTATCCCTCGGAGCTATCGTCCTTGATCTCACAGTAGTCTGTGGAGTAAAAGTGGCCTTATTCTTCAGGCAATCCTTCTGGAAATGGTCATGTGACCACATCTCAAACATGTCTTGTTAGCCTCCAACACTCTCATGAATGCCTCATCCCGTAATGCTCATATGGAGGCAATGTTGGTGCCCTCGTTACACTCCTAGGGGTACTAGCCACTTGATGAGGCTAACTGGCCTGAACTGGCAGTGGATCCCTATCCCTGTCTCTGTGTCTGTGGCTGATTGTGACTGATAGTCTGGGGTCCATTTTGTTTCTTGCTGGGTGGCTGTGAAACATTGGACTGTTATTGACCCCGTCTCTGTTGGCTTCTATCTTTTTGGACCTGCTTTTCTTTCTTTACTCTTTCAACATTCAGGGTTGCTGAAACTAGGCATGAGAAGTCCTCTAACTGTAATGCTGTCAGTTAGAGGCATATGTAGTCATTCAATCTATCCTCAAACCTCCTGCACCTGTCTGCCTCAGTCGCCACAATCTCATTTGCATACTTACTAAGCCTGATGAACTCTCTCTTTTACTCAGTAACAGTCATCTGTCTCTGCCTCAGGTTGATGAACTCTCTCTTCATATTATCCATGTGAATACGACCAATATATTTCCTTCGAAACTCTCTCAGGAAGAACTCCTAGGTCCTCTCCTCTACCCATACCAAATCTGCTACTAAGGTCCACCACTGGTAGGCATCCTCCTGTAATAAGGAAACTGTACACTCTACCGTCTCCTTAGGTGTGCAATGCATCTGCTCTAAGTTCCTCTCAGTCCTCTCTAACCAGTACTCAGCAACAGAGGCATCCTTATCTTTCATACCATGGAAATCTATCGGTCTATGTTGTGCCAGTCTCTCAATCATGGACTACCGTAGAGCAGCTCTGGCTACATTCTGGAAGAACTCAGCCATCTGCTACATAAACGCTGGCTAACCCAGAGCCTCCTAATGAGCCATTCTTGGACTCACAGACTCATCAAAAACTCTCCCAACTACACTGGTAGGACTCACCAATCCTCGCCCTTCAGGCACAATCTACTATCTACACGCAGAAATTCCAACGCGCTAAGCATATTTACTTAGTGGGTGTATACTAAATTTGAATATATAATTTTCAAATATAAACATTTTCATATCATAAACCAAATCACTTATCAAATTGTGTAAACACATTTAAAAACCAAATCACAAATACATTAATGATTAGTCTAAATCAATTTCCATTGCTCATTGTAAACACTTGTATGAAACCTTGGACTAAAAAATGGGCTCTCCAGCATTGGACACTTGATGCCTACCTCATGGATTGCATTATACATATATAAAACAATCAATTGGAACCGAACACTCGGTGCCTCTCAAGGTCCCTAAATTAATGGTTTTCATTTTATTTCAAAACCAAATTCCAATCCTCACTTACCAATACTCAGATTTACTAGGGCTCATTTAACATTTCAATTGGTTACATATAATAATCACACATTCTTTTCACTTAAACAATTCTATAAACCATTCAAACATATTACATTTAAAACTCAATTCCTTCCATAAATCAACATAGCATTTCAAAACACACATTCAAACATATTTAGTAGATCAAGTTTAATTAAAACACTCAAGTATTAACATTTTAAAAAGTCATATTCATAAAATTAAAAACAAAGATTCAAATTAAATGTACACCAACCTTTTTGCCACCTTCCTTGAGTTATTACTTTCCAACGGAAACTCAAACATTTTCCTTTCCTTTTCCTTGGCTTTCTTAAGCTATCTCCTCACCTACATATCACATTCTTGCTTAGAATACACAACATTGAACTTCACAAAACTCGTTAAATAACTTCTAACTTAAATAACTTATAAAATGACACTTTTCACAAAAAAACTTCCCTACTTGATTTCTACTTAACTGAAACACTAAAATTCCAATTTTTTTCTATAAACCTTATTTATATACACCTAGGAATGTCCTCATATGCCCGAAATAATTTTCTGAAGCCCGAAATGAAAAGTCAAATTTTTGGCACCCCCTTTGACTGAACACTATTCGCAGCCCTCTCCCTTGCTTTTCTTTCCTCAATTCTTGCTCCATTCATCTCCCTAACTCGCATTAGCTCACCCGTAAAACGATTATGAAAAATTTCAATTATCAAGTAGCAAAACCTAAGAAAAACCCCACTTTTTCATCACTTTTTCAATGCAACTTTTACACTTTTGGTTTCTAAACTCAATTCTCTTCACCACTAACTCAAATATGCTTAATAACACTCATCTATGTCATTAGAATGCATATAAAAAGTGGCATTTCATGAAAACCAAAAATGCTCTTTATCGGGTGAAAACTAACTTTACATTGTCTCTATGCAATTCTCTTTGAATTCTAAGTTGATTTAACACTTAACCAACCTTGATTCAACATGGAATCATGCTTAAAAGACTCAAATTTCATTGGATTCCTACACCCCTCACTATGGCCTTTCATGGCATAACATACACATAGTTCATTTCCTTTGAATTTTTCATGCTAACTCATTCAAACATTTTATCAAACACTTAACAAATAAATTATTTCAATCAAATACAAGCTAAAATCACATTTTAGAATTTCCAACACAACCCTAGCTCTTCCAACTTCATGGCTCTACATGATTTATACTTGATTTTGTTCTCTAATAACTCAACTCTTATCACAAACAAAAACCCACATCCAAATCCAACCCAAACATCAATATAACACCATTCCAACAAGTTGAAAAACATGAAAACTAACCTTGGTTTGCTTGGTTTATTGCTACAAACTTGTTTATCTAGCTTAGGTTCGCTTGGATACTTGATTTGGAACTCAAAATTTGGCTTGAATCTCACTTGATCATGCTTGTTTTCCCCTTAGCCAAATTCACCCCTTTCTTTCCTTCTCTCTATATTTTTTTTCTTTGGTTTTTGATTTTTGGCGAGACCACACACCATGTCAACATATATATATATATATATATATATATTTCTTTTCCAAAAATGACCATTAAGTCTCTTTAAAAATTTGGTTTTCGTCCCTCAACTTTGCTTAATTCTAGTTTGACCCCAAATATAATTTATTTCTTTCATTTTGCATGCCACATTTCATTAATCATAATAATAACAATAATGATAATATTCATGCTTATAAATTTAGGGGTGTTACAACTTGATTATCTAGCTTCGTTTAGGTTGAAGACTTTATTTGGATGTTGAAAATTGCATGGAATCACTTGATCTTCCCTTTTCCATCCATGGCTAACACACACCTCTTTATCTCCCTTTGGTCTCAGCTTTGTGTTGTGTTTGTTGTGTTTTGCTTCTTGTTTTGGTAAGAAATACGCAAGAAATATATTTGTTTCATTTTAGTCCCTTATCACACTTAATAATCTCTTAAGACCATTTACCATTTTACCCTCCTATTTATTCTCTCATTAGGTTCAATCAATTCTTAGGTTCCCTACATTCTTTAGGCACTTTCATTAATCGTTTAAGGTCCCAAAATATCACTCAGGGACTATTGCTAGAGAAACTCTAAATAGAATTGAGGCTTACAATATATATATTCACACTTAATATACTTTTGCATGCTAATTCTCAATTTAAAAATGATATTCATGCTTAATAACTCTGGGGTGTTACACGCTCCTCGATCTCTAGCTACATGATCGGTTGCTCATGAGTCTATAGTCCATAGAAGACGAGATTCAGTGAGTAATAATGACCTAGAAATGTAAGTATAATTAAATGTTTTTGGGTAACACTGTACCTTTTCCTTCTTTTGCTTAGTACATTCATAAGCAAATGGCCCAATTGGCTACAATTGAAACAATTCATTTTGGCTTTATCCTTCCTAGCCCCGGCGCACTTTTCCTTATTGCGCTTCCCAATCTCATTCTTTTTAAAATTGGGATTGCCATTCCCTTTCTTGAAGTACTTCTTCTTGCCTCCTATGCACTTAAAGCCTATGCCTTTACGCTTGCTGGATTCAGCCATGTAAAGTTGATCGGAAGCTTTAACCGCTTCTAAGCGCTCGTCTTCCAACTCAACATGACTGCGAAATGTCATCAAATGTTTCGATGTTATCATTGTGAGTCATGTTGATCTTCATATTCTCCCAATTGGAGGGAAGAGATCGGATCACGGCTTGTACTTGCTGCTCATCAGTGAGATTATGCCCAATAGTCTTGAGTTCACATATCATGTTTGATATTTTCCTAAGGTGTTGCCTCATTGCATGATTCTGGCGCTTCCTATAGGTGTCAAACTTGATGGTAAGCCTTCTTAGCTTAGTGGTTGAAGTACCAACATACTTGTCTTTTAGGGCCATCCACATGTCCTGGGTAGCCATATACTTTTCATATATGCACACGAGGTCATCATCCATACTGTTCAGGATCGTAATTTGAGCAATGCTATTCTTCTTCTTCCAAGCCTAATAGACCTCCATGCCTTTTCTACTTTGAGCAAATGTACTTGACTGGAGCGGTATCATAGTGTTTGTCAGGGTCTTAAGAGCATCCTGCTCTTCAAGAATGTACTGAATTTTTTGATGCTAAATATCATAATTTTCACCATTCAGTTTCTCACCCTTGTTCAATTAAGTAATGATAGTCTTTGAAATTGAAGCCATTTCCTAAAATGATGTTCATTTTTATTTAGAGACTTACAATCCATATCCTTTTATATCTATACTAGCACATCCACTATTCATTTCACTATAATCTTGCAACAACTATACACTCATAAATATGAAAGAGGAATCCTTGGACAAGAATCGAAAAAGTAGTCAAACCACCAATCATCATCCAATTCTAATTATTCGCTAAACAATATTTATAAGTATTTTGTGTAAAGCAGTCCTAATTTCATTCCTTAATAGAATCAGGACACCCACATATGTATTATGAATATAAAATCAATATTAATAAAACAACATATCACAAATGATAAAGAAATAAAACTACATTATCCATATACTATGCATAAAATGAGATAACCAACGTAAATATATAAATACTATTTACAACATGATAATGAAAAGAAAACAATATCAATCATGATGATAAGGGGTATGAGAAGTAATCTCCTCATGATAACTCACTGGTCGAAATCAATCGTCATCTCGGGATCTTCCTCATCTGATGATATGTCTATGACTTCAACCATCTCATCCTCAAAAGTATCTATGACATCAATGTCCATATCATCGTCTGATATATCAATAACCTCGATATCATTCTCGTCATCTGAAATGACTATAATATTGGTCGGATAATCAGAAGACACATAATCCGAAGACTCGACGCCCTCCTCGTCATCTGAAATGACTATAACATCAACTGGATAATCAGAAGGCACATAATCCGGAGGATTGATGCCCTCCTTATCATTTGAAATGACTACAACATCAGTCGGATCATCAAAAATAACGATGATGTTAGGACTCTCAACTATCTCGATGACTTTCTCGATTTCTTCATTAGAATCAGTAAAATAATGAATAACACGATAGGTCATCTACAAACACAATTTGCTATATTAAACATATTAAACAATTTAGTATATTTAAACAAAATACAATGTTTAAATTTTATTAAATTAATAGACTATTAATAAGAAAGAAAAAAAAGAATTTTTTTTTTTTGAACAAATCTTTTTTCAATCATCGGAGATCGCTAGCGGCGGTGGCACATGGAATCATTGGTGACCGTCGTGGTCACGCGCCAGCAATCACGGCACACCGACCGCACGTGCAGCGCAAAAAGGCGTTGCACTATGCCTCGGCACGACACGTGGCTGGCTTTGGCGTAGCCACACATCCACGACATATGTCCCATCCAGACGTTGCCACGTATCATTATACGTGGCATAATCTGGTTCGTCTATTTTGGTGACACATGGCTTCACATGATGGCACCATATTAATACACATGTCATTACTAGATTCAGCCACATTGTGTAACACATGGACGTATCACATGGCACCACGTCGTCTACATGTGGCTTATTTTGATTGGTTAACTTATGGTATATGTGGCTCTACCAGAAAATGACATGTACTCTCTATGACACGCCCTTTCCCCTGGCCAACACGTGTAATTGACACTATTCATCATCTTTAACATTTTGAAAACGTTTTCCAGAATTTCAGTTTTAATTCTCAAACATTAAAATTGTTTTATTTACTCGTTTCTCATCCAAATTGCTCATATGATATGTCGTTGGAAAGCTTTTTTCGAGCCCTATCCAATGGTACAATTTTTATGTGGAAAAAAATGAACTTAAATGGCATTAAAATCTAAGAATAGATTCAGGCATTTTATACAGTTCACCATTGTTTTAAAAAAATAACATTCTAAATGCCTTAAACTCAACATGAAAAGTAAGTTTTAAGTCATTTATCATCATTCCACGAACAAACAACACAATCTTGCTCAATACCAATGTTAAAATCTCTTAACATTAATAGTAACAATATATATATATATCTTTAAAATCAGTAAATAAAAACTTGAGATGTAGCAGAAGATACTCAAAGTCGCGTTGTTCAACCAATGGTTGGATCTTGATCACCAAATGGGAAGGAAACCACAGTTCATAATGTTAAATGTCTTGTCTTTCTTCTCTGTTCTGTTAGTGTTATTTCTCTGTACATTGTGTTTTTGTTTTTTTCTTTTTCTGTAGGTTTTCTTCTCTGTTCTCTGGCAAGCAATTAACTGCAAGTTTTATAGAGGAGTAATTACATCATGCAGTTACTTGGAAACTTATGAAATTGCCAATGGTAGTTAATGAATGTAATCCAATTCTCTATTGGATCTTGGTTCTGAGTTTGGGTTTTGGGTCATCTTGGGTGGACCCGACCCAAGACCATACAACCCAATATCTCCCACTCACACAAGATGAGCTCAACAGAACTTATAAAGAAAACATTAGTGACCCCTTTTTAATAAGAAGTACAGACATTCATACAGACAAATATATTGTGTGACCTATGAACAACATTATATGTGATAGGACTTACTTTTTAAATCTCAATTGTACTTCTATACAAGAGATTGTAAATTTGTTCTTTATTATGCCCTAGATTTAATAGAATTTTATTTGCTCAAGCACGTTCGATCCCTTTAACACAATATGCTTGATTCTCTAATACTTCATATAATTACAATTGTGATTCCAAATCACAATTTGTCGATATGTAAATATATGAAAAATAAAATTCATTAAATCTTTATAAGCACATGTTAATGCATACAAGAATATATTGGGTTAGGTAAGCTTAAGTACATCCGCTAGACTATTAGAAGAGGCATATGGAGAATTTAGGCATTATTTGATTAAAGGCTAGGTGAAGATAGTGTAAAAAAGGTGGATAATGAGGTTGAGTGAATTGGTTAGATGAAGTTGTGACCCTAAAACTCCTAATCGATTGATTTAGATCTTTAATTTCTAGTTTTAATTTTCGACTTTTACTTTAGCAATTCCCACTCTCATTTTTCATAGTTTGAATAAGGCTAGTTTTGATATAATTTTAGTACTTAATGAGTTGGCTAGCAATCCTTATGGAAACGATATATTTCTTTATCACTTAATACTTGTGGATCGTGTATACTTGCACGGATTTATTATGTGCGTGTGTGTGTTGTGAACTCTACACGTACTTCATTACTAAACCCTTCAAATTAAAGCTATCATTGCACCACGGTCAGTGCCAAAATTGTTGTAGGTGAAATTAACGAACGAAATAAGAGGCAGTAATAACTAACTCAAAGGAAAATGAAAGAAGAATTTGATTATAAAGTGACAAAAAAAAAAAAAGAATATGATCCTATTAAGAGGAATAATTTTAACAAAGTAACGACTTAATATTCTTTTCTCCCCTTTTTCCTATTGAAAAATGTTCACTTTTTATAAACAACTCGACCTTTCCTACTTCCTCTCATGAATCCCTTTTTGTGCACCATTCTCCCCATTTCGCAAATCATGCGTCAAGGTGATATGCCTACTACATTCATGCTAAGTCTGCTAATCGTGGCTTGGTGGCAATTGATACGAATCGGGTCAAATGGTCGAGTCGACTGGTCGGGTCGGATAATAGGGACAAATTTATCCAATTTTCTTGGGTTTGGGCCTAGTATGATCATTCTCAGGCCTTTATCATCTTGGGCTCAATATTGATCAATAATCTAAGGGGTTGTTTACTTTTAACACTTCTCACTTAATAAGTCTGAATTGGATCCATTAAGTTATTTTTGTTTGCTTTATTTTTTTATCATTTAAAACTACCCCAAAAATCACTTAAAAGGATTATAGTTTTCAACTTTTATCTGAATTCCAAATCACTTAAGGGGAAGCTTCATTTTAGTCTTTAAGGCTTCAGAAAATATCAAGTTTTTAAATCTCTTTTGGAAACAGTTTTTTGCATCCATATTGAAAACTCTTCAAAAAAGTCCAAATCATTAGTCAACTCATAGTCAAACCAAACAGAAAAATTTAAAAGACTCAATTGCCCCTTATCATCTAGATTGACCAGTTTGTCTCTAATGAAACCAAAATATTGCATATCATTCCATCAATAAAAAAGTGACATGTGTACCATAATATAATTATTTTTTTAAGAAAAATCATTATTAGTTTTTAAAAAACTTAAACAATAAAAAAATCATTTTAAACAATAAAGATGTTGAAATGGAGATAAAATAATAATAATAATAATAAAATTAAAAAAAGTTACATATTAAAAATTAGGAAAAAAAAAACAAATTAAAACAAATTAAACATATCAAATCTTGTATAAGAGATCAAGATAAAATGTGATTAAAAAGAGAGAGAGAGAGATTAAACAAAAAAAAAGAAATGAAACTCCATCATCTCTATCATGCGACAAGGATGATGGAGGGACTTCATCGCATAAAGACTATGATCTAATCTTCGTGGCTATAGAGACCACCAGAGATGTGCAAGAGAGAGCTAAGTTGTAATTGGTTTGCGATGATTGATTTTATAAAAGCTCTAGTTTGCACTGTGAGTTTTGAGTTGATTGATTGGTTTCTGGTTTGTTAAAGAAGACTGTTCTTCTTCTTCTTTGTCTCCCTTTCCTTTCCTTTCCTCCAACCATAAGTTCTAGGTTTGGTTCGAACTTAAACATGCTCTAGTTCTAAGTTTGATCAAACCCAGAACCTAGACCACAACATGAGAAATATATATATATATATATATATATATTGAAGAATTTGGAGGGTGGGGATGAAGAAGAAGACAACAGTGGCTAAAGAAAGATGTTCGGGGTTTGTAGTTGGTATTTGATGTTTGTGGTTGTTGTTTGGGGTTGATGTTGGGGTAGGGACAAAGATGAATTTGCATTTTTTTTTTTTATTAAAAAAAAAATTGTTTTGCAAATCTTCAGCATTTTGAGTTTAAACCTAGATGTTTGAACTTAATTTTTTTTTTTTTTAAAATAATTATTATTTTTTTTCATCATTAATTTTAATTTCCACCGACCACCTCTACAATAGATGATGGAGATCTTTCTTATTTTTTTAAATTAATTAATTTTTTTGATTTTTTAATTGTTTTAATTTTTTTTATATGTTTAAAAATTCTAATCATCCACATATCACGATCTTAGCCTTTCACACGAAAAGATCATCTTACCATATCCGTCCAAACTATTTGTCACAATTGACCGTTAGTTGATTAATGGTTTAGATTTTTTTGAAGAGTTTTAAATAAGTTAGAGATGAAAAAAGTTGTTTCGAAAATATCTTTAAAAATATGATATTTTTCGAAACCTCAATGACTAAAATAAAGTTTTCTCTTCACTTAATGATTTTTAAAATATATTATTCCAAATCTATCCTCCTCAAAATAATATATTTTCAAATTTATCCTAATTTTATATTATACAAGTTTCTTTTATGTTATAAGAAACATTGTTGATAAATAAAAACCCTAAACATCTTATCTTCAATTTTCTTATAGCTGGATTACTATATTTTTCCGATTAAATTCTGGTAAAAATCTTTATTTATTTTCTTTATTAAACTACTTTTGGCTATTGTGTTTATTTAAATATATAAATTTAATTTACTCTACTATAGTAATTAATCATATTTTAATTATGAATACAAGTATATATTAATATATACATAAAAGTGTTTTAGCTTTTGTTAAATAATTTATTTATAATTGTTTGTATTATATTAAATGAAATTACATAATAACTAATTGTAAAAATGTATAAATGTCAAAATTACTAGTTTTCATATAATTTTAATTTTTAAAAAGGAATAAGATTACTATATATTCAAAGGTAAGTGAAAAAAATACAAACATGTTATTCAGATTTCAGATTTCGATCACTATTTAGTTTTTAGTGGCTTTCAACATTATTCATTATTCAGACAAAAAAAAATAATAAGCAAATTTATAGCAAATAAAAAAATTAAATAATCAATCTTTTAAGGGTTATTACCAATTTACCCCTAGAAATGAAAATACTATCAAACCACCACTAGTTTTGAAAATATTAGCCAAAAAGGCCCGATCGTCAATTGGAATAGTAAAACGATTAAGAAAGTGATAGATCCGTTAATACAAAGGGTATAATCTTCAATGTCTTTGTTAGAATAGCTAGATTGAATTAAAAACTTAAATAAAAATAAAAATAAAAAATTCATTAAAAAAATACAAAAACTAAATTATAAAAAAAAAATGGTTTTTTTCTTTTTCCCTCTCTCTCTCTTCTTCTTCTGTCACTCTCTCTCTCTCTCTCTCTCTCTCTCCCTCTCTTTTCTTTTTCTATAATTCTCTCTCTTTCTCTCTTCATCCTCTTATTCTTCTTTTTCAATCTCTTAAACCATCATCAGATCTGGAAAAACCACATTTATCAAATCCATTCATCAGATCTAGAAAAATGCTTAGTGACCCTTGGCTCGAAATCACCAAACCACGACAAAGTGAAGCTATGCTTCTAGTCTGTCAGCTCAAACACTCCCACCACTTATGTTTTGCAAAGTCGCTGCTATCGTTGAAGCAATGCGATAAGCTGTCTGCTATTGCGTCAAGTGGTGCGACAGTACAGAGATGGATCAGATCAAGAGGACGCTATTCCCGATACGGTTCATGGAGAAGATGAAGAAGACAATGAGGAACGGTAGGCTATGTGTTGTCATCGTGGAGCGATGTGGCAGTGCCAAGGTGGATCTACGGGCACTGTCCTCGGGTTTGTTGATCATTGGATGAGTTATTATTGGGTCTATGGGTTTGATTACTGGATGTGTGTTATTTGATGTGTGTTGTTGATGACTAGATATGGATTTGATTACTGGATGTGTGTTATTGAGTAATTCTTGAGTTCGTTGATTACTGGATGTGTGTTGTTGTGATATAATGAATTCTGCTTTGTTTTTTGTTTCATGTAATTTTAGTTTTTTTTTTTTTTTTTTAGTTTTTTTTTTTCTTTAATGCAAATTTTGAAGATTTGGCCCAGATCTTCTAACTTTCGAAGATCTAGTACCCAGATCTTCATCTTTTGGTTTCATTTTAATTTTTTTTTTTAAATTCTGATGAATTTTTTTTCAATTTAATTTATTTAATAATAATTCTTATTTTAATTATTTAAAATTATAATTTATTTATTTTAATTGTAAATTCTAAAAATTTTTAATTTTTATTTATTTTTTATTTTGGTTGTCAAATGGTAGTTTGGTAATTGAATAATTTTTTGTTTTTTATTTTTTAATTTTTTATTGTAAGGGTATTTTTATCTTTTAATACTTTTGTCACAAAATCACTAAAAATCTTAATGGAAACTGCTTTTGGCATACGATAACGGATTTTTTGGCTAATATTTTAAAAATGGGGGTACACTGATATTAATTTCATTTTTAGGGATTGTTTTGGATTTTTCCCATGTTTTAAATCATCAGATTTTCTCATTAATTTTAATATATTTCAATCTTAATTATATAAAAATTAAATAATTTTTTATATTTATTTTGGATATTTTATAAATGCATAATAATTAATATAAAATTTATCAAATATATGTATATTGTTTTTTTGATTTATAATAATATTAACAATAAAAATAACCAAAAAGCAACTTAATTAACTTCATAGTCAGCACCGTTAACAATGATTATGTTAAAAGCTACAAAATTACGTGTATAGCATAATTATGTTAAAATGAATATCTATAAATCTATGAAAAGAACTTTTTTTTAAAAAATTTTCCTACTAACTTCATCATCTATTTGAAGGAAGATTGCGCTTATATCCCTTTAATTTTAGATGAAACCAGATATATGTACAAAAGATCTTTTAAATAAACAAACCTACCCTAAATACTGTTGACTAGTTGGTTGAGTAATTTAAAGTTAAAGGTGAAAAAGGTAAATAAACTCTTCAAACGTGAGATTAAACAAATTAAAAAAATTAACCCTAACTAATCATAATTGGTCACATCACCCTCTCACATAAAACTAATTTGAAAAAAAAAAAAAAAACCCCTCATGTAAAATACTCAGTAACCCTAAACCCCAAAGAATAATGGACAATTCTTGGTAATGCATCTCGTTTGATATTAAACTAATCAATCAATAAATTTGGTCTAGTTTAGAATAGATCCTCTGCCTTGTAACACCACCTCTAATATTAGACCTCTTGGTTCCATATATTGTTTATTTAAAGTCATTGAGATCATGAACTGCATGGTTTATTATGAATCAATACTAGGACTGTTTAGGCCTTTATTACCCTCTTTAATATGTGTTTATCTTAACCTGCAGCAGGTTGCATGGTTAGGACTTAGGGTTACCAGGTTAGAGTCCTATTTGAGATAGAGAATTTCAAGTTTTGAGAAATAAAATAATTTTAGTAGTAGGGTTAATTTTTAATTCTCAAATTTTGAAAGCAAATAAAGAATGACGCAAATTGGATCGCAAAATTCCAACGTTGAAGTCATTTTTGCAAGCAAGAAACATTATACATTTCAGTAAAGCTATCCTCGTTATTTGTGCAATAATTCTCAGAAATTTCATGAAAGTAAAAATACCAGCAAAAAAATGTGTTTTAACGTGAATTCTAGAATATATTGTCGTATCAATCATCATAATTTTAATGTCTCTTTGAGTTAAAATTTTAAATCAAATTGAGTACTTCGAAAAACTAACAATTTTCTATGTACTAATCTTAGGGCACTTGTGAAGACCAAAAAAAAAAAAAAAAAAATTCAAACACAAACGTTTTAACGTGAAATCTGAAAAAGATTTTTCGTGAAAGAAGGCTAAGGTTCCTTTTGGATTTTTAGGTCAATCATGATTATTAAGCCAACACTGAATCAATTTATAGAATTTTTATAGCAGCCTCCCATCATTCATTTCGGGTTGTTGCATTTGCTCTTCCTGCTACTGGAGAAATACATGAATAAAAAAGCTAGACAAGCTTTCTTTCAATCTCTTCGCCATACCAAAATAAAACAAAACAAATACATAAGCACTATATGGACATGAAGGTAGATTATATATCTAATTGTGCATTCTAAGAAATTTAGGAATACAAAGTCTAAAAAGCACATAAAAGAGTAGAAAGCCATTTTCAAATATTCACCATGTCACTAAGCATGCTACCATATAAGCAATGACACCGAAATGACAAGTACAGGATCCCATCCTTTCAGAAAAATGATTCAGGATAAAGATAAAAGTGCAATGTTTCAAGGATCTGTAAACAGACAGACTTGGCCCAACTGCTCCACTCACTTAAACTTCTTCTCTGTCGCCGTTGTGATTTCTTTGTTCTCTTTTCATTCTCTCAAAGACATCGTTACAACAAGCAGAAAGGAAACAAGGTCAAATCAAATTCAAGATGCAACCAGATCAGGCGTTTCAGCTTCAATGGATAACAAAGCAGTGTGTACTTTGTCCAACCAATTGTCCAGCCGATCACGCAAAGATTTGATTTGGGGGATCCCCAAAACTCTAGGCTGCACCCATGACACATGTACGGTTCCTTCAACTTGATCAATTATACCCTCTATGAGATGAACCTGCAGCAAGATATTCCCAATGTTTAACCAACAGAATAGACAAGCTTTTACAGTATTTTTACTTGTCTGATTGCATGAACCATTACACCTAAAGCAAAATCATCCCATTTTTCAAACTATTGAATTGACAAGAAAACGAGTACCTCTGCAAAACTTTTTACAGGAATTTGTACCTCCCTAACATGACCCTACGCATCTTCAAACATTAATCTAAGTGCAAATTCTAATGATTTTTCATAATTTTCACAAACTCGATATTGTCTTTCTACAATGTTGCTTCAGGCAGAAAAAAAAAAAAAAAGATAGAACAGTTACCAAAACAATTGTGCAGGCCTGAAAGACAACTAAAAATCTGGTGCACCTTCAATTTACTTTTAATAATATATAAATGCAATCATAACTCTAAACTCGAAGCTCTAATCCATCTAAAAGAGGCGTTCACCATGTGTTCACATATTCAAAGTAGCAAGGGAACAGGTGGTAAATAAATGAACAAGTATACGTGTTAAAATTGAAATTAATAGCGACTTACAGAAAGACTCTTCATGAGGAGATGCTCCACATCCTCAATAGAGAGTTTTGTGCGCTCTGCAATGATGTTTAGTGGAATAGTTCGATCCTCGATGGTCGGCTTCAAGTATAGAGATGTCAGTTCAATTCAGCGTTAAAGTAAAAAGATATCATGGTACAGTGAAGCATACATACCTAAAGATAATTTCCATCAGGCATAGAATGTTAATTTTTTCCAGTAGCTTCTTTTCATTCTCAACTAATGCTGGTTGAGCCCTCAGGGCAGCATTGTGTACGCGGCACAATTCTTGATAGCGACCTAAGTCACCAGAGTTAAATGCCTCGAGTATATAGTATAGCCACTCAACCTTTGTCCCCAGAAGACTCTTAATCTGTTAAAAAGTGATAATCATAAAGGTACAAGAATTCAGGGAAAATAAATGCTCTGATACCTAGTTGAAGTTTATACGAGAGAGTATATGACAAGAACAAAAGACAAGCAAAGATAGGAAACAAGGTAGCAGCTGCTCGTCGATATTCATACACTGATGCCTACTTATATAATAAAGAAAAAAAGGTAGTTTGGGTATTTAATCCACCCACATATAATAAAAAATAAATAAATAAATAAATTAACACTAATACACTCCTATCAAAGTATAAGTTTTGAGAAAGGGACAAAATCTAACAAAATCATGCAACACTCAATACACACAGACATTCATGAGGCATGCACTAGGATGTGTTCTTACAGCACAATTCAACCACTAATGAAAAATGTCTTAATATTCTATCGTTTATCAATGGTTGCACATATTCATCACAGGTCAAATTTATGATTCAAAATCACACTAAGAAACTCACACCAATCGTGGGATATATTCTACAGACAAACTCAACAATCACCAATAACAATATAATGAGTTGTTAAATAAGAGACTGCCGAAAACATGGACAATGCGTGCATAAAAAATTAAGAGAGTAATCATTCAATATGACCTCCATGATACAGTATGCAACCAACCTTGCTGATTGGGTGCCCAGCTCAACCTGGGCTGAATGCACTGGGTAATACCAGGGTGTAGCCTCCCTGGTTGCTGAGGAGGGATATCAAAACACTATATCAAATTTGGAGACCCAGCTACTTCTTTTTCTTTTTTTTTTCTTTTTTTTTATTTCAAACTTAAAAAATAAAAAATAGAAACAAAAAGTTTAGAATATTATATTTTAGAAATAAACAAACCAGAAGCGACTATTTAAAAAAAATAATAATAATAACAGTAACCAAGGTCTACTAGCCACCACCATATGGACTGTGCACCATCTCCTCTGAAAATAACTCTCTTTCTATGCTCCAATTCTTGCAAATATCTTCCATCACAATCAGTTGGACAGGGATCACTTAAGTTCAGATGGGCTCCAATTCTGGTTAATTATCTCTTTCGTTAGATTAATATGCAGTAAAACTGAAGACAGTCAGTTTTTATGGGGTATGATAGTGGGATGAATGTACAGAAAATAGCTCTTTTGTGGGTCTGAGAGAGGCACAGAAAAAGTTGACTACGAAGGTGAGGAATTGAGTGGGTTTGTTTGCATTTCTGAAGTTGTGGTAGTAAAGGTAAATTCATAAGTGGGTTTTGGAAAATTTGGTATTTGAGGAAGTGTATTGAGGAAGTGTGAAATTAAAGTACAAGTGCGTTTGGAGATGTGGTTTACATGAGAACAAAAAAAATTTAAGGCAAAAGAGAGCTTTGGAGATTTGATTGTGTATGAACTAAAACTGTTTTTCCTTTACTTTTTTTTTAAAAAACTATATATATATATTTTTTCACTTTGCCAAAAATGCAAAATTACAACATTATTTTTGAGTATGGACCGGACACAGGTAATCTTTAGGGAAGCGGCTCCAACATGAATACCGTCCTGCTCAGAACTGTCCTGTGAAACTGCCAGCCCAACCAAAATAAATGCTTTATAGATAAACATCACCCCAGTCACCACCTCCTGCCTTTCTCTATCTATATTCTTCAGCTTTTCTAGGCTAGTCAAGTGAAGCCCTAAACATGGGAGAAGGCACAAGACCAAAGCCATGCTTGTACAAAATGAAGTTAATACTAGAAAAGACAGCCCCAGGATTTACTGGAAGACATTCGTTTCCATTCACATACTAGACATTTGACAGAATCCCACTCGATAACTGCGGCAAACTATGGATATAGCTAAAGGAGTTAGCAATTTGTAAAGAGCCAGCATTGTGCCTCTTAAGGCCTCTAATCCCCTTCCAGAATGCACAAATGCAGTTTATTGTTTAGCAGAGCATCAAAGGACTACACAGGTATCTTTTATTTATGCCCTTAAACAGAGCAGCAGGCCAATAGCCACATCACAAGCTTAGAAACTGACATTTTCAATTTAAATTTTTCCAAGTAAAAGTACATAAACCAATGCTATCAAACGTAGCATGAATAATGCACAACTAAACTTATTAAGAGTAGGGAAAAGGAGGCCACCTAATCTAGTACACACATTCAAGAGAAAATACATAAAACACATTTAGCCCATTTACTTCACCTAAGACCATTTTAATTCTTCCCTGACCAGACGAGTGCATATGGTTGTCTCATTGTCCCAATAAAATTTCTCCAAAAGGAACATTTATAAACTTGTATCAATCAGGTAACTCCAGGTTTGTATAGAGATGAATCTATAACCAGTTGATCAACAGTACTTATTCACCATTTTCCTCTACCTTTTTTGTAATAACCTTGACCCAATTAGTTTTTGAATTGTGCCCAAAAGTTGAAGTTATAACCAACGATCGGAAATGAAAGATTTTTTAATAAATAAAGTGAACTAAACACCCAACAAGGCCAACATGTTTCAACTGAACTAGGTGTACACTTGAGCTCAATTTGTTTCTTCTTTCATTTAAAACAAGTTGGGACTTTTTTAAATTCACTTGATATAAAATTCCCCATTTCCAATTATTAGCTCTAACTTCAACCATCGGGTCAAGGTTATTACATTTTTTTAGTTTTAAATTCATCCATAAGCTTTATACCAAGGCCAACACCAACCCCCACCCCCTTGACATATACACCTTATCCTTGAAACAAATTCTGAAGTTGTTTAGCCCTCAACCAAAAGGGTAAATGCGTACTTAATCAATAACAAAATTGGCTCATCTAGCTAAATAAGGATCTGCAAAACCCAACCTGAAAAGGTCTAGGGTTGAGAATATCATACTTAAAACTTAGCATTGGGCTCCAAATTGAGTTGCCACCTCAGCACATGTATACTTGAGCACTAGTTGTTAACTACTGATTACAACATGAATGGTCTTTTCATCATCTTTGCCAAGGAAATTATATCAATAGCAAGGAAATTAAGTTACAATGTATGCATTAATATGGTCAAAAGGATGTCTCATTGGAGGATAACTTAAAACTTGAATAAAAAAACTTACAATTGGATGAGCAAGCAATTCCCCAAAGTTGTAGATGTTATCTCCGAGCAGTGCCGAAAGGGAAAGATCAAATGCCAAATCCTAAAACACAAAAATGTTAACATGAACATAGTGAGGAAAGCAAAGCGATTGAAAGCAAGCAGAAGAAGAGAAGAAAATGGCATACACACCAGCTTGAATGATTGAGAGAGAGAGTCAACAGAGGTGTAAGCGAGATAAAGAAGAGCAGATTTGTAGAAGTCAGCAAATTCCTGATGAAACTTATGGTATTGAGAAGAAACCCAATAATAGGTAGCATAGACGGACGGATCGATGTCAGTCATACTGTCAAGAGTGGTCTTTCCATGTTCAAGTAGCTTCTTGCACTGTTTATTATCTCCTTGCTCCAGTTTGAACATAGCGATTTGCATTTGAATGTAAAGGATAGGTTCGTCGATACGGTGCTCACCAGTAGCTCGAAGCTTTTCGATGACCTCATTCAGATAGTTAATGGCGGCTTCCTTCTCCGAATACTGCCTGGAAACTATAACGGCGAAGTGGGCGAGCTTCAAGAGATTGATCTTCGTCTCGAAATCGGTGATGAAGTTATGGTATAACTGAATCAGTGCATCACCAGCCTGAAGTTGAGGACAACAATTAATATAAAACAGAGTTAGCTATTGATGGATGGAAATTGAAGAAACCCTAAAGGGAGAGGGAGATGGGATCTGGACCTGGAAGACGGCGAGAGCGACGAACTGCTCGAGCTTGAGGGTGAGCTGGTTCCATAGCTTCTTCTGGTATAGATCCGCCAGAGCATTGTACCACTCTCCCAGCTCTGGATGGGCGTTTCGAAGGGTTTCCAGGTACTCTAGAGCTGCCATTTTCAATTTTCACTTTTCTTGTTTTCCTAATAATTCTAAAACCTCTCCTCCCTTCTCTCTCGCTCTCTTTATTGGCTTTTTCTTGAACCGAAAGAAAAGAATATCTACCCCCGAACCCAAGCCCACTCCCAGCCCAACCTGTCGGCCCACAACAAATAATTTTATTGCAAAATTTAAACGACCTTTCATTGTACGCCTGATAAACATCACTGTGTATACCACGTGGCGTCCACCATCACAACCATTGTATTCTTCTTTTTTCCCTTTTTTATTTTTTTTTAATGACCGGGACAAATCCAAAAATCAAATAGGATTTAACTCTATGGTACAATCCGAAAAGTAGTTTCCATACGAAATGGAGCATCCCATATATAGAGAAAGAGGGTCCACACAAGGTGGAAGGACAATCTACACATTTTTTTATAATGGAAGAATACTTTCATGGAGTATAGAATTTGTATCTTCAAGACACAAGAGCAATTGGTAACCAAAAGCACCACCGAACATCTACCACAACCATAGTATTAGTACCGTCAGTATTTGATAAGTATAGATATAATAGACAAAAAATTGTCCAAAATATATATATATATATATATAATGGACCAAAAAAAAATCAATAGTCATGTTCGTGAACTATGTTTCACTAACCCAAATGGTGTTAAAAATACTAATTTTAAGACTATCTCACAATCTTTTGGTGATATTTTCAAAAATCACACTCGTTTTAAGACTATCTCACAATCTTTTCACTATATGTGCACAGGCTCTTGGAACAACCAAATAAATGTTTAAAAAAAAATAAAAAATAAAAAAGAACAACCAAATTATAATCTAAAACAATCATTGGATATAGCATGTGAATTTGATACTTTATCATTAAAAGACATTATTGGAAGGGTTTGGTCATCTAATAGAATGATAATCACATAACAATATCCAATAAACACCAACCCAACCATGTGACTTCTTATTATTATTATTATTATTTCATTTTTAAGTACTACTTATAATGGAGAAATTCGAACTTGAGATATAAGGTGAATTAACCTTTTCTACCACCAAATCATATAATCCAGTAATTAATTATTTCACCAATGAAATAAAACTTAACATGGAGTCGGACTTGGAGTAGGTACTAATAAAGATTTTCAAAGTAAGATTTCAAAATTTTTTGAGAATTTTATTTTTCAATTATGTTTTATGTGAAAACTAATTTAAACTTGTACATACACTTAACTCTTGGTATAAAAAATAGGTGAAACGTATCCAAACATGAAAGTTGATGGGTGGTAAAATCATGATGAGGAATCATTTGATGTTATGACTTGCAAACAAAGCAAAGTTAAAAAGGATAATATTCTCCAACTCTTTTGTTCTATATAATGAATTAATGTCATGACGGACTGAGACACAGAAAAGCAGAAAGAGGAGATGAACAAGTTAAGGCAACTGCTTGGTATGTTGGTGTTGGTTCTGATGACCATCTTCTCCATCTCAGTCTATTCTGCAGTTGTTGAAAAGCAGGTTGTGATGAATCATGGAAGCTTTCGTGGACCCAGGAAACACCTTATCAATCCCACTTCTGATCATCAGTTTTCCTTTCAACTTCCCAAGTTGCCTGTCTAGTTTGTATTAACTTCATTGTATATGATGACAACAATGTTGCTCTAGTGGAATAACTGCTCTTCAGTGTAAACTCTTATTATAAATTAAGAGCTCTTTCATGTATACTCTTATTGTTGATTCATTTTTCAGACACCACTGCATCTCTCTATAGTTTTTAGCTGCAAAAACATATCGCATCTATGTCAACTCTTTAATGGTAATTTGGAAAACGGTTGGGCATAGCATTGCCTGAATACTCCAGCAATGCTTCAGGCCAACAAAACATGTCCAACATCATGTGCTAGTGTTGGAAGAAACCAGGTCACATATTGTCTGTAACAGGCAGCTGATTGCCAACTCTTTTGGACACAGTACTCTTGAAATATCAAAGCCAATAGCTGCTACGCTATTCATTCAATAGTCGTTTTTTATTAGCTAAAAACGGTTTGACCTGTGTTTATGAACCAAAGTTGGTAACACAAAATGGATCACTTGCTAATAAATGTTCAACCAACTACCAACAAGCAGCCACCATACATAATTGTCAGTCGGTCTCCAAAAATTATCATATGATTAATTAATTATGCCAGTGGCTCAGGAGAAATCCAGAACTCCAGCTTTCCTGTGATCATCAACCATGCAACATTGCAACAAACTGATCCAAATGAAATTCAAAAGAGAGAGAGAGAGAAGCCATAAACTGAAATTTCTGCATGATTTATTCAATATACATGCTTTCACTGTAACTGATCCAGGAAGTACATAAATCCAACTGAGCATACATAAATGTTAAATCATATAAAACAAGATAAGAAAAAAAAAAAAAAAAAGATTTCCCAAAAAAAACAACACAAGGAACTATATGGAAATATGTGAAGCTAAATTACATCAAGAATCAATACTAGGTTTTAGATCCCAGATGCATTACATTCTTCGAGTAGCTTTAGCAAATTATGTTCAGGAGCACTAAGAGACGGTAGAATCAAGCGATTGGTAGTTGGGCATGGTTTCGTCCCAACAGCTTCAGATTCAAGGGCTCCTCCCTCCTTCATAACTGGCAGGTCACCTCTCCTTCTCATGCCCGCTGACACTCTCTCTTTCCATATTCTTCCATCCTATTTTCCAGCAAAATTTTCACTTGGAATAATTATCAACAGGAGAATAGGGGGAAAAACATAAGTTCTGTATAAACAGAGATGACCACCCCAAAATGACTGAAAAAAAATAATAATAAATAAATCATAAAACCACTCCATTGCTTATCAAACACATGGAATCATATTTTTAACATACAAATTCCTTAGTTCTATTGGGTTGCCACACACCCATATTGCGACCATCCAATATAATTTTAGTTGTGAAGAATGATCGCGCAAGAATTCATCAATGGAATGGATAAATTGCCTTCTACTCATATTTTAACACCTTTCTAGCTAAGCATATGCCACGTGTATGCAGCCAAAGGATAACATTACAAACAATATGACCAATGTGATCTATTTAGGTTTGCCAAAAACTCAGGATTTGATTCAAATGCTCTGTTCTTCACTTGTCAAGACCATGCAATTGAAGGTCAACAGCATGCCCAAGAGATTTTATGAAGCCAGATTTGGAGCATGTACATGTTCCATCATGAGTTTGATACACAAATATTGTTACAATGTGGAAAAATTTAAGTTCAGAGTTCTTAATATAAATGAGGTTTGGCTTAAGGTAAAACTGGATCCACTGTTGATGAAAGTGGTGGTGCTATATAATGGTGACAGTGCCCTTAGAGTGTAGGTCTGCAGTTGGTGACAGCAGCGAAAAAGTGGCTAAAGGAAGCAACGGGGAAAATTTTTTTTTTGCTAAGAAGTAGGAATATTATTAAGGAGGAAAGAACACATGTACAAAAGTGAACCGGAGGTCCACTGAAGGCTGACCATCCAGCCTGCTGAGACAACAGAAAAACCCAGCACAGAAACAAAAAAATGCCCAACCTACTGGATTACAGCTATACAATTATGAACAATTAGGGAAAGAGAGGTGCTCTTAAATTAATTAGAGATGGAAGCCCACAGAGATCCCCAAAACCTAACTTTCTCCCATAGATCTTCCATACCTTGCCCCTATAATACTCAAAAATTCTACTATTTCTCTCTTTCCATATCACCCCAAAGACAACCGATTTAGTGCAATCCCAAAGCACTTTCCCATTCCAGCCTTCACTCCACTTAGGATCTTTCTCCGCTATCAATGAAGCAATGAGGAAAATGAATTCACATTTGAAATGCTAAGTATTCAATTGCAGCATAAAAGTGGAGATCCTAAAACGGACAATGGTTTAGATTGGTAGCAGTAACAATGTTAACAAATGCAGCATGATAATATAAATATCAGTGGGGTAATGAATGACGCCAGTGACACCAGAAGCAGTTAGCGGGAGTACAGTAATGATCTTGTGTACTCAAAGGAGGAGGTGGCTTAGCAGGTGCAGTATCACAGCCCCATTGGTTGTGGCAAAGATGAGAAAGGCTTGGTAGTAAACTCAAAGAGGATTAGTCAACCACTTTGGTGGATTTCAAACTCAGAATTTTGGCTTCTCTTCACCTTTCAATCATGAAAACTCTCCAGAGAGTAAAATTATACTACAATTTGGGTACACCAAAAAGTCACTGAAAATGCAAAGCCATTGGAGAACTTAGGGAATCACCAAGAAGACACTTCATTGGAGAACTTAAAAATCACTGAAAAGCCATCATGTAACAAATTTGACTTCTGCCAGCATAAGAAAAGGTGACAACTGACATGAAAAATCTAAAGTAAATATAGCATCATCAATCATGCACTCGTAGATACAATTATTTACATGACATTCCGCCATCGGAAAATAAAAGACAGAAGAAACTTAGTTAGATGTAACATGTTCAGCCACACAGCCTTTGTTATTGACTACCAGATAAAATTACTTTTCATAAAGATTTAAAAAATAAAATAAAATCACTTTCCACAAATACCATGTCACATACTAGCAAAACGAACTATCAACACTACTCCCACTCATCTAGATTAATATGAAGGCAAAAAGCCCTGTAATTCAGCCTCTCAACAAACATATCAATGAAAGTGAAGAAGCATCTTTGGGCATATGGCCTATCCTTTTAAGACAACCTACTCATAATGGAAAAAGATCACTGCTGATATTAGTCATAAACTAACTTAAGTAAAGCAGGCTCTGCCCCTGGTTCATACAACATAATCTGTTTTCTCATATCTACAACACTCTAGTCTGTTTAATTTAAAGTTCAACCAGCAGGCTTATGATGATCAGCATAGTGAATATTACAAGGTCTCTGCAACTAACAATTTGCAACTAAATCAAGCATTTAAATTGTAAACATTAGTTCAATCTCTATATTTAACAAGCTTCTAGGCATAAGGAATTCTATATATAGAGAGAGAGAGAGAGAGAGAGAGAGAGAGAGAGAGAGAGAAAGCTTCATCACCTTGAGCTACATAAGCCATAGATTAGTCTCATAACATATAGGTTTTCTTGATCTAAAGACCTTCATATGATGCTTAGATGCAACTGGTAATGCTATATAACAAACATTCAAAACCTAATGACTCGGAAATTTAATCATTATCTTAACAACACGCCTCTGTGTATCCTTTATTAATGTAAATGCCACTTTTAATTGGCATTTTCTTCGTCTTCTCAAATTGTATTGGGAGTAAAGTCAACATAACCGAATTGGCCCCATTAGAACCAAATTTGTCTAGTCCTATTTCATAGAAACTATGCCAAGGAATTATAAGACAATTTTCTGGGTTTAACTAGCGATACTTTTAACAGCCCATACTCACCAATTAGATATTGTCTGATTAGGGCTTCACGCAAACACCCTCCACCCTCACGGATTTGCTTTGGATCACGTACTTTGTGCAAACATCCTTCACCCATAGCCCAAAACATGTCTACCAAGATTAAGGAGACCAAGGCTTATATACAAGCCTGGACCTCTCTCACTCACTGACAACACTATTTATCAACACTAATAATATAACCAGAATAAGAGGACCTAAGCTGGATTTATAGTGGTAACCACATCATGGTTATTAGAGGCAGAACCACTCGTTGCTGGTGGGGTGGGGGTGCGGGGCGGGCGTCCTGGCCCACAAAATATACTTAGATATAGGGGTAATGTTATAAGTTTTATCCCTAGTGTATAATTATTTACATTTGGTCCACCTTAACCTCAAAAGTTTTTCAAAATGGCCTCACAACTTGTGGAGGCTGGTTCTGCACCCGCTGGTGATAGGTCAGTCACTCACATCAAGTGCACTTGCAGCCATTTAAAATTTTAAAAACTTGGTGTTTTATTATTACTGTTCTGACAGAACAAGTCTTGGGCCTGATTTATCCATGCTGTAATACCTGTCTGAAAAACTTAAGCAATAGATACTCAGATAAATTCAAACTTGTATTCTCATAATGTTTAAAAACAACTGGAGGATGAGGATCAGTCTCCACATTCAACATCACAATGGACATAGTTCAAATTACCAAGGAGAATCTACCATTGTTAAGCATAGAGGCAACAATATATAGGATATTCCAAACTGACTTTAAGTAGAGAATTTAAGTCACTCACTATATCATTGTCACGTATCAACCTCAAGTCTTAAATATTATAGTTGAGTCTTTTCTTATCGGCTTAAACTTTTGGGATAGTAAATATCATAGTATTAAAGCTTGAAGGTTTCTGATTCAAAACCTCTCTCCCCTCTTTATCTCGAATTCTGATGGTAACTAACAATCATAACTTGGTTGAAAGTATGCAGTTAAATTGAAACACAGCAATACTATAAGTACAAACACAAAAAATAAAGCTACAGAAATGACTCAAGTGTATATAATGTTAGTTGTATGCATTGTGTAATGAGAAAGAGTATGAAAGTGGAGAAAAGAGGAAAGAAAGATATACATTGAGAATAGAAGGTTCAGGTAAAGGGCATTGAATGGGTTGATCGCTGTCGAGAGGTTCGATAGGGTGTTCCACAGGCTTAAACTCAACAGCTAATTCAATCCCATGAGCACCCGCACCTGTAGCTGTCGTCGTACCACTCACTTCCGGATTTGGGGGCAATACTTGTCTTTCATCCTGCTCCAACCAAAACGACTTATATCAATTCAATCCCACAACTCTAATAAGTGTAGAGAGAGAGAGAGAGAGAGAGAGAGAGAGAGAGGACTGACAAGGGCACTTTGGGTTCGTCGATGGCCACCACCTCTGCCCACATAAAACCTTGAAAATATGCCCACCATAGCCTCCTCTCCGATCTGGGATGACAAGCTATCTTTGCTTGCGTAATGGGTTTTGTGAGTATAGATTCTTCTCTGCCTTATTCTAATATTATAGATGGACATGATGTCATATACATATATATATTTTTATATATATAAATGTTTATATGGAGGAAGAGGAGGTGGAGTGGGTAGTGAAAAGTCGTTAGGAAGAAGTAAAGGACAAACAAGAGAATCCATCTTCACTTATTAAACAAACACCTTCCGATGCTAAAAGCTCAGCTGTTCTTTACAAGTGTACCCCTCCTACTTGTTTCTCTTCTGCCTGGACCTGACAGTATTCCACGCGCCTTTTATCACTCTCCAAATATCTACTAGAGTAAATTACAATTTAACGAATCCAGTTTAAAACTTATTACAGACGGAGTCAACTTTTTAATTTTATTACAATTTACCCCCTACCATTAGGGAATCTCCGTTAGATTGAATTATAAACAGTATAAATATAACTAAAAGATCGAAATGCCCTTCGGTAATTGGTTTGACCCAATTGACCGAATTAAAATTGAAGAAACAAAATAAATTTAAAAAATAAAACTCAAAATTGGAAAAATAAAAAAATAAATTTGTTGAAAAAATAGATACGAAGTTAAACATAATTTTAAAAATTTTTAAGTAAATGATCTGTATCATCCATCATATGATGGAAAGTGGAGATTAAACACTAACACAATCATTTTCAACCCCAATCTCCTGTTCATCTTCAACAAACTCAATCATCTCTTTAAACCTTGATAATTGAATATCAAGAAAAAAACAATTGATTATCACCATCAACCTTGATCATCTTTAACACCAACATACAAACAATAATTTCTCACAAGCATTTCATCGAACACCTTACACAACCAAATTAATACAACAACACAAACATATCAACAAAACATAAAAACCCTAGTTCCAAATTCACAAAACCACTTCCTTCAATCCACCAAACATATTTTCGAAGCTAAATTTTCGTTTTTTAAATCAAATAGAAGCTATCTTTTTTATTCTACACCTCATATTCTAATATAACATACACATCTACAACAACAAAATTTCCTTATAGAGAACCTAGATGAAAGTTTCATTTGGGTTTGAACCCAATTAAAGATTCATCTGAGATCAAACCTAGATGATGAGAAGAAAAATAAGAAGAGAGGAGGTGATGACGATGGTGGAGAGTGATAGAGATGAAAAGGGGTCTAAAGAGAGGATAGAGATAAAGATGAAACAGAGAGTGACATGGAGAGAGACAAAGGCAATTAGAGGTATCGCCTGTCTGATAGGTCGGTATGGGGTTTGGTGGAAAAAGAGGAGAAAAGGAAAGGCAATGAAGCAGTTGTTCAAGGTGCTGGCAGCAACCGACGTTAGCGACGGGTCAGCGTAGAAGAAGTGGTGGTAGAGGTCTGGTTGGGGGATGATGGAAAGAGTCAATCCAGTGTGAATGGTGGAAAGAGATGAGAGAATTTGATTTTAGGTTTGAGAGATTTTGGTGTGAATGGTGGATTTTTGTTGGGTTCTTGATGATGGTTTCAACGACAACAAAAAGATTAAGAAGATGATAGGTCTTGCAATAGAGGTTGACGATGGGCCTTCATGAAGAAGATGATGGAATAGATCTAATGAAAAAATATATTTAACCATTTACTTATTATTTATTTTTTTAATTTTTTCAAAAATTAATCTCCACTGTCAATCTTAAAATTGATGGTGGAGATTTGATTTTTTTTTTAATTTTTAATTTTATTTGATTTTTTAATTTTTATTTTTTTAAAAATTAATTTTCAACATTCATCTTAAGATGGACGATAAGGATCTGATAAATTAAATTTTTTATTTAAGTTTTAATTTTATTTAATTTTTAAATTTTTATTTGAAAAGAAAATTAAAAATAAAATAAAAAATAATTTGACCTCTTAATTAGTTAACTCTAACGGAGATACACTAACGGCAAGAGGGTTAATTGTACTAAAACCAAAAGGTTGACTTCGCTTGTAATAAGTTTCAAACTAGGTAGCTAAATTATAAGTTGCTTTATCTACTATTATCAACACCTTACATATATTTCACTCCTGTGTTTCCACTAACTTCACATGCCCCGTATCTCTTGTACATGTTTCTATATGTATCACTTAGTTTGAATTAATCACTGTTCTATCAAATAATTCTTCATAAAAATATTCTTCTACGATTACCTTAAGCGAATGTTTTATATCATTTCATGCAACTCTGATTATGAATGCAATCAAACTAGATCTATTTTACCGGTTTTTGGAAAAATTACTAAGTGTGTCACTGAAATTCTTCCTTTAATTCACCATGTGAATACCCAAGTTTTGATGGCTAAGAGTTCTTTCTTCTGGTTTTTCTATATTTTACTCTCTTTTTGTTCTACATGTACACTATGAATTTTTTAGAGAATATGTTTTGATTTTTTATTCAACTTAACTTCCTGAAAGAGAAAGTTGTTAATTTATCCCATTTGAATGAGAAGTTATCTTTAAAGTTTATCTAAGACAAGGATAAAATTTAATAACCTAACTTAAGAGTTTAGAAAACATACTACTCTAAGGCCTTGTTTGTTGGTCGTGTTCAAACTTTGGACTTTTTCTTGGTCTAGACTCATGTTTGGTTCGGCCAATTACTCTTTATTAACTTATCCCTTCACTGATTTTATCTTGTTAGGCAAGATTAACTCAAACCCATCGAACAGCTGGGTTAATTAAAAATTCTCTCATCTTTCTTCTTTTTCCTCAAGGAGTTATCTAGCTTTTTTTTCATCCAACTCCATTAGGCGCCTCAGCTCTACCTTTCTCGCCATCGCTTCTTCGCCTTGTCCTAACGTTTCTTGATGGCATGACTTGCCATCCTCTGTTTGGCACAAGTATTGGTCCTCCTTCTTTCTTCATCACCTCAACCTTGCTACTCACTCATATCTTTTTCGACATCGTTAATTGCTACAATCATTGACGGTTTTTGATTTTTTTTGTTTGGACAGATTAGGGTTAAAGAAGTTTTGGGGTGAGGGTTTTGGATAGGTTTGGTGGGTGATGAGAGAGTGATAAGGGTGGTGGTGGTAAAGGTAAGACTGGAAGGCAATAGAGGAAATGGAAGAATTTTGAAATATCTGAAAAATTTTATTTAAATCCTATCATATTATAGTTTCATCAAAAATGGTTAATATTTAAGTCAATCCAATCCGATCTTATATAAATAATTCAATCCTATTTCGTGCACCAAATGGGGCCTAAACACTTGATTCTCTTAAAACCAGCAAACTAAACGTGACTTTTAATACCCTCTTAAGTTGAATCATAGATATCGATCATGCACAACTTGAATTTCATGTGTTCAAAGCTAGTTCTTGGTAATGCTTTTGTGAGTGTATCTACAGTTTGGTCTGTTCTAGGTACGTAGATTAGGCTTAGGACACCTTCTTATATCTTCTCATTGATGAAATATTAATCTATCTATACATGTTTAGTTCTGTCGTGATGTACTGTGTCTTTAGCCATACTGATGACTGCTTGATTGTCACATAATAATCTAGTAGAACCCTTGACAATTGCCTTTAGCTCTTCTAATAACCTTCAAAGCTATAAACCTTCAACATAGCCCATGTGTAATGGCCCTCAACTCTGCCTCTACAGTACTTCTAGAAACCACAACCTGTTTTTTTACTTCTCATGTGACCAAATTAGCCCAAACATAAGTGCAGTATCGAGAAGTGGACTTACGATCTCCTGTAGAACCTGCCTATTATATCCAAAAAAATTTCTAAGTTGTGATAAGTCCTTTTCTTGAAAAACAGGTCATTTCTCGATGTCATTTTCAACTATTTTAGAATCCGATACACCATTTAGATGTTCCTCTATTGCATTGTTCATAAATTGGCTTATTGAACTTACTGTAAAGTTTATATTGGGTCTTGTGTAACAGAGAAATCAACTTACCAATCAGCTGTTAAAACCTTCCTTTATCTACTAGTGTGCTGTCTTTTAACGTCCCTAGTTTTGTGGTACAATCCATAAGAGTTTCTATTGGTTTGCATTCAAGCATGTTGGTTTCCTTTAGCAAGTCCAACGTATACTTATGTCGACAAACTAATGCCCCTCTTTGACCGGGTAACTTCCATGCCCAAAAAATACTTCAAACTTCCTAAATCCTTGATCTCAAATTCCTTGGCCAGGTAGCTTTTCAAGTTCTGAATTTCTTCCTAAAAATTCCCTGTAAGGATAATGTCATTTATATATATAATAAGGATAGTGATTCTCAAATTAAAAGATTGTTTTACAAAAAGAATGTGATTTGAATGACACTGTGTGACAAGCCCCTCTCCCTATAGGTAGCTTGCTCGGCACCCCACGGAAGCCCTCCAGTCGATATTTGATTTGACTGAAAAATTCCCGTGAAGTAAAGCCGTTTCACTTTTAAAACTTTTCTAAATTTCTATTTGATTTCGGAAACGTGGGAAAATTTTTCATTTTAATTAACTCAGTTGCAAATAGTTTCGTAAAAATTTGGTTAGCACAATGACTATTTTTCTAAAGTTACCACCCTGTAAAAGTTTACAAAAATTGCACTTCAAAAATCACATTCAATTTCCCTAAACTACCGGATCTCTAACCCTCAATTTCTCAATCACAGCGCAACCATTTCAATAAGTTAAATCAGAAAATCGGATAGACAAGATTCATCTGAAGTAATAATAATCTCAAAACAAAATATATACAAGTGTTAATAACTCTGAATAATTTGATTTACAAAACATTCTTTTATAATATATACATTTTAATTCACAACACAACACAATTGATCCACTTAGTCTTGAGGGGGTATTCTTGCGATAGACGCACCATTACCTACACCTGGGGAGGTTTGTTTAAAACATAAAAATTTAGGTGAGCTACATAAGCCTAGTGAGTGTCAAGTGTAACACCCCTTACCCGTCCTTTCACCAGATGACTCCAAAGGGTGCTACAGTCATATCTTTGTTACTAAATCTTTAATTATAAAACTGTATATTCTTTTTATTCACGTTGACATACGAAATTTCAAAATCACTTTACAAAACCTTTAAAACATTTTATTTTACGCGAAAAAACTGACAAAGTTTCCCCTGAAATTCGGACTTCCCAACCTGTTACAAATCAACATATTCATTTCTAACGCAAAATCTCCCACAAACATATTCAATAATTGGAACCAAACTCCGTTTGGTTCATCATTTTCCATATCTATCACATGTACCAAAATATTTACACAACTTGATTTTTCTTTACCAAAAACACTATTTTAAATCCAAATACATACATATATGCGCATGAATACAAATTGAAACTTTTATATATAAAACCAAAGATAATATATATATATACCCAAAAATAAATATGGAAGGATAGATGTGACTGTATCAACTCACTGCAGATGTGTTTTCTCTTCAATCTTCGCCCTCCTGATGCAATCTACTACCTACGTGCGGAAATTCCAACACGCTAAGCATATTTGCTTAGTGGGTGTACATCAAACTCAATATTTATATTTTCACACAATCAATTTATAAATTTAGTAACAAAATATCATAATTTATCAATAATTCAATTAAATATAAAAAAGAATTTAAAACAATACATTAATCACAATAGTTCTCATAATAAATTTCAATGCCCCTAGTAAACATAAGCACGATACCATGGACTGGCAGATGGGTTTTCCGGTATCGGACACTCTGTGACTACCTGTCCGACTATCAAAGAATCATGTATATTCGGCGCCGGACACTCGGTGCCTCTCATAACCTCCAAATTAACATTCAGATTCAGAATCGGTCGGTATAGAATCAATCGGTGCAGTACTGCTAAATGACCCTAATGGCATGCCACTCACCAATCCCCACCTATCTGTATCAAAGCTTACTAGGGCTTGAATAACAATTTATTTTCAAAATTCATTGGGTTAGTTTCGTTTAAACTTTCGGTTTCTAATTATTTTTCAAACAAAATCTGGCAGCATAACGGCTGCATTTCGGAGGTTTCCAGAAAACCTGAAAATATGAAATAACACTTCTAAATGTGTCGTCAATCCAACCCAACTTCGTTTTCCCACAATCTCACAAATCAATTTTCAATTTCACCATTTCGTTTTTATCACAACCATATAAATCTCATCAATTATCACAATTCAAAAGAATATATTTCTCCATACACACATCAAAATATTCACAAACAATATTCAAAGCATCAAAGTATTCAAAAATCGATAATATTTCATTTATAAAAACAAATTGAATAAAGTGTACACCAACTTTTTTGCCACTTTCTTTTTCTCGATTTATTCTCCAACGGTAGCTCACACTTTCTCTTTTCCTTTTCTTTGGCTTCCTTGAGCTACCTCATCTCCTGGATTTTCAAGAATACATAGATACTCAATAAAAGCTCATTCCTTAATTTAAAATGCATGATTTACTAATCCTAATTGATCTAAATATTTCCAAATCTCACCAAACTCCATTAAAATCTATTTGACCTTTTTAACTTCTCTTCCAGTTTTCTAAGCTCCCAATCTACTTAAATCCACTTATTTTTCAACTCATTTTTACTCAAAACTAACCAACAATTAAATCAAAATAAAATCCATCTTGAACCAATTTAATCACCAACAAAAATTATCAATCTCAAACTCAAATAACTCACCCCTATTCTTTTTCGCGTTAACGTCGTTTTGAACTAGTTTTGGAGTGGTTTTGGACTTATTTTAGTGATAGATATAGACTGGGTTTAGACTATTTTTCTTCCTCTTTCTTCTCCTCTCTTCCTCTCTCTTTTTCTCTCTCGGCTCCGTTGCGATTGGCAGCTGATTTTGCCGTCGATCGGCGTCGTTTTTGCTACTAGTTCTGCTGTCTGTTTGCGCGGGTGGAGAGCTGGTTTTGAGCTCTGTTCTACTCTTGTTTAAGTCGGAGTGGCATCGGGTTTTGCAGCCAGATCAACAAGCTCGGCGTCGGAATCAATGGAATAGCTTGTCAACGTCTTCGTGGCAGCGATCAGCGGTTGGTTCTGTGCGGTCAACAATCTAGTTCGGGTCGGTGACAAGGCTGGTTGGGTTGCGTTTGCTTCGGCCGTGTGTCTCTGGTCGTTCAATTGGTTGGTCGACATTGCTGCTCCGGCATCGAGCGGCAGTATCTTCTTCTTCTTCTTTTTTTCTTTCTTTCTTCTTCTGGTTCAACGACATTTATTTCTGTTTTTGATTTTTGAAAGTCAAATAAATCTTTTTGACTTCTATTTTCCTCTCCAAACAACTCCTATAATGCCCATTTCATCCCTTAAAAATTTCATTCTCATATCTTAAATTTTAGCTTAATTTTACTTTGACCACACAAATCAAATCTTATCTTCAATTTAGTCCTTCATCTCATTAATAAATTACTCGATTTCATTCACCATTTTATCTTTCTGTTTAATCTCTAATTGAGTTCAATCAATATTAAAGAGCTTCCTATTTTCTTTGGGTACTCACATTAATCATTTAGTGACGCGACCCAACCCGGATACCTCTAACTCTGATCCGGTTGGTCACGCCGGGCACCCCAACGAATCCCTCTCAGACCCGACTCGTCGGGCTAAGCGAAACCCGTGGAGCGAACCTTAAACTCTTTGATACTTTTTGAAACATCGTTGAGTTGGGTTTTCTTTAAAAACTGAAAACGCGTAGGAAAAATTTTTAATTTTAATTTTAAATTCATTTTCGAAACTCATTTTTCTAACAAAATTTCAGCAGCATAACGATTGCATTTTTAACGTTTCCGAAAAACCTGTTTACAAAAATATCAACACTTCAACTAAAATTTATCACCAACCCAACTTCTGGTTGCCCGTAGGCCTCAATCATGCATTTGATTGTTAAATCAACTTATGAAAATTTAAATGACATTTAATAAACCGCATTTAAATCAAAAACAGTTTAAAAACAGTTATAAACAAATAATTACAACTTTTAAATTACTTATACATTTCAAAAGATATTTACATGAAAATATAACTGCTGAAACAAAATAAGCTACTCAATGATGTCGTGTCGCGCTGGCTCACCCGCTGGAGGTAATGCTACTGATCGGCTACCTGTTGAGAGTACCTGAGGAGGTTTTTATATAAAATAGAAAATAATGAGTTAGAAGCTCACTGAGTGATAATTTATCTTTTCTTTGAAAATCTGATTTTCAAAACGTCCTCCTCTGAAAACGTTTGAAAACTATTTTTTGTTTCTAAAGCATTTCAAACTTAAATCTTTAAAACATCAACTTAAACATAAGAATTCATCTCTAAGCTCATGCATGTATTTAAATACAAAACTTACAACTGTAAATCAGAAATAACTTCAATAATAATTATAAAATATCTTTTATCTCAAATAAACTTTTCTTTTTTTAAAAAAAAACTGTTTCCGGATATCTTTTAAAATTACCATAGTATCCCTAAATATGGGGTCTCTCAAGTCTAACGGCTATGTGCGGAATTGCCCAGCGCTAACCATAGCTCGCCAGCTCGGAGACATCTCGAGGCTATGTGCGGAATTGCTCAACGCTAACCATAGCTCGCCTACTCTGAGACATCTCGTGGCCATGTGCGGAATTGCCCAGCGCTAACCATAGCACACGAAACACTACCCCACATCAGTAATGGCGACTCGACTGACAGACTCTGACACTTGTCCCCCCAAGTTAGTAACTTATCCCTTCCCAGGACTGTGCCAACTGAAGTGGGATAGACCGATCGGGTCTAAACTACTCTGTAATCTCTAAAAATCCCTGAAGGGATACTTTCTGGTTTTGAAAACACTTTTCTTCTTTTGCTTTAACTTTCTGGTGCAAAAGCACAAATCTCTTTTCTGATTTCATAAAATACCAAAATCTGATTTCTGAGTGTAATAAGCACTAAAACTCATTTTCTAAGTGCATTAAGCACTAAAACTCATTTTCTCAATTCAAACTTGAAAACTTAGTACTAAAATTTCATTTCAACAACTTGTTATACACATGCATGTAAAATCACATTCTCATTTCAAACTAATGCTCATACATATATCAATGCATTTAAAATAAGCTCAAGCAATCACTTATCAAATCAAATGTAATAATATGAAATACTTTTTAAAATCTTTAAATAAAACTCACTCACAAAACTGTTGACTGAAAATGGCGTGTGCGGAGCCCCTACTCCTTTCGCCTCGATCATCGAGCTCCCTCATCACCTACACAACATATGGAGACATAAATTTACGTTCACGTCACTTCTAGAAACTCGAAATTACACAATCGTCCCTATATGATCCTTTTTACGCGCAACTCTCCATTTTGATTTCTAATCTTAATCTTTCGCTTTTAATAGCTTCAATACTCCTAATTAAACTCATTAGGGTCGTCCAAATACTCAACGGATGCCATAAGGGTCAATTTACGAAATTGCCCTTTAAACTAGTTTATTACACGTTTTAGTCTCTCTCTAACTCTTTGATATTTTCTTAGTATTCTAAGCTCTCAATATACCTAAATCCACTTGTTTTCCAACTTATTTTTACTCAAAATCAACCAATAACGAATCGTAACCAAATCTGCTTCGAAATCAACTTAATCCACAATAAAATCATCAATTTCAACTTAAACAACTCACCTCTTTTCTTCCTCACGAGCTCATCCTTTTTCTCTACGGTTTGGACTCGTTTCGGGACTGTTTTGGGGCGTAAACGGACTGATTTGAGCTGGATCTCTTCCCTCTTTCTTCTCCTCCTCGCGAGCTTCTCTTTCTTCCTCTCCAATCTCACTTTACAACACTGTTTCGAGCTGAAAATGGAGTTGATTGGAGCTGGTTTGAGCTAGGTTTTCTTCTCCTTTTTCTCCTCTCTTTTCCCCTCTCGGCTTCACCGCGGTTGGAGGTTGGCTTCGCCGTCGATCGGCGGCGATTTCGCAAGCGGGATGAGCTAGTTTTGGCCGCCATTCAGCTCGGTTCTGCTCAGTTCATGGCGAGGTTGCAGCTGGTGGTCGACGGGCTTGGCGACTGGTCGTGATGGCTGTCGGTCGGGGTTAGTAGCTCCGTCGTCGTCGTGCTGCCCAGATCTGTTTTCTCTTCGCGCAGTCGTTGTTCGGCTTCGACTTTGGCGTCGCACCGTCGCATCGAGCTTCACGTGCAGCTCTGGTCGATCGGCCGGCGATGGTCTGCTCGGCTGGTCGGCGATCGGCAGTCTTCTCTTCCTTTTTCTTCTTTCCTCTTCTTTCTCTTCTTCTTTCTTCTTCCTTCTTTTCTCTTCTCTTCTTTCTTTTCTGCGACAGCTCACTCTCTCTCTCTTTAGATTTTTAGACAACTTTTTGGCTTTATGCTTTCCTCCCCAGACTATCCTCAAAATGACGGTCACGTCCTTTTAAAAATATCGGTCTCCCTTGACTTTTAGCTTAATTCCACTTTGACCACAATTATTAAAACTTATCTTCAATTTAGTCCCTTATCATCTTAAATACTCACTCGATTTCATTCACCATTTTACCATTCCATTTAATCTCCAATCGAGTTTAAATCGATCTCTAAGGGTTCCCTATACCCTTAGGCATTTCCATAGACCATTTCGGATCTCAAATAATTATTTAGAGACTATATTTGGGAAATCCGTAAAATCCAATTCAAGGGCTTACATTTAGGGTCTCAAAATATCACTTAAGATCTATTACTGGGAAACCCAAAATAGACTTTAGCTTATAATATATATTCTTACTTAATCCACATTTATTTGTCAAATCTAATTAATCATAATAATCATAATGACAATGATATTCATGCATATAAAATTAGGGGTGTTACATCAAGTATTTCTAATCAATTTGCTTTTTATAAAATTTCCACCTTGAAAATGTTATGCTAAAATAGTTTAACACTATAATGTAAAATCATGTCTTCCCATGAAAATCTGAAATCGTGCTTTCAATTTGAAATTTAAAATCATATTTGCCTAATAAACATGTAGCATATGTGTGAATCATAAATAAAATTTCATCAAAAGTTCTCTTTTTATGTAATAGCCCGGTTAATTCTCATCTAGGGCCTCAGCTTTGACTCTAATGGATTCGGATGTAACTGTCTCGGCTGTCCCCTATCTTGGGCCTTTCTCTGGGCCTCAGCTCAAAAGGATTCGGGCAGCACCCTCGATGATACGGCGGAACGGAATTTCTACATCGCTCAAGCCGCATCGGGTGGTAGAACGGAATTCCTACATCGCTCAAACCACTAATACCGGTAAACGTAACGTAATTTTTGCCTCGTCACGTGAAAGCTAGCTCACAAACTAAATATATATACCTCGTACGTGTAGAGGGCGACACACTGGATTAAACAACTGACACAGTCCCAACCAATGTTAGTGACAGACGCCCCGACATTGCCATGCATGCTTAGGATACTCTGACCGGCAATATCATGATTTACTATAAGGGTGTACAATATATAAAAACTTTCCTTTCAAAACATGCTGCTTAATATTTATGAATTATATAAAACATTTCCATAACTGATAACTGAGGAAATAAAATTAACGTAGCATTTTAACGATTCACATATGCAATTTTTGAATTTCAAATCATGTTCAATCGATAAAATTCACATGAAACATTTTTTAAGCATGTATTTCTCAGAGCATAACATAAATGAAACTCATTTGATCAGAAATTAATAAAAAAAACTTTCAAAAACATTTTAAAGACACTCACCATTTCCTATCGTGAAACCTACGAATTCAACCTTTCTTGCTTCCGTGCTACCTACATGATTCATACACTAATTTTGGCTATTTCAGAACCTAATTTCAAAGGTTTACAAACTGTTATTTTCATCCACACGAATATACTCACAAGCTGCCATACATTTAACATATACAAGCTGTCCACATTTTTCCTTTAACAATGCATATTCATTTATTGCATATAGTTTCCGAATCGTTGCCGTTTTATTTAATATGAATTCGTTTAGTTGCGAATTCATTCCATTTGATTATTTATGCATACAAGCACTTATAATTTACTTTAAACATGCATAAAATCATGCTAAACCATCCAAAACACATAAAATGAAAACTAAGACAGCTTGCATGTAACATGTCCATTTTCGTCCATACGACATCCATATGAATCCTAATTCAATTCTTTCAATTTTTATGGTTATTCTAGCATCCCAATAACTCAATACCAATACAATTCATCTATTTTCTTCAAGTTTTCACATAGAAAATCACATGGAAATCACATGAAAATTATATCAATATCATGGCAACAATTAACACCCTAAATCTCCAAAATCAAGTTTCTATTTCATTTTTAATTTTGAGTTAGTAAACTCACATTGGAAATTACTTGAAACCACTTGAATAGCTAGTTGCCTTGACCACCTAACTTTACCTTTTTGATTCTGCTACTCTCGGCTTCACTTTCTTTTTCTCAAACTTGTTTGGTTCTTGTTTGTGCCTTGGTTTTATTCTTGTTTCTCTCTAGGTTTAATTGCTTCTTTTTCTCTCGGTTTGATTATCTCAAACTTAGTTCTTCTTTTCTTTGTTCTGCTCTTGGTTTATATTGCCTCACTTCTTGTTTTTCTATCTCAAATGGACGACAACACACATTCATTTGCATTCTCTTTGAATTGGCTTATATATATTGCATTGAACTTGAAATTGTCATTGGATTTCTTTAAAATTACCATTGTGCCATCCACAAAATCTTGACAAATGTCACCATGCATGCATCCTCCTTGACACATAGCATTCATGCATTGAATCTCTTTGACATGTGGCATTCATGCACTAAGTCTCCTTGACACGTGTCAATCGTGTGCATTTTTTCGTATTTTCGTTTAATACGAGCTTTCCGAAAACGTTTCTAACGGGTTACTCTGAGATCTCTTCGAAACTTCCCTTAAATTTTCTAAGGCCTATATTTGAATTCCTCTCATCCTCCCTACAGTCTCCAAAATTCCTAAAAGTCATTCTATACCCTAATTTGGGTCCCCAAAACCTTAAAGTTAAATTTAAAACACTTTTTGATATAAATCTGATTTAAAATCTGGATTTCTTTTTCGAAAACATCTTTTAGGATTCTAATGTAAACCCTCAATTTCATAATTGTGGTTAAAATAAAATTGAGTTAAAAGCTAAGGGAGGAGAATGAAATTTTCTTAGGGTGTAAGTGGAATTATTGAGATTATTGTGGAGGAAAACATGAAACCAAAACATTATAGTTGACTTCTTAAAACAAAAACAAAAACCAGTCCCTCATCTCGCGAATAAGAAGAAAGAAAGAAAGAAGAAGAAGAAGAAGGAGAGAAGAAGAAGATCTCGCCGCCGACCGACCAGCCTTGCTGCCGTCGCCATCCAACCGCCAAGCTCGCTGCGAACTGAAGCCAAGTTGCAGCAAACCAGCCGCGAACCAACGCTGAAGAACGAGTTGCAATTACCGGCGAATAGGTCCGATCGACGCCGACGAGCTGCTTCAGCTTGACCCGCACGAAGACCAGCTCAGACCCGACCTGAACGGAGCAAGACCAAGCTAAACTGTGGCCAGAATAGCTCCTCCGCCTGTGTAGATCGGCGACGGAGACAGCGCCGAGCGATGGCTAAATCAGTCGCGAACCGCGGCGAAGCCGAGAGGGAAAGAGATAGAGGAAGAGAGGGGAAGAAAAGAGGAAGAAAACTAGTCCAATCTCAGCTCAGATCACCTCCATATCAGTCCAAAACCACCCCAAAATCAATCTCAAAGCGAAGTTAACCCGAAAAGGAAATAGGGGTGAGTTGTTTAAAGTTTTAAGTTTGTGATTAGATTGATTCGAAATGGATTTATTCCTATGTGTTGGTTGGTTAGTTTTGATTAAATAGAAGTTGAAAAATAAGTGATTGAAGTTGATAGGGAGTTTAGAAAACCAAGAGTGGAGCACGACACGGCCCCTAAGCTTCAATATACGAAGCTTTAAAAACAAGTGAGTGTTTTTATAAAAAATGTTTTAACTATGATTGATTTTAAATGCATGCCAAATTCATTATGTTGATTAGAATATCAAATGAATTCCAAATTGAAATGGTTGCATGGATTATGGAAATGATTTATATGAAATGTGATTTAAGGAGAAATGAAATTTAAATTGAAATGATATTGAAAATCTATGGTACGCCTGATTGTACGTTATATATATCTCCAGTCTGGGTTGAGTACCTTAAGCGTGCATTGGCTGTGTTAGGAGAGTCTGTCACTAACAGCGGGTGGGACCGTGTCTGTTTAGTCCTGTGAGTCGTCCAATGCACGTAAGAGGTATATTATTAGCTAGCTTCCAACCGAGCGAGGCAAAATTCCGCTCCGTAATGAGGCAAAATTTCATTACGTAAAAACTGGATAGATGGCCTGATCGATGCAGAATTCCATGATGGTTTCAGCGAGGCAAAATTCTGCTCTACTTTAAGGGTACCATGTGATGCAAACTAATGATAGTTGGCCTATTTATATTTATAAATTCTTTGAAAGTTACCATTGCCACCATTATTGAAATGTTTTGATAGAAATGGAAATCATGCAACCTATAGATTTAAATGTTATTATTTGGCATGAAATGAATTTTATTAAATGCCGATTGATATATGTTGTTTCTAAATGAATGATGAATTTCAGATATATCAATCATTCAATCATGGTATTTTATTATGCATAAATGTTTTAAAAGATTTTTGGGAGGCTATTTGATAAGCTTATTTTAAATGGAAATTATATGACACTCACTGGGATATCAAGCTCACTATGCTTTATATTTTTGCAAATAAAAACCTCCCCAGGCACAGGTATAGGCACTTCAATGGCAGGAACTCCGGATCGTGATTAGAGGAGTCGAAGAGGCTGTGCTGTTATTTTTGGAAATGTATATATTTTTGGGATATGTATATAATAATATGCGTATGAACTTTTAAAGCTTTTAGAAATGTGTTCTAAAATTTTAGTTTGGTTATTTTGTTGAAATGGTTTCAAATTAATTATGCATGAATTACGAATTTAATTTAATGTATTTTTTAAACCGTATGCATGGTAGTGGTTGCTCGTGGATTGATAAAAATGAGAGCAGGAGGCTCTGTAGTTTGGGAAAATTATTTTGTGATATTATAGAAGTGTTAAATTTATAATTTACAGGGTGGTAAAGTCCGAAAAACAGACGGAATGCTGCCCAAATTTTTATAAAATGTTTTATAAAGGTTTGAAATAAAAATAAAAATTTCCCTGTGTTTCCGCTGTTTTCGAAAAGGTTTTAGAAAGAATATGGCTTAGCTCTGCGGGAATCCTTTGGTTGAGCGTAAGGGCTAACTGGAGGGTCACCGTAGGGTGCCAGTAGATCTCCTAGGGAACGGGGTCTGTCAGTGTTGTATCAGAGCCGAAGTTTTGAAATGGGATTTGATATCTTTATATGTTATTATATAAATACGAGTAACCAAAACTTTGTTGAAATTTCAAATGGTTTCTTTTATTATTGTCATGCATATGATTTTAAAATTCCAAATGGTTTCACAAAGTTATTTTTGTTGAAATTACAGCATTATGCATCGATAGGGTCGACGAGGTTCCGACAGAGCTCCTGATCGAGCTCCAGTGCCAGAGGTACCACCTGTTGGGGAGGTGGAGCATGCGACGGGGTCAGTGAATGCTCCAAGAGAGCAGTCCTAGCCAGGATTAGCGGGACCAGCTGAACAGGTCGACAGACAATTTAACGTCGAACAGGTTGCATAGATATTGATGGCAGCGATTCGTCAGCCGCGAGAAGCCCCTGAGGAGCTGAAACGCTCTATAGAACGTGCATGTAAGTTGGGGGCGAAATCATTTGATGGAAAAGGTGACCCAGAGACTGCTTTGGCATGGTTGGACAAAGTCAGTAGGGTTTACAGGGTAATGGACTGTTCCGATGAGCAGATGGTCCAGTTCTCCTCATTCATTTTAGAAGATAGAGCCAAGGATTGGTGGAAAGCTTTAGAGAAGAGACACCCAGCTGGGATATCTTGGACATTATTTCAGAGAGAGTTCACTGATCGATTCTACCCTCTCAATTACAAAGATGCTAGAGTTGAAGAATTTTTCAAGTTGGAACAGGGAACGATGTCAGTGATAGATTATGAGAAGAAATTCTCTGAATTGGTTCGGATAGTTCCATTTGTTGCTGATGACGAGAAGCAAAAGTGTAAGAGATTCCTCGCAGGACTAGATTCCAGCCTCAGGATCCATCTATTATGGGCCCCCAAGACGTACTATGTGAGATTAGTTGAGGCAGCACTGAAGGTTGAGAGGAGTGCTACATCCACTACTCAGAGTGGGAATACAGGAAGCAAACGCAGTGGATCTAGTTTGCCATGAGAGGGGACTAGTAAACAAGAAAGAAAGGTCCGAAGTCGAGATGGACAGATGGCAGGAGGATGAGTCGAGGAGCATCATCCAGTCAGGGATCATTCAGGTCATCTGCAGCATCTGGAGGCTCCCATGGTGTGAGGAGCACATTGCCTGAGTGTAGTAGCTGTGGAAGAAGGCATGTGGGAGACTGCCGACCTAGAGGGAGCAGCACAGGTTGTTTCCATTGTGGGCAAGAGGGTCATTTTAAAAGAGAATGTCCACAGTTAGCTGCCACAGCTAGTTTAGAGGCCGGATATTTAGCAGTATCTCCTACACAGTCCAGTTTCAGTCAGAGGCAGAGAGGTAGAGGCCCCCAGACCAGAGGACGGGGTATCTCAGTTTCAGGTAGGGGTGCAGCGGGCAGAGGATCATTCTCAGCAGATCAGACGAGTAAGCCCCGCACCCATGCCCGTGTGTTTGCGGTTACTCAGCAGGAGGCTGATGCAACTCCAGAGGTAGTCACTAGTATGATATCTATTCTTCATCACTCAGCATATGCATTAATAGATCTTGGAGCTACGCATTCTTTTATATCTGTGCCATTTTCTAAAAAGATCAAAGCAGAATTACAGCCTTTGGAAGGTAGTATGGTAGTCTCCATCCCTGTTGGAAATTCATTATTGGCTGACATGGTAATTAGGGATGAAAAGATTGTGATAGCAGATGAAGAGTTTTCGGCGGATTTGATAGTGTTGGATATTCGGGATTTTGATGTAATATTAGGGATGGATTGGTTATCAAGGCATCAGACTATAGTTGATTGTTATGCGAAGGAGGTTAGATTGGCCAGATTAGAGGAACCAGAGATAGTATTCCGAGGGACACGAAAAACAATTGCTATCAGTATGATCACCGCCATGACAGCTAGTAAGATGCTTCGTAAGGGATATCAGGGGTATTTAGCATATATGGTTGAAAATAATAAGGATGAAACTCACCTTGAAGATATTCAGGTGGTTAGAGAGTTTTCAGATGTGTTTCCGGAGGATCTCCCAAGATTACCACCAGACAGAGAGATAGAGTTTGAGATAGAATTAGCCCCGGGAACTGATCCGATATCAATTACACCCGACAGAATGGCTCCAGCAGAGTTGAAAGAGTTAAAAATTTAGATGGAAGAACTACTGGAAAAAGGTTTTGTGAGACCCAATCACTCACCTTGGGGGGCTCCAATATTGTTTGTAAAGAAGAAAGATGGGAGCCTAAGGTTGTGCATCGATTACAGATAGTTGAATAGGGCGACTATTAGGAATCAGTATCCGCTCTCGAGGATTGATGACTTATTTGATCAGTTACAGGGATCCAGAGTCTATTCGAAAATTGACTTGAGATCAGGTTATCATCAGTTGAAAATCCGTAATGAGGATGTTCCAAAGACTGCTTTCAGGACTCGATATGGGCATTATGAGTTCTTAGTTATGCCATTCAGACTGACGAATGCCCCAACAGCATTTATGGACCTAATGAATAGGGTTTTTGGAGCTTACTTGGATAAGTTCGTAATTGTGTTTATTGATGACATTCTAGTGTATTCAGACAGTATTGAGGAGCATGCGGAACACCTCAGGATAGTGTTACAGACTCTACGAGAGCACCAGTTATATGCAAAATTCAGTAAGTGCTAGTTTTGGCTAGATAGAGTTGCTTTCTTAGGTCATGTGATTTCAGCTGAAGGATTAAGTGTGGATCCCCAAAAGATAGAAGCTATTATGAGTTGGATATCGCCCACTAATGTGACTGAGATCAGGAGTTTCCTTGGATTGGCAGGCTACTACCGGAAGTTCGTCGAGGGATTTTCCAGAATAGCAGCCCTGTTGACTAGACTGATGAGAAAAGAAGAGAAATTTGAGTGGTTAGATGCCTGTCAGCAAAGTTTTGAAGAGTTAAAGAGAAGGTTGACTTAAGCTCTTGTGCTTACATTGCCTTCAGGAACAGATGGTTTTACAGTATACAGTGATGCCTTGAGACAGGGTTTGGGTTGTGTTCTGATGCAGAATGATAGAGTGGTAGCTTATGCATCAAGACAGTTGAAGAAGCACGAGCAGAACTACCCTACCCATGATTTAGAACTTGCAGCTGTGGTATTTGCATTGAGGATTTGGAGGCATTACTTGTATGGTGTTCCTTGTCGAATTTTCACAGATCATAAGAGTCTGCAATATTTGTTCACCCAGAAAGAATTGAACTTAAGGCAGAGGAGATGATTAGAGTTGATTAAAGACTATGATTGTACAATAGAATACCACCCCGGAAAAGCCAATGTAGTGGCAGATGCCTTGAGTAGGAGACCTACTAGCTCTTTAGCGCATTTGAAGGCGGTGTACCTGCCACTGTTGGTGGAAATGAGATCTCTGGGAGTAAGGTTAGAGATGGCAAACTCAGGAGCATTGTTGGCTACTTTTCAGGTTCGCCCCATCTTGATTGATCAAATTAGGGAGCGACATAAAAGAGGATCCCCGGTTAGTCAAGTTGAAAAGGGAGATTGAGAGTGGGCAGAGATCAGATTTTGTAATCAGAGGGGATGGTATAGTAATGATGGGTCAACGTTTATGTGTACCGGATATAGAGGATCTGAAGAAAGAGATTATGGAGGAGGCACACTCCTCAGCTTATGCCATGCATCCGGGTAGTACGAAGATGTACCACACTCTGAAAGAGCACTATTGGTGGAAAGGCATGAAGAAAGAGATAACAGACTTTGTTTCCAGATGTCTGACTTTTCAACAGGTAAAGGCAGAACATCAGAAACCTGCAGGACTGTTGCAGCCCCTCTTTATTCCGGAATGGAAGTGGGAGAAGATTACTATGGATTTTGTTGTTGGGCTTCCATGTAGTCAGAGAGGGCATGATGCTATATGGGTTATTGTGGATAGATTAACGAAATCAGCCCATTTTCTACCAATCAAGAATGACTACTCCTTAAGTAGGTTAGCGCCCAGCTTTACATTGATGAGATAGTCAGATTTCATGGTACTCCAGTTTCCATTGTCTCAGACCGTGATTCGAGGTTCACATCTAAGTTTTGGCCTAGTCTGCAAAATGCGTTAGGTACACAGTTAAATTTTAGTACAGCTTTTCACCCTCAGACGGATGGTCAGTCTGAACGGACAATTTAGATACTTGAAGACATGTTCAGAGTGTGCGTTCTAGAGTTTAAGGGGAATTGGGATACACACTTACCCTTGATGGTGTTCGCTTATAATAACAGTTATCAGGCTAGTATAGGTATGGCCCCATATGAGGCACTTTACGGACGTAAGTGCAGGACTCCAGTATGCTGGGATGAAGTAGGTGAAAGAAAACTGATTGGTCCAGAGCTTGTCCAAGTCACTGCAGACAAGGTTAAAGTCATCAGAGATAGACTCAAGATAGCAAGTGATAGGCAGAAAAGTTATGCAGATCATCGATGAAGGGACCTTGAGTTTGAGATTCGTGATCAGGTATTCCTAAAGATTTCCCCGTGGAAAGGTGTACTTCGATTCGAAAAGCATGGTAAGTTGAGCCCGCGCTACATTAGGCCATATGAGATCAGGGATAGGGTTGGATCAATGGCTTATAGATTGAAGTTGCCACCTCAGTTAGCTAGAATTCATAATGTATTTCATGTATCTGTGTTGAGAAAATACATTCCTGATCCCTCCCATGTTCTGGAAGAGCAACCTGTGGAACTAAGGGAAAACTTGTCATATGAAGAGGAACCGGTTCAGATTCTAGATCGCAGGGAGCAGGTCTTGCGCAGTAAAGTCATTCCCTTGGTGAAGGTACTATGGAGAAATCATGTCATAGAAGAAGCTACTTGGGAGCATGAGGAGCAGATGCGTATCCAATATTCGTACCTATTCTAGTCAGGTATGTAATTTAATTTCGAGGACGAAATTTTTATAAAAGGGGGAGAAATTGTAAACCCTCGATTTCATAATTATGGTTAAAATAAAATTGAGTTAAAAGCTAAGGGAGGAGAATGAAATTTTCTTAGGGCGTAAGTGGAATTATTGAGATTATTATGGAGGAAAACATGAAGCCAAAACATTATAGTTGACTTCTTAAAACAAAAACAGAAACCAGTCCCTCATCTCGCGAAGAAGAAGAAAGAAAGAAAGAGGAAGAAGAAGAAGGGAAGAAGAAGATCTCGCCATCGATCGACCAGCCTTGCTGCCGTCGACATCCAGCCGCCAAGCTCGCCGCGAACTGAAGCCAAGTTACAGCAAACCAGCCGCGAACCAACGCTGAAGAACGAGATGCAATTACCGGCGAATAGCTCCGATCGACGCCGACGAGCTGCTCCAACTTGACCCGCACGAAGACCAGCTTAAACCTGACCTCAACGGAGCAAGACCAAGCTAAACCGCGGCCAGAACAGCTCCTCCACGCGTGCAAATTGGTGACGGAGACAGCGTCGAGCGACGGCGAAATCAGCCACGAACCGCGGCGAAGCCGAGAGGGAAAGAGAGAGAGGAAGAGAGGGGAAGAAAAGAGGAAGAAAACCAGTCCAATCTTAGCTCAGATCCATCTCCAAATCAGTCCAAAACCACCCCAAAATCAATCTCAAAGCGAAGTTAACTCGAAAAGGAAATAAGGGTGAGTTGTTTAAAGTTTTAAGTTTGTGATTAGATTGATTCGAAATGGATTTATTCCGATGTGTTGGTTGGTTAGTTTTGATTAAATAGAAGTTGAAAAATAAGTGATTGAAGTTGATAGGGAGTTTAGAAAACCAAGAAAATACCGAAGATTTAGAGAGAAACCAAAACGCGCGTTAAACTAGTTTGAAGGACGATTTCGTAAATTGACCCTTATGGCATCCGTTAAGACTTTAGATGACCCTAATGAGTTTAATTAGGCGCGTTGAAGCTACTAAAAGTGAAAGAAAACGGAATTTCGGAGTTCGGTTAATTATGAATAAAGTAGGGAAGTTTTTAATGAAAAGTATCCTTTTTGTGGGTCACTTGAGTTAGTGACTATTTAATGAGTTTCGTAAAGTCCCGTTTGGCATATTCTAAGTGAGAATATGATGTGTAAGTGAGGCGGAAGCGAGTGGAGCACGGCACGGCCCCTGAGCTTCCATATATGAAGCTTTAAAAACAAGAGTGTTTTTATAAAAAATGTTTTAACTATGATTGATTTTAAATGCATGCCAAATTCATTATGTTGATTAGAATATCAAATGAATTCCAAATTGAAATGGTTGCATGGATTATGGAAATGATTTATATGAAATGTGATTTAATGAGAAATGAAATTTAAATTGAAATGATATTGATCTATGGTACGCCTGATTGTACGTTATATATATCTCCAGTCTGGGTTGAGTACCTTAAGCGTGCATTAACTGTGTTGGGAGAGTCTGTCACTAACAGCGGGTGGGACCGTGTCTGTTTAGTCCTGTGAGTCGTCCAATGCACGTAAGAGGTATATTATTAGCTAGCTCCCAACCGAGCGAGGCAAAATTTCGCTCCGTAACGAGACGAAATTCCGTTATGTAAAAACTGGATAGATGGTCTGATCGATGCAGAATTTCGTGATGGTCTGAGCGAGGCAAAATTCCGCTCTACTTTAAGGGTACCATGTAATGCAAACTAATGATGGTTAGCCTATTTATATTTATAAATTCTTTGAAAGTTACCATTGCCACCATTATTGAAATGTTTTGATAGAAATGGAAATCATGCAACCTATGGATTTAAATGTTATTATTTGGCATGAAATGAATTTTATTAAATGCCGATTGATATATGTTGTTTCTAAATGAATGATGAATTTCAGATATATCAATTATTCAATCATGGTATTCTATTATGCATAAATGTTTTAAAAGATTTTTGGGAGGCTATTTGATAAGCTTATTTTAAATGGAAATTATATGACACTTACTGGGCTATCAAGCTCACTATGCTTTATATTTTTGTAAATAAAAACCTCCCCAAGCACAGGTACAGGCACTTCAATGGCAGGAACTCCGGATCGTGATTAGAGGAGTCGAAGAGGCTGTGCTGTTATTTTGGAAATGTATATATTTTTGGGATATGTATATAATAATATGCGTATGAACTTTTAAAGCTTTTAGAAATGTGTTCTAAAATTTTAGTTTGGTTATTTTGTTGAAATGGTTTCAAATTAATTATGCATGAATTACGAATTTAATTTAATGTATTTTTTAAACCGTATGCATGGTAGTGGTTGCTCGTGGATTGATAAAAATGAGAGCAGGAGGCTCTGTAGTTTGGGAAAATTATTTTGTGATATTATAGAAGTGTTAAATTTATAATTTACAGGGTGGTAAAGTCCGAAAAACAGACGGAATGCTGCCCAAATTTTTATAAAATGTTTTATAAAGGTTTGAAATAAAAATAAAAAATTTCCCTGTGTTTCCGCTGTTTTCGAAAAGGTTTTAGAAAGAATATGGCTTAGCTCTGCGGGAATCCTTTGGTTGAGCATAAGGGCTAACTGGAGGGTCACCGTAGGGTGCCAGTAGATCTCCTAGGGAACGGGGTCTGTCAGTGTTGTATCAGAGCTGAAGTTTTGAAATGGGATTTGATATCTTTATATGTTATTATATAAATACGAGTAACAAAAACTTTGTTGAAATTTCAAATGGTTTCTTTTATTATTGTCATGCATATGATTTTAAAATTCCAAATGGTTTCACAAAGTTATTTTTGTTGAAATTACAGCATTATGCATCGATAGGGTCGACGAGGTTCCGACAGAGCTCCTGATCGAGCTCCAGTGCCAGAGGTACCACCTGTTGGGGAGGTGGAGCATGCGACGGGGTCAGTGAATGCTCCAAGAGAGCAGTCCTAGCCAGGATTAGTGGGACCAGCTGAACAGGTCAACAGACAATTTAACGTCGAACAGGTTGCACAGATATTGATGGCAGCGATTCGTCAGCCACAAGAAGCCCCTGAGGAGCTGAAACGCTCTATAGAACGTGCATGTAAGTTGGGGGCGAAATCATTTGATGGAAAAGGTGACCCAGAGACTGCTTTGGCATGGTTGGACAAAGTCAGTAGGGTTTACAGGGTAATGGACTGTTCCGATGAGCAGATGGTCCAGTTCTTCTCATTCCTTTTAGAAGACAGAGCCAAGGATTGGTGGGAAGCTTTAGAGAGGAGACACCCAGCTGGGATATCTTGGACATTATTTCAGAGAGAGTTCACTGATCGATTCTACCCTCTCAATTACAAAGATGCTAGAGTTGAAGAATTTTTCAAGTTGGAACAGGGAATGATGTCAGTGATAGATTATGAGAAGAAATTCTCTGAATTGGTTCGGATAGTTCCATTTGTTGCTGATGACGAGAAGCAAAAGTGTAAGAGATTCCTCGCAGGACTAGATTCCAGCCTCAGGATCCATCTATTATGGGCCCCCAAGACGTACTATGTGAGATTAGTTGAGGCAGCACTGAAGGTTGAGAGGAGTGCTACATCCACTACTCAGAGTGGGAATACAGGAAGCAAACGCAGTGGATCTAGTTTGCCATGAGAGGGGACTAGTAAACAAGAAAGAAAGGTCCGAAGTCGAGATGGACAGATGGCAGGAGGATGAGTCGAGGAGCATCATCCAGTCAGGGATCATTCAGGTCATCTGCAGCATCTGGAGGCTCCCATGGTGTGAGGAGCACATTGCCTGAGTGTAGTAGCTGTGGAAGAAGGCATGTGGGAGACTGCCGACCTAGAGGGAGCAGCACAGGTTGTTTCCATTGTGGGCAAGAGGGTCATTTTAAAAGAGAATGTCCACAATTAGCTGCCACAACTAGTTTAGAGGCCGGATATTTAGCAGTATCTCCTACACAGTCCAATTTCAGTCAGAGGCAGAGAGGTAGAGGCCCCCAGACCAGAGGACGGGGTATCTCAGTTTCAGGTAGGGGTGCAGCGGGCAGAGGATCATTCTCAGCAGATCAGACGAGTAAGCCCCGCACCCATGCCCGTGTGTTTGCGGTTACTCAGCAGGAGGCTGATGCAACTCCAGAGGTAGTCACTAGTATGATATCTATTCTTCATCACTCAGCATATGCATTAATAGATCTTGGAGCTACGCATTCTTTTATATCTGTGCCATTTTCTAAAAAGATCAAAGCAGAATTACAGCCTTTGGAAGGTAGTATGGTAGTCTCCATCCCTGTTGGAAATTCATTATTGGCTGACATGGTAATTAGGGATGAAAAGATTGTGATAGCAGATGAAGAGTTTTCGACGGATTTGATAGTGTTGGATATTCGGGATTTTGATGTAATATTAGGGATGGATTGGTTATCAAGGCATCGGGCTATAGTTGATTGTTATGCGAAGGAGGTTAGATTGGCCAGATTAGAGGAACCAGAGATAGTATTCCGAGGGACACGAAAAACAATTGCTATCAGTATGATCACCGCCATGACAGCTAGTAAGATGCTTCGTAAGGGATATCAGGGGTATTTAGCATATATGGTTGAAAATAATAAGGATGAAACTCACCTTGAAGATATTCAGGTGGTTAGAGAGTTTTCAGATGTGTTTCCGGAGGATCTCCCAAGATTACCACCAGACAGAGAGATAGAGTTTGAGATAGAATTAGCCCCGGGAACTGATCCGATATCAATTACACCCGACAGAATGGCTCCAGCAGAGTTGAAAGAGTTAAAAATTCAGATGGAAGAACTACTGGAAAAAGGTTTTGTGAGACCCAATCACTCACCTTGGGGGGCTCCAATATTGTTTGTAAAGAAGAAAGATGGGAGCCTAAGGTTGTGCATCGATTACAGATAGTTGAATAGGGCGACTATTAGGAATCAGTATCCGCTCTCGAGGATTGATGACTTATTTGATCAGTTACAGGGATCCAGAGTCTATTCGAAAATTGACTTGAGATCAGGTTATCATCAGTTGAAAATCCGTAATGAGGATGTTCCAAAGACTGCTTTCAGGACTCGATATGGGCATTATGAGTTCTTAGTTATGCCATTCAGACTGACGAATGCCCCAACAGCATTTATGGACCTAATGAATAGGGTCTTTGGAGCTTACTTGGATAAGTTCGTAATTGTGTTTATTGATGACATTCTAGTGTATTCAGACAGTATTGAGGAGCATGCGGAACACCTCAGGATAGTGTTACAGACTCTACGAGAGCACCAGTTATATGCAAAATTCAGTAAGTGCTAGTTTTGGCTAGATAGAGTTGCTTTCTTAGGTCATGTGATTTCAGCTGAAGGATTAAGTGTGGATCCCCAAAAGATAGAAGCTATTATGAGTTGGATATCGCCCACTAATGTGACTGAGATCAGGAGTTTCCTTGGATTGGCAGGCTACTACCGGAAGTTCGTCGAGGGATTTTCCAGAATAGCAGCCCTGTTGACTAGACTGATGAGAAAAGAAGAGAAATTTGAGTGGTTACATGCCTGTCAGCAAAGTTTTGAAGAGTTAAAGAGAAGGTTGACTTAAGCTCTTGTGCTTACATTGCCTTCAGGAACAGATGGTTTTACAGTATACAGTGATGCCTTGAGACAGGGTTTGGGTTGTGTTCTGATGCAGAATGATAGAGTGGTAGCTTATGCATCAAGACAGTTGAAGAAGCACGAGCAGAACTACCCTACCCATGATTTAGAACTTGCAGCTGTGGTATTTGCATTGAGGATTTGGAGGCATTACTTGTATGGTGTTCCTTGTCGAATTTTCACAGATCATAAGAGTCTGCAATATTTGTTCACCCAGAAAGAATTGAACTTAAGGCAGAGGAGATGATTAGAGTTGATTAAAGACTATGATTGTACAATAGAATACCACCCCGGAAAAGCCAATGTAGTGGCAGATGCCTTGAGTAGGAGACCTACTAGCTCTTTAGCGCATTTGAAGGCGGTGTACCTGCCACTGTTGGTGGAAATGAGATCTCTGGGAGTAAGGTTAGAGATGGCAAACTCAGGAGCATTGTTGGCTACTTTTCAGGTTCGCCCCATCTTGATTGATCAAATTAGGGAGCGACATAAAAGAGGATCCCCGGTTAGTCAAGTTGAAAAGGGAGATTGAGAGTGGGCAGAGATCAGATTTTGTAATCAGAGGGGATGGTATAGTAATGATGGGTCAACGTTTATGTGTACCGGATATAGAGGATCTGAAGAAAGAGATTATGGAGGAGGCACACTCCTCAGCTTATGCCATGCATCCGGGTAGTACGAAGATGTACCACACTCTGAAAGAGCACTATTGGTGGAAAGGCATGAAGAAAGAGATAACAGACTTTGTTTCCAGATGTCTGACTTTTCAACAGGTAAAGGCAGAACATCAGAAACCTGTAGGACTGTTGCAGCCCCTCTTTATTCCGGAATGGAAGTGGGAGAAGATTACTATGGATTTTGTTGTTGGGCTTCCATGTAGTCAGAGAGTGCATGATGCTATATGGGTTATTGTGGATAGATTAACGAAATCAGCCCATTTTCTACCAATCAAGAATGACTACTCCTTAAGTAGGTTAGCGCCCAGCTTTACATTGATGAGATAGTCAGATTTCATGGTACTCCAGTTTCCATTGTCTCAGACCGTGATTCGAGGTTCACATCTAAGTTTTGGCCTAGTCTGCAAAATGCGTTAGGTACACAGTTAAATTTTAGTATAGCTTTTCACCCTCAGACGGATGGTCAGTCTGAACGGACAATTTAGATACTTGAAGACATGTTCAGAGTGTGCGTTCTAGAGTTTAAGGGGAATTGGGATACACACTTACCCTTGATGGTGTTCGCTTATAATAACAGTTATCAGGCTAGTATAGGTATGGCCCCATATGAGGCACTTTACGGACGTAAGTGCAGGACTCCAGTATGCTGGGATGAAGTAGGTGAAAGAAAACTGATTGGTCCAGAGCTTGTCCAAGTCACTGCAGACAAGGTTAAAGTCATCAGAGATAGACTCAAGATAGCAAGTGATAGGCAGAAAAGTTATGCAGATCATCGATGAAGGGACCTTGAGTTTGAGATTCGTGATCAGGTATTCCTAAAGATTTCCCCGTGGAAAGGTGTACTTCGATTCGAAAAGCATGGTAAGTTGAGCCCGCGCTACATTAGGCCATATGAGATCAGGGATAGGGTTGGATCAATGGCTTATAGATTGAAGTTGCCACCTCAGTTAGCTAGAATTCATAATGTATTTCATGTATCTGTGTTGAGAAAATACATTCCTGATCCCTCCCATGTTCTGGAAGAGCAACCTGTGGAACTAAGGGAAAACTTGTCATATGAAGAGGAACCGGTTCAGATTCTAGATCGCAGGGAGCAGGTCTTGCGCAGTAAAGTCATTCCCTTGGTGAAGGTACTATGGAGAAATCATGTCATAGAAGAAGCTACTTGGGAGCATGAGGAGCAGATGCGTATCCAATATTCGTACCTATTCTAGTCAGGTATGTAATTTAATTTCGAGGACGAAATTTTTATAAAAGGGGGAGAAATTGTAAACCCTCGATTTCATAATTATGGTTAAAATAAAATTGAGTTAAAAGCTAAGGGAGGAGAATGAAATTTTCTTAGGGCGTAAGTGGAATTATTGAGATTATTATGGAGGAAAACATGAAGCCAAAACATTATAGTTGACTTCTTAAAACAAAAACAGAAACCAGTCCCTCATCTCGCGAAGAAGAAGAAAGAAAGAAAGAGGAAGAAGAAGAAGGGAAGAAGAAGATCTCGCCATCGATCGACCAGCCTTGCTGCCGTCGACATCCAGCCGCCAAGCTCGCCGCGAACTGAAGCCAAGTTACAGCAAACCAGCCGCGAACCAACGCTGAAGAACGAGCTGCAATTACCGGCGAATAGCTCCGATCGACGCCGACGAGCTGCTCCAACTTGACCCGCACGAAGACCAGCTTAAACCTGACCTCAACGGAGCAAGACCAAGCTAAACCGCGGCCAGAACAGCTCCTCCACGCGTGCAAATTGGTGACGGAGACAGCGTCGAGCGACGGCGAAATCAGCCACGAACCGCGGCGAAGCCGAGAGGGAAAGAGAGAGAGGAAGAGAGGGGAAGAAAAGAGGAAGAAAACCAGTCCAATCTTAGCTCAGATCCATCTCCAAATCAGTCCAAAACCACCCCAAAATCAATCTCAAAGCGAAGTTAACTCGAAAAGGAAATAGGGGTGAGTTGTTTAAAGTTTTAAGTTTGTGATTAGATTGATTCGAAATGGATTTATTCCGATGTGTTGGTTGGTTAGTTTTGATTAAATAGAAGTTGAAAAATAAGTGATTGAAGTTGATAGGGAGTTTAGAAAACCAAGAAAATACCGAAGATTTAGAGAGAAACCAAAACGCGCGTTAAACTAGTTTGAAGGACGATTTCGTAAATTGACCCTTATGGCATCCGTTAAGACTTTAGATGACCCTAATGAGTTTAATTAGGCGCGTTGAAGCTACTAAAAGTGAAAGAAAACGGAATTTCGGAGTTCGGTTAATTATGAATAAAGTAGGGAAGTTTTTAATGAAAAGTATCCTTTTTGTGGGTCACTTGAGTTAGTGACTATTTAATGAGTTTCGTAAAGTCCCGTTTGGCATATTCTAAGTGAGAATATGATGTGTAAGTGAGGCGGAAGCGAGTGGAGCACGGCACGGCCCCTGAGCTTCCATATATGAAGCTTTAAAAACAAGTGAGTGTTTTTATAAAAAATGTTTTAACTATGATTGATTTTAAATGCATGCCAAATTCATTATGTTGATTAGAATATCAAATGAATTCCAAATTGAAATGGTTGCATGGATTATGGAAATGATTTATATGAAATGTGATTTAATGAGAAATGAAATTTAAATTGAAATGATATTGATCTATGGTACGCCTGATTGTACGTTATATATATCTCCAGTCTGGGTTGAGTACCTTAAGCGTGCATTAACTGTGTTGGGAGAGTCTGTCACTAACAGCGGGTGGGACCGTGTCTGTTTAGTCCTGTGAGTCGTCCAATGCACGTAAGAGGTATATTATTAGCTAGCTCCCAACCGAGCGAGGCAAAATTTCGCTCCGTAACGAGGCGAAATTCCGTTACGTAAAAACTGGATAGATGGTCTAATCGATGCAGAATTTCGTGATGGTCTGAGCGAGGCAAAATTCCGCTCTACTTTAAGGGTACCATGTAATGCAAACTAATGATGGTTGGCCTATTTATATTTATAAATTCTTTGAAAGTTACCATTGCCACCATTATTGAAATGTTTTGATAGAAATGGAAATCATGCAACCTATGGATTTAAATGTTATTATTTGGCATGAAATGAATTTTATTAAATGCCGATTGATATATGTTGTTTCTAAATGAATGATGAATTTCAGATATATCAATTATTCAATCATGGTATTCTATTATGCATAAATGTTTTAAAAGATTTTTGGGAGGCTATTTGATAAGCTTATTTTAAATGGAAATTATATGACACTTACTGGGCTATCAAGCTCACTATGCTTTATATTTTTGTAAATAAAAACCTCCCCAAGCACAGGTACAGGCACTTCAATGGCAGGAACTCCGGATCGTGATTAGAGGAGTCGAAGAGGCTGTGCTGTTATTTTGGAAATGTATATATTTTTGGGATATGTATATAATAATATGCGTATGAACTTTTAAAGCTTTTAGAAATGTGTTCTAAAATTTTAGTTTGGTTATTTTGTTGAAATGGTTTCAAATTAATTATGCATGAATTACGAATTTAATTTAATGTATTTTTTAAACCGTATGCATGGTAGTGGTTGCTCGTGGATTGATAAAAATGAGAACCGGAGGCTCTGTAGTTTGGGGAAATTATTTTGTAATATTATAGAAGTGTTAAATTTATAATTTGCAGGGTGGCAAAGTCCGAAAAATAGACAGGATGATGCCCAAATTTTTATAAAATGTTTTACAAAGGTTTGAAATAAAAATGAAAAATTTCCTTGTGTTTCCACTGTTTTCGAAAAGGTTTCAAAAAGAATATGGCTTAGCTCTTCGGGAATCCTTTAGTTGAGCGTAAGGGCTAACTGGAGGGTCACCGTAGGGTGCCAGCAGATCGCCTAGGGAACGGGGTCTATCATCTAAAATATCTTTTAAACATTTTTATACCCACTAGAGGACCCACGTCAAACCATTATTAATATCCGGAATTCTCTCGTAATTCCGTCAGAATCTTAAAATATTTTTAATCCATCTATGATTCAACAATTATAAACTTATACACCTCATATACACATTACTAAATCAACGGAATAATTTCATTCACTTTAAACTTATACACGTGTCCGTAAAGACATATTACACTGTGAGTATCCAAACCTTTTTACTGCTATTAGGAATCTGTCAAACCACGCTCTAGGGGACCTGTTTCAGCCTATAGAGTGACTCTTGAGTCTACCAAATGCATTGTGATTTGTTTTCCCTTTGAATCTTGAAAGAATCTCCATGTACTCTTCCTCCTTCTAAGTCACCATTCAAGAATGCATTATTTACATCAAGCTAATGTAGTAACCAGTCCGAGTTTGTTGCTAGAGATGGTAGAACCCGAATATAATTTAGTTTTGCAACATGTTGAATGTTTGCTGATAATTTATGTCATAAGATTGTATATAGCCATTGGCAACCAACCAAGCCTTATAACGATCAATACTATCATCTGCTTTGTACTTGACTGTAGATGACAGACCCCTTTTCCTAGGCGATCTGCTGGCACTCTATGGTGACCCTCCAGCTAGCCCTTGTGTTCAACTAAAGTATCCTCGCAGAGCTAAGCTTTGTTCTTTTTGAAACCTTTTCGAAGTAGCGGAAACGCGGAAAATTTTTCATTTTTATTTCAAACCTTTTGTAAAACATTTTATAAAACTTTGGGCAGCATCCCGTTTGTTTTTTGTACTTTACCACCCTACAAATTATCAAATTTAACACTTCTAAAGTATCACAATCAATTTCCCCCAAACTATAGAGCCTCAGGCTCTCATTTTTCAACACAACTACAACCACAATTTCACATTTCAATTTATAAACTCATTATCAACAAAATCATATGTCATGCATCAATTTACTCTAAAAACACAATTTAAATCAACAAAAGAATATTTACAAAACCACGTGGATATAATAAAATATATACATCTTTTAAAGACGAACAAAAATAAGAGTAGGTACTCACATAAGCACTATCGTCGCGGCTGTCTGATAGTTCCTTGGGATAATCCACAGCTATGAGACCTATGCTTGGGGAGGTTTTATTTGAAAAATACAGAAAACATTTGGTGAGCTTTGAAAGCCCATTGAGTGTCATATAACATATTTAAAACCATGTTTTTATAAAAACCTCCTTAAAACAATTTTAATAATTGGAATCAAATCTATTTATTCTAAATAAAGTTTCATACATTAATATTATAAAATACATATTACACGGTTTTCAATTTCATAAATGGATCTACTATGGTTGGGGATTTTTATTCTAAAACCCTTTTCTTTTTATGAAACGAACTGGTCCAACTCCGCTTGTAGGTTTCCTGCCAACCAATCCAGCTATTGCCAACCTATAGTGACTCATGCCACATGGCACCCTAGTATAGAGCGGGATCCTGAATCGCTCTCTATCCGTTTCAAGTAGCGGAATACTGCATCACCACAGAACGGAACTCTATCTCGCTTGGGTGTAAGTTAGCTAATAATAAACCCTCTACGTGCATTGGACTAATCTCTTGGACATTTGACTGACACGACTAATTGTGGGTACCTCTTACAAGCAGTATAGTTAATGATGTATTGACACTACTAACTCTACCAATGCACGCTTTGGGTACTCAACTTCGATCGGTAATATTCTGATACTCTTTGGGTAAGCCATATGTTTTAATTTTTTTCACCTTTTAAAACTAAAATCCATTTTATACAACTCAAAACGAAAAATCATCGTTTTAACGAAAATACCAAAAACTATATTATCTATTACCATGCAACTTATCATTTAAATCATATTTTATTTTTGCGAAAACATTCAAACATGCATGAAACATTCATTTATAAATCAAATCAACACAAAATGCATTGAAAATCAATTTGACACTCACCTTATCTAACTATCACTTCCGAATAGCTCTCCGGAAGGCTCCAAAACGCTCCCTATCGCTCTTCCCTTGCTCCACCGGCTTGCTCATCACCTATACAACATATATATATGTAAAATTTACGTTCGTGTCAACTTTTGGAAACTCAAAATAACTAAAATTACACAATCGCCCCCAAGTGACCCATTTTACTTGTAAACCTCCCTTTTTGGTTTCTTTATTGATTCTATGGTTTTGAACTCCGTTTTCTTCATGTGGAACCTATTTATTATCACCTAGGGATATTCTGGCACTAACGGAATCGTGTTCAGGGGTTTGAAACGAAAATCATCTGATTTCGACCCCTTTAGGCCGAACACTATTCAAAGCCCTATTCGGGGCTTTTCTTTATTTCGTTTTCATTCCAAACACCTTCCTAACTCGCCATCTAGTCACTCCAAGTGTCGGTACAGAAAGAAATGGTCATCCGGTAGGCGTTTTAGGCTAAAAAATGCGTTATTTTCGCTACTAATTCTTAGGCGTTTTCTTGGTTTTGAATTCTAATTTTAATATTTGACTTTTAATAATCTCAACATGCTTAATTAAACTCGTTAGGGTCATCCGAACACTCAACGGACGTATTATAGGGTTAATTTATGAAATTGCCCTTCAAACTAGTTTAGCACGCGTTTCGATTTTTCTTTAAATTTTTGATATTTTCTTAGTTTCCTAAGCTTCCTATCAACATCAATTCACTTATTTTTCAACTCATTTTTACTCAAAACCAACCAACAAACAAATCAAAATAAAATCCATTTCGAATCAACTTAATCACCAACAAAATCATCAAATTCAAACTTAAACAACTCACCCATTTTCTTCCTCGCGAAACCACCCTCTTTTTCTTTGCGTTAACTTTGTTTTGGTGGTGGTTCGGGCTAGGTTCGGGCTGTTTTTCTTCCTCCTTCTTGTCCTCCACGCGAGCTTTTCTTCTCTGGCCAAACCTCCATTTCTTCTTCCCCGATCTACTACCTCTATTTTGGTTTCGATTTCAAGTCACACTTGGGTTGGGTTTGGGTGTTGGTTTCGAGCTGGTAAAGGCATGGATCAGTCTGGTTTTGCGAGCGGCGAGGTCCGGTTCTATAGGTGGTCGGAACGGCAACTCGTCCCCATCCTCTTCTGCACCGATCGGGTCTGGTTTGCCGGCGAATCTGCGTATGCGTGTGGTCTGCTTTGGGTCTGGTTCGCGTCAGCTACAGGTCTGGTCGGGTGCACCTCGGTTTCAGGTGGTGATGGTGGCTAGTCCGACAAGCTTCACGACGTCCTTTTCTTCTTCTTCTTCTTCTTCTTCTTCTTCTTTTTCTTTTCTTCTTGACGCGACAGCTCTCTCTCTCTCATTTCTGCTTATCGTTCTCTTTTTGTTTGTGATTTAAATTTCACATTTTGGCTTCATGTTTTCCTCCCCAAACAACTTTAAAATGATGGTCACGTCTTCAGAAAATTTCAGTCTCCTTTCTTAACTTTTAGATCAATTCTAGTTTGACCATAATTATTAAAACTTATCTTCAATTTAGTCCATTGTTACATTAAATAATTACTCGATTTTATTCACCATTTTACCTTTCCGGTTAATTTCCAGTCAAGTTTAAATCGATCTTTAAGGATTCCCTATAACCTTAGGCGCTTCAATGAACCATTTAGGGTCTCTAATAATTATTTAGGGACTATTTCTGCGAAACCCTTAAAATTAAAATAGAGGGTTTACAGTAGATATCCATTTACAACCTATTGGATTTTTTTTTTTTTTTTTTTTGTAAAGCTTTCAATTCCTCATTAATGGTGATCATCCATTTCGAAATTCCTATAGCTTCCTATATTATTTTAGGCACTTGTATATCAGACATGTTTATTGTAAACGCTTTAAAGTTGGGTGACAACTTATCATAAGCATGATTTCAAAAATCGCTACTCGTTAATCAACTAGCGAGGTAACGATTAACAATTTATTAGTTATTCGGCGATTAAACAGCGAGTAATCAATTATGAAATTGGTTCACAATCATATGACTATAAAATCGCATTTAATATATGAAACAAGATTATTACATATGCAATATTTAATTGAGTAAATTACAATTTAACCTACTGGTTAGAAAATAATTATAGGCGAAGTTAATTTTTGATGTTTATTACAATAAACCCCCCTACCGTTAAAGCCATTCCATTAAATTTAAATGAGGCAAGGGCAAAATTCTCTTTTGATGTTATTTTTAATTTTATTTTAAAATAAATTATAAAAACTTAAAAATATTCAATAAAAAAATTCCTCTTCTTCTTCCCTATCCGTTTCCTACCCATCTTCCACTCTTCTTTCCTAATTGCTGACCCACTTTTTCTTCTCTTCCTCATCACCGACCCATTCCTTCTTTTCTCTATCGTCAACCCACTTCTTCTTCCACATCATTGACCCATTTCTTTTTCCCCATCGTTGACCTCATTCTTTTCTTCTTTCACCTCTATCATTTTCGATAGTGCATTGTCTTCCTTTTCTTCTCACTCTTTTTCCTCTCTTGTCGCCACTCCCTCATTGTCTACTCCCTCACTGTCTTCTCTCTGTCGAGATTGTCGCTCTCCTCACTTTCCTCTACAATCTCCTCTCTTTTCATTATCTGGGTTCGTCGAACCCAGATGACCCAAACAAACCTTTATTTGGGTTCGACTAACTTAAATAAAGAGTCATATAGATTTCAAGTTTTTTCAATCTTTTTTAATTGATGATGATTTTGATCTGGGGATGACTGATGATTTAAATTTGGGAGTTGTTGATTGAATATGTTTTTTTTTTTCTCAGTTATGGATGCTGGAATGTTTCAAGCTTTGACCATTTTTTCTCAATTCTTGATGTTGGGATGGTTTCTTCATCATCAGTTTTTTAAAATAAAAAATATATATATATAAATAATTTTTAAAATAAATATAATTATTATAATAATTTTCAAAAAACATATTATTATAATAATTTTTTTTGAAGTAAATATTATTATAATAATTATATTACAATAATTATATGTATTTATTTTGGACAATTATTGTTAACAGATGTATGCACGACACCTAGTTTATTGAACCATTTTTATGTCTATCATGATATACGCAAGTGTCAAAAACACATTTACTTGGTGACACATGCCTTATATGTACAGACAATAATGGCCTACTTTAGACCATTTTGAAGCAAAACGCTCTTGATTCTTTTGCACAAAACCATATCATCCACGTGATGCGAACCCCGTATATATTAATACGACACCCACGATCAAATTGAAACACAACCCCAAGAAAAATTAAAACAAGTTTGTAACGAAAACTTTGACCCATTGATTATGTCATTCAAGAACCAAAATTATAAAGAATTTTGACCCATTGAATATATGATAATCAAGAGCCAAAATTATAATAAGAATGATATTAACGCCACTCCCAAGACATAGATGAGAAGGTGAGAGATAAGTCATGGTTTCGATCGCCACAAGCATAGCTTGATAAGATCACATATTCAACAATGAACAAAAGGGAAATAAATCTCTCAATTACTTTATTCCATCAACAACTTCTTCAAAATTTAGGTTTAATAAGCCTTATATAGGCATACAATCCTAATCCTTATTGGAAACTAAATAAAACCCTATTTTTAATTGATTTTGACTTTGACTTTGACTTTTTCTAAACACACCCATATTGAGCTTTTAATTTAAATAAATGACTCAACCCTATAATTAAAAGCCTAATAAATTAAACTAATTTAAAACAATCCCATAATACAAATTAGACCCAATTTAAATCAAGCAATTAAATAACAGTCCAATTGCATTATAATTGACACCCAAGCCACAAGATTTCTATAAGATTGATGTTTTTAGACTTGTTCTTGAACTTAAATAATATTGTGAAGCCTAATAAAGTCCAATTGCATTCAATTAGCGTCCCAAAGCCTTCAAGATTAAGTCCAATTGTCTCGTTGGCCAATTGTCTCATTGTCCTCCATGATTGCTATCTTGGTTTCCATCATTCTCGCTTTCCTCAAAACGATTTGTTCTCAAATCATGAAATTCGTAATGTTGTCCAAAGGACTTGATTGAAACCTGAAAAGAATGTTAGAGAAAACCTCACGTACTCCCTCACGTGTTTCACTCTACCCACTCATGTGTTTATCACTCAAGAAACCCTAAACCATGCGAATCTTGCAAATCAAGTAAGAATTATGAATCAAAATATATGCATCAAGAAATCAAGAAAATCTAGGTGTTCATTTGCCCTAAGAATAATTCAACCAAGAATCCTAATCAATTTGATTCAAGATTGATATAATTCAAGTAAAGATTCGGCCAAGATTGATGCAATTCAAGGTTGATAGCCTTCGGCCAACATCAAATATCCGACAAAATTAAATTTCAATCCCTAAATAACTGATTTAGTACGGCCAAAAAAAATCAAGAACACAAAAGAAGATGTAATGAATCAAGATGGTTGATTAAGCAAAAGCATGACTCAAACAAGAAAACAAATTATAAAGAATTGATGGTGATGTTGATCAAGAGTTTGGTGCGGCAATAAAATAATGTAAGCAAAAGAAACTAACAAAATGATGGATACTTGAAAACAAGAAACAATGTGCGGTTAACAATGTGACTTGATGATGATCGATAAATCTGACCAAAAAAAAAAAAACAACTTCAAACTTGATTTGTCCAATAATATATTGATGAACCAGTATGTTGCAAATTCAAACAATATATTGTTGGTGTGAATCAATATGCGATTGAAAAAAAAAATTAAAATAGAAACGAACAAAATAAATGGATAGATCAAACATGATTTAATACCCAAAGCTCTGATACCAACTGATGCGAACCCCATATATATTGATACGACACCCACGATCAAATTGAAACACAACCCCAAGAAAGATTAAAACAAGTTTGTAATGAAAACTTTGACCCATTGATTATGTCATTCAAGAACCAAAATTATAAAGAATTTTGACCCATTGAATATATGATAATCAAGAACCAAAATTATAATAAGAATGATATTAAAGCCACTACCAAGATATAGATGAGAAGGTGAGAGATAAGTCATAGTTTCGATCGCCACAAGCATTGCTTGATAAGATCACATGTTCAACAATGAACAAAAGAGAAACAAATCTCTCAATTACTTTATTCCATCAACAACTTCTTCAAAATTTAGGTTTAATAAGCCTTATATAGGCATACAATCCTAATCCTTATTGGAAACTAAATAAAACCCTATTTTTAATTGACTTTGACTTTGACTTTGACTTTGACTTTTTCCTTTTCTAAACACGATCATATTGAGCTTTTAATTTAAATAAATAACTCAGCCCTATAATTAAAAGCCTAATAAATTAAACTAATTTAAAACAATCTCATAATACAAATTAGACCCAATTTAAATCAAGCAATTAAATAACAGTCCAATTGCATTACAATTGACACCCAAGCCACAAGATTTCTTCAAGATTGATGTTCTTGGATTTGTTCTTGAACTTGAATAATATTGTGAAGCCTAATAAAGTCCAATTGCTTTCAATTAGCGTCCAAAGCCTTTAAGATTAAGTCCAATTGCCTCGTTGGCCAATTGTCTCATTGTCCTCCATGATTGCTATCTTGGTTTCCATCACCCACGTCCCTCTTCTCCCTTCTTCCTCACGTAATTACCGCCCATCCCATAGGACATTCCCGTCATTTAAGTAAATTAAAACCCATAAACAAACCATCACATTGAACCAAATCAAATGACTTTGATCTAAATGTCTACCTTCTCATCAATTACTAGCACCATGATGACTCCAACCAAGCATATTTTTTGAAATTCCTTATCGTTATAGGCTCTCAATTGCTGTGATCTCCATACTTATGTTGTCGGTTGACGTGGCCAACCGATAGGCTTGCCACCATGCGATTTACAATGATGCATGCAATCTAACATTACTGATGAAGGATCTATGGCTCGTTGTCTACATCATGAATGCCGTGCTCATTTTTTTCGTCGTCCCCTTCGACTGCCTAGGTAAGATTTTGCAATCTAGATATGTTAATGGCCTTGAACTCACCTTTGACTGAGTTGGGCCGATTCGATCGAGTAATTGATTAACTCGACCGATTAATCAATCTGTCCGATTTCAATATCTGATTTGATCCCAATCGAATCGGTAGAGTGTTGGTCAATGATTAAGAGGCGAAAAAATCGATCGAACAATGATCATAAGAAACATACTTACCTATAGGATAAAAGTGATCTACATAAGAAACATACTTACCTATAGGATAAAAGTGATCTATCATAAGAAACATAGTTACCTATAGGATAAAAGAAGCGTGATCTACATTCCTTTGTACATTTTCTTAATGCAATAGGTAACTTAAGGTTTGAAATGTTATCTCTAGTGTCCTACTTTGATTTAGCCTCTTAAGTATTTTCTAATTGAGTGTCTAGATCAAGTCCTTGAAACATTGGTACAAATTCTCGGCTAGAGTTAAGATGTGTTTGGTCTTTTACTTCCTTTTGAGCTTTACTCCTCGTACAGACAATTATTCAGTTTTGATAGATTTTAATAGGGCCGATTCAGTCCAAGTTCAGTTGTTTTTAAGAGATCACTTGATTGACTTTTCTTCGTTTTTGTATGCTAACTCGATTGGTCTTGGTGATGTGTATTTGATACGGGGTTAAACTTGCTAGTCTGCTGACTCGTATGTTCTAAGATTAGGTATTTCAGACTAATTAGGTAATTTGTTTGAATAAGGCTCTAGATTCCTAATAGGTTCACTAGGATGATAAGAGTAAACATCATCGAATAAAACATAAGGATAATTTTTAACTGATTTAAATTCTTCACATTTATATCTGTTGGTTTCTTGGTATAAAAAGGTTGGTTTTCAATAAATGTTACTTCCATCGTCATATGAAAATGCCTAGCTACTAAGGAATAACCTTTATATCCTTTTGGGTTGTAGAGTAACCTAAAATTATTCACCTAACTGACCTAGGATCAAGTTTACTTCTAAACGAAGGTGAATATGTACAAATGTTGTGCAATCGAATACTTTGGTAGGAATGTGAGATACAATATGGTTGGTAGGATAGAAGTTTTGAAAACTTGACATGGAGTTTGGAAATTTAGGTTTCCAGATGCTAACCTATTGATAAGATAAGCTTTTATGAGAATAGTTTCTCCCCAAAAATGTTTGGGGACATTTGAAGAAAACATCAAAGATCTGGCTACATCTAAAAGATGCCTATTTTTTGTTCTGAAACTCTATTTTGTTGAGGAGTGTCCACATAAGAACTATGATGGATAATTCCTTCAACCAACAAATAATCATTTAATGATGAACTAAAAAACTCCTTAGCATTATCAGTTCTTAAAATTTGGATTTTTTCTTGAAATTGAGTTTTTATTATGCTGTTGAAACTTCAGAAATTTTTTTTCACTTCCAATTTTTCCTTTATAAAAAATGTTAGGTTATTTAGGTCATAGGTCGAATCTACCTAAGAAGACCTAAACCCAAACCCAAACCCAGACCTAATATCCAATACTAGTTTGGATAATGTTGATTTAGTTACCTTTGGTAGTTGTGGAGGTTGACAAAGTAACTGCTTATGACAGTTGTCTCACATAAAAAACCCTTGATGATGAATTGTTGAGTTTTTATGTACAATAAATAGAATAAACACACAACACATTTTGAAAGTGAAAATAGAAAGAATTGGCAAGACTTTTAACACTATGATAAGAGGTTTCTTTTTATTTTGTGATCGAAATCCGACCACCAGTTGAACAATACAAGATTCTGGGACTTTTGCATCATTTCGGGTTCATTTTTAAGTTTTGGTTTTATTGTTTTAATGAAGTATATATACTGCCATAATTGTTTAATAAAAAAAATATCAAAGTTAATCTATGATGATCATCAACAAATGATATAAACCACTTTGAGCCAGTGATGTTAATAACCTTGGATGGTCCCCATACATCACCGTGAATCATTGAAAAGGTTTTGATAATTTAAAAGGATATGAATTTCAAGAATGTTTGCATAACTCACAAACTTCACAATAAAATAAGCTTGGATTCTTATTGCTAAACAAAGAAGGAAACAACCTTTTCAGATATAAGAAAATTAGATGACCTAACATAGAATGTTATAACATTACAACATCATCTTTATTAGACCTAACATGATAGCTAATTTGACTCTTTAACCCTAAAAAGCTTGTAAGTTGAGACAATCTTACTGGAAAGATTTTGCTTCTCAGTTGGTGTAGTCCTAAACACATCTCAACACTGCCAATCATCTATCCAAAGTCCAAGTCTTGAAATTCACAATGAGTAGGGAAAAACTTAGTGACACAGTTTAACTCTTTTGAGAGTTTACTAATAGACAATAGGTTACAATCTAAATTTAGGACCTATAAGACTAAATGAAGAATTATATTTCCTATGACTGTAATAGAACTTGTTACTACCACTTTAGAAAAAGACATGTAATTTTAACATTGTAGTTCTAATTGCATGGGTTATATGTATGAAACAATTATGCATCCTTAATCATATGATTAGATGCCCTTGAGTCCATAATCCATGAATTATCTCTATGTCCTTTAACATTCAAAGCTTGAATAAATTAACTTTTTTGAGCAACTGACTTGGTCCTTATCATAGATCCATTAGCATTCTTTTGTACAATCAGCTTCTATAATGCTCTACTAGATCTTTATTAGCAGGAGTGGAATCAATTTGATTATGAATTTCCATGCTAAAAGCTTGATTTCCATAGTTTTCCTGACCATTTAGAGATTTGCTAGGCCTCCAATTTGTAGGTTTCCCGTGGAGTTTCCAACGTTTATTTTTTTGGTGTGACGTGGTTTTTTGTAGTGATCACACTAAAGCTTTGCTCTTCTTGACCAACTATCACTTGAAAAAGGTTGGTTCCTATGGACGACTAAGGCTGAGTTGTCTGTACCACTGCCATTCTTATTTTAAACACTCAACATCACCCATTTCATGTTTTACTCTTTTCTCACTTTAGAAAACACTTCTCTGATTTTTGGAAGTCGTTTAAAACTCAAAATCCTACCACGAACTTCATCAAAATTCTGGTTTAAAACCAAGCAGAAACTTGAATATCCTTTTCTGCTCTATAGTCTCCCCATGTTTGACACCATCTTCAGCGCAATTCTGCTTATGCTTCTCGAACATGTCCACTTGTTGCTAATAACTGGTGAGGGTGTTATTATAACACCCAAAATTTCATGAATAATATTTTTGAAAGAATAGCATTTTCGAACAGAATAGTAGTTTTGGATGAATAGTGATTTTTTTGAAAAATGGATCAAGTGAATCACAAGCTCTGGAATGAGTATTTGAGTTTGAAGAAACTGGAACAAAGTGAAAATAAATCTGTTTGAATAGTTTTCAAGGGCTCCAAAAATTATTTATGAAAATGTCCTTACGGACAGAAATATGAATATTATAGATCGAAACTTCGTTTGAATTTTTCGAAGTATGAGATTGAGTGTTAGAGCACCCAATTAGAGTATTATATGGTCAATTTGTTGATTAGGTGATCATGGAATATTTTTATAATTATTTAGAAATAAAAAGAGATAATTATGAATCCGATTGGAATTTTGAAAAGATCTTCATATTCAAAAAATTTTGAAACGGGTCTAAATGGGTATTAAGATACTCGAGGTTATTTAGAAACCCAAATGATCATTTTGAAAGAATTCAGATTGAAACAAAATCAATTCGAAAATTGCCGGAGATGATTTAGTAATTTTCAAAGAACTTAAAAGGGGCATAAAATAATTTTTAAGAGTCATCAAGGCTATTTGAAGTATGTATGTAGTCCGAATATAGGCCCCGGAAAATTTTGAAATGATTTTGAAAAAGTGTCGAAAAAGTTAAATTCGATCATTCCGAAAAGTTCGAATGGATAAAGATAAGAAATGATAGAAATGTGGGCAAGGCACCATAGGAGAGTGACAAGTGGCACTAGTGGATAAGGATGAGGACACTTGTCAAGTATTGAATGGAGGGTATTTTTGTAGTTTTAACAAACTTTAGGGGTCAAATTGATGTTATAGTATTTTTAGGGGATCAAATGGTACTTTTGCCAGACTTATATATATTTGAAGCCAAAAATCAGACCAAAACAGAGAAGACTCGGCAGTAACAGAAACAAAACGAAAAAATTGGAAAGGAGAAGAGAAAGCTGAAAGAAAAAGAAGAAGAAAAAGAGATTCAAGGGAGTTTCCATCCATCTTTGCCTCTTGTTTCCATTAAGAATCCTCCAAGAATAGGTGGAGATAATTGTAAGGTAAGATAAATTGTTTAATGTTAGTATGGTGTAGTTTTATGGGTTTTGTCATGAATGATAATTGAATGAGTTTTTGATGAAATTTTTGGTTTATTTAGAGTTCAATCATACTTAAATTGAGTTTAGAAATGGATGGAGACTTAAATAGGTATGGGTCAAGAAAATTAGTAAGTTGAAGTTAAGGTTTTATGCTATAATGTTATGAAATTTAATGGATTGTGATTTTAAGGTTTTAGTTGATTTATTGATGTTTAAATGATGCATTTGGATATGATGTTTGAGCATAAAATGAAGAGAATGCATTTGTTGTGTATATATTACTATGTGGACAAAATGAGAATTTAGTGTAATTTTTCTAAGTAAGTTCAATTGGTTGGATGTTTGATTGTTGAATGATTTTTTAAGTGTTTTAGGTGAAATTGATGTGATTAGAATTGAAGAAAATGAATAGAATGAGTAGTGGTGTTATATACTAGTATATGGCTAACATGAGAATTATGGTATTATTGACATGACCCTTTCCGGATACCTCTAGCTCTAATTCGGTAGGTCACGCCAGACACCCCAACGGATCATTCTTAGACCTAACTTGTCGGGCTAAGCGAAACTCGTGGAGCGAACCCTAAACTTTCTAATACTTATTAAAACATTGTTGGGTTGGTTTTCTTTAAAAGCTAAAAAGACGTAGAGATTTTTTTCAATTTTTAAAGTTATTTTCTAACAAAATTTCGGCAGCATAACGGTTGCATTTTTTACGTTCCATAAAAACCTATTTAAAAAAATCAACATTTCGACTAATATTTAACACCAACCCAACTTCTGGTTGCCCGTAGGCCTCAAACATGCATTTAATTTCCAAATCAAACTTGATAAAATTCAAAACACAATTTGTAAACCACATTTAATTCAAAAACAATTTAAACATAATTATGAACATATAATTACAAAACTACAAATTATTTATACAATTCAAAAGGTGTTTACATATGAATAGGACTGATGCAAAAATAAGCTGCACAAAATGGCATCGTGTCGTGCTATCTCGCCCGCTGGAGGTGATACCACTACTCGGCTACCTACTGAGAGTACCTGAGGAGGTTTTTGTATAAAAACAAAAAATAATGAGTTAGAAGCTCAGTGAGTGCTAATTTGTCTTTAGTTTAAAATTTTTATTTATAAACGTCCTCCTCGAAAAACCTTTAAAAATAATTCTTTATTTCTCTAAGCATTTCAAACATTAATTTCTTAAACTCAATATCAACATGAAAATTTATACAAGTGCAAACATGCATTAATCTCAAAAACTCATAACTTAAAATTATATGTAGTTTGAATGACAATCGTAAAATTTCTTTTCTTTTCAAATTTACTTTCCATTCAAAACTATTTCTTAGTAGTTTTGGAAAACACTATAGTATCCCTAACTCTGGGGTTACGTGGTCTCTGTACGAGGAATACTCCAACGTAGAGGACCAACCATGACAGCTCTGAGACATCTTACAACTATGTGCGAAATTTTCCAGCGCTAACCATAACTCGCGAAACACCACCCCACATTAGCACAGGTGACTCGATTGACAAACTATGACACTTTGTCCCCCCAGGTTAGTGACTCATCACTCCCCAGGACTGTGCCAACTGATGTGGGATAGACCGACCGGGTCTAATTTTTTCTGAAAATCTCTAAGAGTATACTAATGACTTTAAAAATACTATTTCTTTCTTTCTTGAATTCAAACTTGAAAACTTGGTTTTTGTAATTATATCTTAAAATAGGCTTTTAAACTATTTAATTCATAATACTACAAGCTTAACAACAATATATTTATATATATAATCAAAATCCTCATTTCAAACTATAACTCATGCATATATTAATGCATTTACAATAATTTTAACTAAGCAAATAATTTCATCAAATCAAACTTAACAAATTTAAAATACATTTAAAATCTTAAAAAAAAAAAACACTCAGAAAAATAAAAAAACTTCAAACGGCGCGTACGGCGCCTCTACTCCTCTCGTCTCGATCCTCGCGCATCCTCGTCACCTACACAATATATGTATACGTAAATTTACATTCGTGTCAACTTCTAGAAACTCGAAATAATTGAAATTACACAAATGCCCCCAATTGACCTCTTTTTCGCGTAAACCTCCTTTCTTGGTTTCTTTCTTGATTCTAGGGTTCCAAACTCCGTTTTCTTCGCCTGGAACCTATTTATTATCATCTAGGGATGTTCTAGTACTAACGGAATCATGTTCGGAGGCCCGAAACGAAAAACGTCCGATTTTAACCCCTTCAGGCTGCACACTATTTATAGCCCTACTTGGGGCTTTTCTTCATTCCATTTTCGCTCCGAATGCCTTCCCAACTTGCCCCCTAGTCGGTCCAAGTGTCGTACGGAAGGAAACGGCCATCAAGTAGGCATTTTAGGCTAAAAATGTGTTGTTTTCGTTACTAATTTCGGGCGTTTTCTTAGTTTTGATTTCTAAATTTATTTTTCACTTTTAATAACTTTAACACGTCTAATTAAACTCGTTAGAGTCATCAGAACAGTTAACGGACGCAGTATAGGTCAATTTACGGAATTACCCTTCAAACTAGTATGTTTAGCGTTTTATTTTCTATTCAAGATTTGATATTTTCTCGATTTCCTATGCCTTTAATAAGCTCAAAATAAAGCCCATTTCATTCGACTTTTCATTGGACCATTTTGCCCCCATAATAAACTTAGATTTCCAATTAACCTTAAACTAAAATTTTCAAACTTCAGCACCAAAATCCATTCAGAAATTTTTATCAACGCAAGTGTACATTCCAAGATTAATTTTTTTTCCAACATCATCAACTTGGGCAGCCCCCTTAACGCACCCTGACTCATCAATTTCTAACCCATATTCACATGACTTTGTCCACTTTTAATTACACAACAAATCAACAGCAATAAATCATTATAAATCAACCAACATTAAGGCTAATTCATGGCAGCCCATGTACCCTCTCATTTTTCCAACATCCTTTCACTTGATTTTTAACCATTTTTAATCACAAACAACCAACAAAATAAATCATGTCAAAACCCAACTAAATTAACATCATTTAATCACATAACACCCATTCAAATTTAACTCCATTTATCATCACAAAACCAACATCAAAATCAACTTAAATTAAATCCAAAACCTTACTAACTAACCTATTTTCGTGCTTGAGTCAAGGGGAAGGAGTTTGAGAGTGGAAAAGGGGTGATTTGGACCTTGTTTGGTGCTTGAAATGGGCTATTCGAACACCCTAGTGCACCTCTCGGGTTTTAGTTGCAACAGCCCATTTTGCTACTGTTTTGATGCATTTTTGCTCCTATTTTGCTTTGAAATGGTTCTCCTCTTACCCTAGTACCTTAGCCTAGTTAGGTTCATGGAAAAGAAGATTGAAAACTCAAGAAAATGGTTTACCTAGACACTAGTTTTTGCTGCTGCCGAGTACCCTGTAGCTTGCGGTTTCTTCTTCATTTGACAACCCGATCTGTGTTCTTTTGCCTCTCTTCCAATTGATCGAAGTTAGGTTGATGCTAAGGGGCTTGAAGCTTGAAGAAAAGGGCTGGTTTTTGGCTTAGAGGAGATTGGATGGGCGTTAGCAGTAGTCTCGGTCTGCAGTTCTTCTTTTGCCCGATTCCACCTTCTCATCTCTCTTTTTTCTCTTTGTTTCATTTCTTTCTTTTGCCCTCTAGTGATTTATATATATATCCTTGGTCTTTTGCTCTTAAACCCTCTTGACTAGCTCATTTTGAATCCTCAATCTTTGTTAAATCAAGTCGTGGCCACAACTTGATTTATTTTGTTTTCTTTTGGAACTCATTTTATTCTTTTTAATATTACACGGTTTCTCTCAAATTTCTTTTCGTTTGTGTGACGATCCAAAATTTTGAATTCCAATGACACCCATTTGAATCCTAATGAAGAAGTTTAATTGGTTTTTAGAGTTATTAAGGGTGTTACTAATTCGATCGGATTCGTTTTAAATCTCTAAAGTTTTCATGAAAATTATTTACTTGACCCCTCCATACGATTTCGACTTCAATCGGGTCCTGAATTATTTTTATTTTATATTGGTATCCTTACTGGTACCCCTAGGGTCTCTAATGGTTCCCTATAGACTCACACGGGGAAAACTGAAATGTAATTGAGAGCTTACAATTATGTTATGAAATTTAATTGATTTTGATTTTAGGACTTTAATTGATTGATTGGTGATCAATTGATGCAATTGAGTGTGATTTTTTAAATTAGAATAAAGAGAATGAATTATTATGTCACATATTAGTATGTTACCAAAAAGGAGTATTATTGAAGTTAAAGAACTTTTGATATGCTGTTGTAGGCAAACTCTATCAGTGGTAGGTGAGTATCCCAGCTCCCCCTAAATTCCATAACATAAGCTCTCAACATGTCCTCAAGGGTCTGGATAGTTCTCTCCGATTGGCCGTCCATCTGTGGGTGAAATGTTGTACTGAAATTAAGTTTAGTACCTATTGCTTCCTGTAGCTTAGGCCAGAATCTAGATGTGAATCAAGGATCTCTGTCTGATATGATGAACATTGGTGTGCCATGCAACCTCACTATCTCGTCAACATACAACTGAGTTAGTCTCTTTAGGGAGTATGTATTCTTAATTGTTAAAAAGTGAGTGGACTTCGTCAATTGATCAACAATCACCCATATAGCATCGTGTCTACTGTGCATCCTCGGTAGCCCTACCACAAAATCTATAGTAATCCTCTCCTATTTCCACTCAAGGATTGGTAGGGGGTGTAGTAAACCTGCTAGTTTCTGGTGCTTTTCTTTAATCTGCTAGCAGGTCAAGCATCTAGAAACGAACTCTGCTATCTCTTTCTTCATTCCTCTCCACCAATAGTGATCTCTCAAAGTCTGATACATCTTCGTGCTCCATGGATGCATGGCATAAGCGTATGAGTATACTTCTTCCATACTCTCTTTCTTCAGATCTCCTACATCTGGCACACACAATCTCTATCCCATAACTAGTGTCCTATTGTCTCTGATTGAGAATGTGCTCTGCTGCCTAGCCTCTATCTCCCCTCTTATCTTCATCAAATATGGATCCTGGGTCTGGAGCTCTCTAACCTGATCCACCAAAATTGGACGGACATGAAATGTGACTAATAGGGCTTCTAAGTCCGTTGTCTCCAGTCTAACACCTATGGACCTTAACTCTACGAGCATCGGGAGCTATTCTGCTTTCAGTTAGGCTAATGAACCAGTGGGCTTCCTATTAAGGGCATCCGTTACTACATTCACCTTGCTAGGATGGTACTCTATGGTGCAGTCATAGTCTTTGATGAGTTCAATCCATCGTTTCTGCCTTATATTGAGCTCCTTCTGAGTGAATAGGTACTGCAAGCTCTTGTGATCACTGAAGATCTTACAAGGGACTCCATAGAGATAATGCCTCCATATCCTTAAAGCGAACACTGTTGTTGCTAACTCTAAGTCGTGTGTGGGATAATTCTGTTAATGCTTCCTCAACTACCACGATGCATAAGCATCACTCTCACATTCTGCATCAGCACACAACCTAATCCTTGTCTGGAGGCATCGCATTAAACTATAAATTCATCGCTCCCTGACGAAAGTGTGAGTACAGGTGCCGAGGTCAATCTATGCTTCAACTCATTAAAACTGCACTGACACGCCTCTGACCATACAAACATTTCTTCTTTTTTGGTCAACCTCGATAAAGGAGCAGCAATCTTCAAAAATCCCTCTATGAACTTCTTGTAATATCCTGCCAACCCTAGAAAGCTTCTAACTTCAGTGACGTTCGTAGTTGGCTGCCAGTTCACTATCACTTCTATCTTTTGGGGGTTTATTGATATTCCAACTACTGATACTACATGCCCCGGAAATGCTACCCTGTCTAACCAAAACTGGCACTTACTAAACTTCGCGTATAATTGATGCTCCTTGAATGTCTGTATCACTATCCTGAGGTGTTCAGCGTGCTCTTCTTGGCTACCTAAATACACCAATATGTCATCAATGAAGACGATGACGAATCTATCTAAGTATGACCTAAATACCCTATTAATCAAATCCATGAAAGCAGTTGGGGCATTCATCAATCCAAACGGTATCACCATAAACTCATAATGCTCGTAGCATGTCCTAAAGGCCATCTTAGGGACATCCTTCTTGCGAATCCTCAACTGGTAGTACCTTGACCTCAAATCAATCTTCAAAAATACTCTGGCACCCTATAACTGATCGAAGAGCTCATCAATCCTCGGTAGCGGATATTGATTCTTAAGGGTGACTCGGTTCAGCTGCTTGTAGTCTATGCATAATCGATGGCTCCCATCTTTCTTCTTCACAAACAATTCTGGAGCTCCCTAAGGTGACATACTTGGCCTAATGAATCCCTTACTCACTCACTCTTCCATCTGGATTTTCAATTCTTTCAATTTAGTTGGGGTCATCCTATATGGCGCTATCGATATGGACTCCATCCCCAATGCTAGGTCTATCTTAAACTCTATCTCTTTATCAGGTGGTAGCCTTGGAAGGTCCTCTGGGAAGATATCTAGATGCTCTTTGATCACTGGAATCTCTTCTAACTTAGTCTCTGTGCTCTCCGGCTCCACTGTAAAGGCTAAGTAACCGTAACACTTTTTTCTCAACATCCTGTTTGCTTTAACACACTGATCAGACTTATAGGGAGTGTCTTCCTTACACCACTGAAAATCACATCAGGCTTCTCTGGTTTGCTGAACCGCACTTTCTTCTTGTAGCAATCCACTGTAGCCCTATGTTTCAACAACCAATCCATGCCTAGGATGATGCTGAAATCGTGAATATCTAGCAGGATCAAGTCTGCCTCGAATTTCTGACCTGCTATACCAACTTTACTTCCCAGGTATACTTTATCTACTATCATAGATTCTTATGTAGGAAGCGATATAATCATGCTGCAATTTGACGGCTTCATCTCTACATTAACTCTAGCAGCAAACGCCGCAGATATAAAGGAATGAGTGGCCCCTAGGTCTATCAACACCTATGCATTCAAGTCAGATAAAGAGATAATAACTGTGACCATATCTGGGGCTATGTCAGCATCCTGCTGGGTGACTGCAAATACTCTGACCTGGGTTTGTGGTCTGCCAGGCTGTTCCTTGGGTGGTGTTACTTTACTAGGCCCACCACTGGAAGTCTTTGTACTAGTAGTTGCTCTAATCTAGGGGCCTCTCCTCTCGAGTCCACAACCCTTACTAGTTTGTCCAAGTGTGGCGCTTCTGCCCTCTAGTCTATTTGACACTGCAACACCGGGGCAGTCCTTCATGAAATGGCCCTCCTGACCACACCTATAGCATATGGTGCTACCAGCAAAACACTTACCCGGATGACTCATACAACACCTACTTCAAGGAGGCCGTGATTTGAAACCGCCTTTGAAACTCGGGGATCCTGCTGAAGACTTTTATGAACTGTGACTACTCTGGGACCCCAGACTCTGCCTCCTGCTCTAGGATCCTGAAGATGGCTCACCACTTTTTGTCGCTTTACTAGATCCTCCTTGGTCGTTAGTACTCCTGGTCCAGGTGTGCTTCTAGTTGAACTTGACTGTCGGGGAATGGTCTCCATACTCATTTCCACTCGTATAACGTCTACCACATTCCCGTATCTTGTATATTCATTTAAGGCCACATATGTTCTTATTCTGGGACTCAGCACGGATCTGAATTTGTTGATCTTCTGTCCCTCATCATCTATCACTGATGGGACAAGACGACCAAGCTCTGAAAATCTCTTTTCGTAGTCTGCTACTAATAGGCTGTCCTGCTCTAACCTGTAAAACTCCTCGATCCTGGCCTCTCTGTAACTACGAGGGTAGAACTTCTTGAGGAACTCTTGTCTGAATACTGCCCAGGCTACCCAATCTGGGTATCTCTACTGTAAGGCTTTCCACCAACCTTTAGTTTTGTCCTTCATTAGGAAAGCGAAGAAGGTGACCTTCTGGTCATCAATATAGCCCATGACTTGGAATATCTTCTCACAAGTCTCCAGCCAAGATAAGGTGCGCTCCGGCTCTTTAGTACCATCGTGTTTATAAAAATCAACACTTTGACTAATATTTAGCACCAACCCAACTTTTGGTTGCCCATAGGCCTTAAACATGCATTCAATTTTTCAAATCAAACTTGATAAAATCTAAAACAAAATTTGTAAACCACATTTAATTCAAAAACAGTTTAAACACAATTACGAAAATATAATTACAAAACTACCAATTATTTATACAATTCAAAAGGTGTTTACATATGAATAGAACTGATGCAAAAATAAGCTGCACAAAATGGCGTCATGTCGCGCTACCTCGCCCGCTGGAGGTGATACCACTACTCAACTACCTGCTGAGAGTACCTGAGGAGATTTTTGTATAAAAATAGAAAAATAATGAGATAGAAGCTCAGTGAGTGCTGATTTGTCTTTAGTTTAAAATTTTGATTTCTAAACGTCCTCCTCGAAAAACGTTTAAAAACAATTCTTTATTTCTCTAAGCATTTCAAACATTAATTTCTTAAGCTCAATATCAACATGAAAATTTATATAAGTGCAAGCATGCATTAATCTCAAAAACTCAAAACTTAAAATTATATGTAGTTTGAATAACAATCGTAACATTTCTTTTCTTTTCAAATTTCCTTTCCATTCAAAACTATTTCTTAGTAACTTTCAAAAACACCATAGTATCCCTAACTCTAGGGTCATGTGGCCTCTATACGAGGAATGCTCGAACGTAGAGGATCAATCATGACAGCTCTAAGATATCTTGTGGTTATGTACGGAATTTCCCAACGCTAACCATAATATGCGAAACACCACCCCACATCAACAGAGGCGACTCGATTGACAGACTAGGATACTTTGTGCCCCCAAGTTAGTGATTCATCCCTCCTCAGGACTGTGCCAACTGATGTGGGATAGACCGGCCGGGTCTAATCTTTCTGAAAATCTCTAAGGGTATACTATTGGCTTTGAAAATGCTATTTCTTTATTTTCTTAATTCAAACTTGAAAACTTGGTTTTTATAATTATATCTTAATATAGACTTTTAAACTATTTAATTCACAATACTATAAGCTTAACAACAATATATATGTAAAATCAAAATACTTATTTCAAGCTATAACTCATGCATATATTAATACATTTACAATAATTTTAAGTAAGCAAATAATTTCATCAAATCAAACTCAACAAATTTAAAATACATTTAAAATCTTAAAAAAAAAAACACTCACAAAAATAAAAAAAAAAAATTCAAACGGCGTGTACAGAGCCTCTACTCCTCTCGTCTCGATCCTTGCGCATCCTCGTTAGCTACACAATATATGTACATGTAAATTTACGTTCGTGTCAACTTCTGTAAACTTGAAATAACTAAAACTACACAAATGCCCCTAATTGACCTGAAATTGATTCTAGGGTTCTGAACTCCGTTTTCTTCACCTGAAACCTATTTGTTATCACCTAGGGACGTTCTGGTGCTAACGAAATCGCGTTCGGAGGCTCGAAATGAAAAACATCCTATTTTAACCCCTTTAGGCTGAACACTATTCATAGCCCTACTCGGGGCTTTTCTTAATTCCATTTTTGCTTCGAACGCCTTCCTAACTCGCTGTCTAGTTGGTCCAAGTGTCGGTACGGAAGGAAACGGCCATTGGGTAGGCATTTTAGGCTAAAAATGCATTGTTTTCGTTACTAATTTCGGACATTTTCTTAGTTTTGATTTCTAAATTTAATTTTTCACTTTTAATAACCTCAACACATCTAATTAAACTCGTTAGGGTCATCAAAACACTCAACGGACGCAGTATAGGTCAATTTACGGAATTGCCCTTCAAAGTAGTATATTTAGCGTTTTTTTTTTTTTTCTCTTTAAGATTTTGATATTTTTCTTGGTTTCTTAGGCCTCCAAATATAGTTTATTTCGTTCAAATTTTCATTGGAACATTTTGCCCCTATAATAAACTTAGATTCCCAATTAACCTTAAACTAAAATTTTAAAACTTTAACATCAAAATCCACTCACAAATTTTTATCAACACAAGTGTACATTCCAAGATTAAATTTGTTTCCAACATCATCAACTTGGGCAGCCCCCTTAACACACCCTAACTCATCAATTTCTAGCCCACATTCACATGATTTTGTCCATTTTTAATTACACAACAAATCAACAACAATAAATCATTATAAATGAACCAACATCAACACTAATTCATGGTAGCCCATGTACCATTCAAGTCTCATTTTTCCAATATCCTTTCACTTAGTTTTTACTCATTTTTAATTACAAACAACCAACAAAATAAATCATGTCAAGACCCAACTAAATTAACATCATTTAATCACATAACACCCATTCAAATTTAACTCCATTTGTCATCACAAAATCAACATCAAAATCAACTTAAATTAAATCCAAAACCTCACAAACTAACCTATTTTCGTGCTTGAGTTAAGGGGAAGGAGTTTGAGAGTGGAAAAGGGGTGATTTGGACCTTGTTTTGTGCTTGAAATGGGTTGTTCAAACACCTCAGTGCAACTCTCAGTTTTTAGTTGCAACAGCTTGTTTTTCTACTATTTCGATGCATTTTTGCTCCCATTTTGCGTCTAAATGGTTCTCTTCTTACCCTAGTACCTTAGCCTAGTCAGGTTCATGGAAAAGAAGCTTGAAAACTCATAAAAATGGCTTACTTAGACATTAGTTTCTGCTGCTGCTGAGTACCATGCAACTTGCTGATTCTTTCGTTTGGCAGCCTGATTTGTGTTCTTTTGCCTCTCTTCCACTTGATCCAAGTTGGGGTTGATGCTAAGGGGCTTGAAGCTTGAGGAAAAGGGTTGGTTTTTGGCTTGGAGGAAAACGGATGGATGCCAGCAGCAGTCTCGGTCTGCAGTTCTTCTTTTGCCAGATTCCACCTTCTTATCTCTCTTTTTTTCTCTTTGTTTCATTTCTTTCTTTTGTCCTCTAGTGATTTATATATATATCCTTGGTCTTTTACTCGTAAACCCTCATAACAATCTCATTTTGAATATTCAATCTTTGTTAAATCAAGTTGTGACCACAACTTGATTTATTTTATTTTCTTTTGGCCCTTATTTCATTCTTTTTAATGTTACACGATTTCTGTCAAATTTCTTTTCGTTTGCATGATGATCCGAATTCTCGAATTCTGGTGACACCCATTTGAATCCTAACGATGAAGTTTAATTGGTTTTTAGAGTTATTAAGGGTGTTACTAATTCATTCGGATTTGTTGTAAATATCTAAAGTTTTGGTGAAAATTATTTATTTGACCCCTCCATACGGTTTTGGCTCCAATTGGGTCCTGAATTATTTTTATTTTACTTTGGTAGCCTAACGAGCCCCCTAAGGTCTCTAATGGTTCTCTACGATACCACACGGGGCAAACTAAAATGTAAATGAGAGCTTACAATTATGCTATTAAATTTAATTGATTTTGATTTTAGGACTATAATTGATTAATTAGTGATCAATTGATGCAACTGAGTGTGATTTTTTAAATTAGAATGAAGAGAATGAATTATTATGTCACATATTAGTATGTTACCAAAAAGGAGTATTATTGAAGTTGAAGGACTTTTAATATGTTGCTGTGTTTATATAGGCTTTTATATGAATTTGAATTGAATTATGGAAAGAAAATCAAGTGAATGGATGAATTGAGGATGCATGCTAGTAAACAGCCAAGATATGTATAAGCATGTGTTTGTGTTGATTTTGATGCTTGAATGAGTTGTATGATATTTTGATATGAAATGGAAGTGATTGGAATCAAAAGAGTGGAAGAAAAATGAAGTTGATAAACTTAAGGGTGTGTTCTGCCATGTTATGGAAATGGGTGTGAAAATGTTAAGTTGAAAATATATCAAATATATGGAAACTATGGTGCATGACTTATTGAAATTGTATTGAGTGTTAGTTGATGTATGTTTGAGTATTAGTTAGGTGTTGAATGAGTTTACAAATGAAAATGGTGGTCAGAATGTTAGTTTGGAAAAAAATTTGTTAAGAATGGGATATTGTTGTGCTTAGCATGTAGAAATTTAATTAAGTTGTTGGCTTGGTATGTATATGACGTTCAAATGTCAAGTATGTTGAATTAAGTTGAAATTGATCTAAATAGATTAATTGTAATAGATTTTATGTTAATGCATAAATTGTGGGGGGAGGTGGAAGCGAGAACGGAGCCATGCAAAATTGTGCAAGTGGTGGAAGAGTAAAGGTGTGAGTGGAAGTTTTTATTAAATTTTGAATAGCTTCATGTCAAGTTATAAATTGTAGTTTTGTGAGTGGTTAGTTTTTTTAAAAACGTATTTTTATAAGTTTTATCGATTATATTTGATTAATTTACTTGGTGAATGGAGAATTTCTATATTGCCATTAAATATTCATTCAAGTATTATTTCTTGAGAGCGGAAAGTTTTAGTTTATTTCAATTTAATTTCTTATTAAATTTGTATAATATATTACCGTGAGTTGAGAACTTTTAAAGTTTATGAGGTTTATTTGATGAGATTTGAGTATTTCGAAAGTAAAGAAAATGATTTAGTATTTTCAAAAGCAAAAGAGAATGTTTTTAGTATTTTCAAACCAAAAAAAAAAAATGATTTAGCATTTCAAAAAGATAAAGAAAGTTTTCAAATGCCAATGGACCACCCATGATAGAAAAGATGGAATTGACAGAAAAGAGAGAAAAGAAAGTTAAAGACCCGGTTGTAGAGCCCTATGTGTGTGTGGCAAGTATCGGGGGCGTGTCACTAGTATTGGGGGAATAAATGACTCGTTCCACCCAGAGTTTGTTAGAGTTGGAGTTGAGTCTATCGAGTCACCCCCACACATATAGGGTGATATGTCACGCCACTTATGTAATGTAGCATTCCGCTTTGTGGTGGTTAGAGGACTTTTAAAGTCACAGTGAGCGGCACTAGTTTAGTCATCACATGACGTCACACTGCACGACGCTAGTTTAGTTGGCATGTGACTAGATTTTCATTCATATTGTGCGGCGCTAGTTTAGTCGCTATGTGAGTCAGTAGCTTTACTGGGTTCCATTTGGTGCATTTTAGAAAAAAAGCCAAGCAAAAGCAATTATAGATTTTAAAGCTTGATGAGAATTTAGTATATTTATACTTTATGTATTTTCTAGCCATTACAAGTAAAATTTTTATAGTTTATGCTTGGCACGAATATAGAAAGATAAATTTTGAAGGTTAATGAGATTTTAGAAATCCGTACTTTATATATTTTTCTAGCCATCGCAAGTGATGTTTTCATATTCTTATGTTTGGCCTGAATACAGAAGGATGATTTCATTTTTAGTAAATTATAGATTTTATGATCCGAAAAGATTTAGAAAGAAATGATTTTGAATGATTAGTGAAAAATTTATAATCAAATTTAGTTCATTATATCGTTTATGTATTTGTATTAGATTTTTATGAGGTTATGTATTAAAAGCTTAAGATTTACAGATTTTATAAAACTATTTAAAGAATTCATTTTTAAATGTTTTTGGGAGGTAGGTTTTTAGAAAATAAATTTTATCAGTAAAAGATTACTCATCACTCACAGAGCTTCATTAGCTCACATTTTCCACTTTGTTTTTGAAAAACCTCCCCAGGTGCAGGATCAAGTAACCGCAGTGCTAAATCTCCGACACGGGACTAGGTGGCCAGCTTTAATATGATGCTTATTGAGATATTATGTTTTATGAATGTATATACTTATAAAGAATTTTAATGTATATATACTATAAATAATGTTTTAGAGTTTATATCGAAATTTTAGTTTTAGTAAAATGATTTTGAGTTTATAATAATTAAAATTATGTTTGTGGTTGGATTATGGAAAATGAATTTAGGGCTAGAGGCTCAAAAGTTGAGATGGATATGTTATAGAAGTGAATAAAATAATTTTTGAAACTTTTGTAGGGTGGCATGTTTAAAAAACAGTCGTTATGCTACTCGAATTTTTATAAAACTGTTTTGTAGAAGTATTGGATTTAAAAAGAAAAATTTCCCCACATTTTCGTAGTTTAAAGAAAGTTTACTAAAGTATAGAAAAGATTTAAAAAAGTAGATGGCTTAGTTTCACGGGAACTTCCCAGCCGGATTAGATATCCGTTGGAGGGCTACCGTGAGGTCACCTGCAGGTCGCCTAAAAAATGAGGCCTATCAGTTTGGTATCAAAGCCAATGTTTTGAGTGATTTTGAATTATGATTTTCAAAAACTTTTAAACGTTTGTCTTTACGATGAGATTTCCTTAGATTGCATCGTTGTGTTTTAAATTTTCATACAGTATATGATTTTAGTCATGTTCGAATGTCACATTTCCTAGCATCATGCATCGTTGAAGCTGCCCCACCACTAGGAGGTCAGTTGCTAAGACTCCTGCACCAGAAGATGTTAACGAGTTATTTAAGAGGTAATGGAATGAGATAGAAAGATATTTCAATGATTAGAAATTTTCTTGATGCGCTTAGATGATATAAACTAAAGTTGTGATTGGTTAGAATAGATATAATGTTATTTGTTTGATTCCCATTTAGCGCAAAAATGAAGAGCTTGGAAATAGCAATATTGTGAATCATAAAAGTGATGGAGTCAATTGGATAGATAATATGTAAGTGAAGTAGATCATAAGTCATCCAAATCTTTGATGATCCAAATTTTTGAGTTTAGGTAACTTTCGATATTGTGTGACGAAATTTAGTTATTATATATGAATATAAGTCTCTATTAGAAATACAAATGAAATTAAGGATTCAAGCCCCTCATGAAGATGTTTGGAGTTAAGAGTTAATTGTAGTATAATATATTACTTTTAAGAAATGATATCGAATCTAATTGTGATAAATGGTGTGAGTAAGATATCGTTGTTGGATAGTTGAGTGCGCAGAGAAAGCGTGGTGCGTAATCTTTAATTTGAGAAACTTATGGTTATTAGATTTGAAATTTGAGTTAAGGTAGTTTTGAGTGAGTTTCAAGTGATTTAGAAGCTTCCATGCAAGTTGGAAGTTAGACGTTTCCATTTAAAGAGAATTCAAGGGTGTTTGAAGTTTTTAGATAGTTAAAATTTAAGAGTGTTGAATAAAATGTTATAGTGATTTTTGAACTTTTGTGTAAAATGGCATGATTGTGTGGTGTTAACAATGATATAAGTAAAGGTAACTTCATTAAGTATCAAAATAAAGTAGCGAAAATGTGCTATTACTATTCCAATCGAGGAAATGGATACTTACTAGATTTAAAATTGGAGAAATAGATATGTTGAAACATAAAAATCAATCGAATTTAATGGTTAAAAGTATTTTGATGGAAATTTATGGACATGGGGGATGAAATTGATATAACTTTTGTTAGTGATTGTGTTAATATATTGAGGTTTAATTGAAACTATCTGTTGCTCTAGACTCCTTGTTATTTAAATTGCTAGCATGAAAATTTGATTTTACTAATGTGATTTCGGAGATATCACTGTTTACTAAGGGTAAAAGATGGATAAAATTTCTAAAGTCAAGGAAAAGCCTGGAAAAACTATCAGGATGTTCAAACAATGATAATGTCAGGATTTATAGTTGATAATACAAAAGATGTTATGAATGATGTTACAAAGGAAGATAATCACATAAGAATGTGAGAATCAGATACACCACAAAGATTCCCCAATCCATTCTAATATATAGATTATTTAAATTTCAAAATTATAACACCCGAAATTTCATGAATAATGTTTTCGAAGGAATAGTACCTTCGGACAGAATAGTATTTCCTAATAAATAGTAGTTTTGGATAAGTAGTGATTTTTCTAGAGAATGAACCAAGTGAATCACAAGCTCCAGAATGAGTATTAGAGTTTGATGAAACTAAAACGGAGTGAAAATGAGTCCGTTTGAATAATTTTCAAGGGCTTCGAAAGTTATTTACGAAAATGCCCTTATAGATGGAAATATGAATATTAACGATCGAAACTTCGTTTGAATTTTTTGAAACATAGGATTGAGTGTTAGAGCACCCAATTAGAGTATTACATGGTCAATTTGATGATTAGGTGACCATGTAATATTTTTGCAATTATTTAGAGATAAATAGAGATAATTTTGAATCCGATCCGAATTTTAAAAAGATGTTCGGATTCAAAAAATTTTGAAAGGGGTCTAAATGGGTATTAAGATACTCAAGAGGTAATTTAGAAACCCAAATGATCATTTCGAAAGAATTCGGATTGAAACAAAATCAATCCGAAAATTACCGAAGATGATTTAGTAATTTTCGGAGAACTAAAAAGGGCCATAAAATAATTTTTAAGAGTTATCAAGGCTACCTGAAATTTGTATGTAGTCCGAATATAGGCGTCGGGAGAATTTTGGAAGGATTTCGAAAAAATGCTGGAAAAGTTGAATCTGGGCATTCCGAAAAGTTTGAATGGATAAAGATAAGAAATGATAGACATATAGGGCAAGGCACCATAGGAAAATGACAAATGGCAATAATGGATAAGGATGAGGACACTTGTCAAGTATTGAATGGAGGGCATTTTTATAGTTTTAACAAACTTTAGGGGTCAAATTGATATTATAGCATTTTTTAGGATATAAAATGGTAATTTTGCTGGACTTATATATATTTGAAGCCAAAAATCAGACCAAACAGAGGAGACTCGACAGTAGTCGAAACAAAACGAAAAAAATAGAAAGGAGAAGAGAAAGCCAAAAGAAAAAGAAGAAGAAGAAGAAGAAGAAGAAGAAGAAGACATTCAAGGGGGTTTCCATCCATCTTGCCTCTTGTTTCCATCAAGAATCCTCCGAGAATAGGTGGAGATAATTGTAAGGTAAGATAAAATGTTTAATGTTAGTATGGTGTAGTTTTGTGAGTTTTGTCATGAATGATAATTGAATGAGTTTTTGATGAAATTTTTGGTTTATTTAGAGTTCAATCATACTTAATATGAGTTTAGAAATGGATGGAGACTTAAAATAGGTATGGGTCAAGAAAATTAGTAAGTTAAAGTTAGAGTTTTATGGTATAATGTTATGAAATTTAATAGATTGTGATTTTAAGGCTTTAGTTGATTTATTGATGTTTAAATGATGCATTTGGATATGATGTTTGAGCTTAAAATGAAGAGAATGCATTAGTTGTGTATATATTACTATGTGGACAAAGTGGGAATTCAGTGTAAGTAAGTTCAATTGGTTGGATGTTTGATTGTTGAATAATTTTTGAAGTGTTTTAGGTGAAATTGATGTGATTAGAATTGAAGAAAATGAATAGAATGAGTAGTGGTGTTATATACTAGTATGTGGCTAATATGAGAATTATGGTATTATGTTATGAAATTTAATTGATTTTTATTTTAGCACTTTAATTGATTAATTGGTGATCAATTGATGCAACTGAGTGTGATTTTTAAATTAGAATGAAGAGAATGAATTATTATGTCACATATTAGTATGTTACCAAAAAGGAGTATTATTGAAGTTGAAGGACTTTTGATATGTTGATGTGTTTATATAGGCTTTTATATGAATTTGAATTGAATTATGGAAAGAAAATCAAGTGAATGGATGAATTGAGGATGCATGCTAGTAAACGGCCAAGCTATGTATAAGCATGTGTTTGTGTTGATTTTGATGCTTAAATGAGTTGTATGATATTTTGATATGAAATGGAAGTGATTGGAATCAAAAGAGTGGAAGAAAAATGAAGTTGATAAACTTAAGGGTGTGTTCGGCCATGTTATGGAAATGGGTGTGAAAATGTTAAGTTGAAAATATATCAAGTATATGGAAACTATGGTGCATGACTTATTGAAATTGTATTGAGTGTTAGTTGATGTATGTTTGAGTATTAGTTAGGTGTTGAATGAGTTTACAAATGAAAATGGTGGTCAGAATGTTAGTTTGGAAAAAAATTTGTTAAGAATGGGATATTGTTGTGCTTAGCATGTAGAAATTTAATTAAGTTGTTGGCTTGGTATGTATATGAAGTTCAAATGTCAAGTATGTTGAATTAAGTTGAAATTGATCTAAATAGATTAATTGTAATAGATTTTATGTTAATGCATAAATTGTAGGGGGAGGTGGAAGTGAGAACGGAGCCATGCAAAATTGTGCAAGTGGTGAAAGAGTAAAGTTGTGAGTAGAAGTTTTTATTAAATTTTGAATAGCTTCGTATCAAGTTGTATATTGTAGTTTTGTGAGTGGTTAGTTTTTTTAAAAAGCTATTTTTATAAGTTTTATCGATTATATTTGATTAATTTACTTGGTGAATGGAGAATTTCTATATTGCCATTAAATATTCATTCAAGTATTATTTCTTGAGAGCGGAAAGTTTTAGTTTATTTCAATTTAATTTCTTATTAAATTTTTATAATATATTACTGTGAGTTGAGAATTTTTAAAGTTTATGAGTTTTATTTGATGAGATTTGAGTATTTCAAAAGTAAAGAAAATGATTTAGTATTTTCAAAAGCAAAAGAGAATGTTTTTAGTATTTTCAAGCAAAAAAAAAAAAAAAAAAGATTTAGCATTTCAAAACAATAAAGAAAGTTTTCAAAGGCCAATGGGCCACCCATGATAGAAAAGATGGTATTGACGGAAAAGATAGAAAAGAAAGTTAAAGACCCGGCCGTAGAGCCTTATGTGTGTGTGGCAATTATTGGGGGAATAAATGACTTGTTCCACCCAAAGTTTGTTAGAGTTGGGGTTGAGTCTATCAAATCACCTCTACACATGTAGGATGATATCTCATGCTATTTGTGCGATGTAACATTCCACTTTATGGTGGTGGGAGGACTTTTAGAGTCATGGTGAGTGGCACTAGTTTAGTTGCCACATGACGTCACATTGCACGGTGCTAGTTTAGTCGGCATATGACCAGATTTTCACTCATATTGTGCGGCCCTAGTTTAGTCGCTATGTGAGTTAGTAGCTTTACTGTGTTTCATTTGGTGCATTTTAGAAAAGAAGCCAAGCAAAAACAATTATAGAGTTTAAAGCTTGATGAGAATTTAGTATTTTTTATTTTATGTATTTTCTAGCCATTACAAGTAAAGTTTTTATAGTTTATGCTTGACATGAATATAGAAAGATAAATTTTAAAGTTTAATGAGATTTTAGAAATCCGTACTTTATATATTTTTCTAGCCATCGCAAGCGATGTTTTTAGATTCTTATGTTTGGCTTGAATATAGAAGGATGATTTCATTTTTAGTAATTATAGATTTTTTTATCCGAAAAGATTTAGAAAGAAATGATTTTGAATGATTAGTGAAGAATTTATAATCAAATTTAGTACATTATATCGTTTATGTATTTATATTAGATTTTATGAGGTTATGTATCAGAAGCTTAAGATTTACAAATTTTAGAAAATTATTTAAAGAATTCATTTTTAAATGTTTTTGGGAGGTAAGTTTTTAGAAAGAAATTTTATCAGTAAAAGATTACTCACCACTCACTGAGCTTCATTAGCTCACATTTTCCACTTTGTTTTTGAAAAAACCATCCCAAGTGCAGGATCAAATTACCACAATGCTAGATCTCCTACACAGGACTAGGTGGGCCAGCTTTTGTTGGGGTTTCTGGCCTAAGAGCTTGTAATATTGTAAACAGTTTTATAAATTTTTATAAAGTATTCATTTCATTCAATTTATATATTTTGCAAAAATCGTATATATCATGAGAAACATCCTTAATTATTGATGTAATTTCAAACTAAATGTATAAGTGTTATATACAGGTGGATTTAGTTTGAGATAAGTAATTTAAAGAGTCCATAGAAAACAAACGAAGCTGGGTACTTCATTTGTGGTAAATCTACAGTTGCGGTCCCTTTCGTATTTGATACGATAGTCTTATCCAAGACTGTTCATGTGGTGACATGAAAATGGAGGCACCTTATATAATAAAGATTATATAGGATTGGGCCACGATAAATATAAATCTCTAAATAATATCTGTTAATCTTAGAGATTTATATTTATCAATAAGATGATCATATATGAATTGATCTTAATTCTGAGTGTATTATGAACTCCTGCTTGTTAAGTTATTTCCTTTGGTTTACATGGGTGAGATCGGTGTAGATACCTGATCAATAACTTCGTACTTTGGGGATATGATTTAGTAAGTAGTTGAGAACATTCTATACAATAGTGGAATCCACTCCTTCTTGCGAGAAGTAGAAAAGTAGTTCCCTTAAGGGTTGATTCAGGTCTTGAACAATAAGAGCGCTCAACTTTCTGTTTATATGTAAACAGAAAGATAAATTCATAAGTTGTTATAAATATATTGTTTATTAGAGAATCAATGGTACTTAAGGATTAAGAAATAATTAGAGAGGTAAAACGGACATTTGACCTTGCTTTAATTATGAACTATTTGTAGAGGGTCAGATCATATGTAGTGATTAAATCAATGGACACTGAAAAATTTCAGATTGTATAAAAACATCTATAGTTTTGAGAGTGCAATCTTAAGTTTTTAGTGGAGTAACTTTAAGATTAATAATAGTGAATTATTTAATTAAAGAGTTTAATTAATAATTCCGATATTATTGGAGCTCAAAACTGTAGGTCCATCGGGTCCCCTTGATAGCTCATTTTACTATAAGAAACATGTATATAGAATATTGTAATTGGACCGTCTAATTACAGGTGTTACATAAGTAACAAAAATTTGTGTTCACTTCGTATTTGAATAATATTGATTATTCAAATTATTTAATTATTAATTATGAATTAATAATTATTTAATTAATTTTATAAGAGGTCTTAAATCCGATTCTTAGTGACTTTGGTATAAATTAATTATGAATTAATTTATTAAAAGTTACAAGTTCTATTTCAAAATATAATATGAATTAATTTTGAATTAATTATATTATATAAGGCAAAAGTTTAATTATAATAAAATTAGGGTCAATATTAATATTGATTAATTAAAACCCTAATTGTTTGCCTATAAAAAGAAAAAGTTTCTTTTCTACATCTAAGTTTTTGGTTGTTGTTTATGTTTTTGAGAAAAAAGAAAAAGTTTTTTTTCAACAAATACAAAGAACAAGAATTTGTGTCTTTGTTCTTTGTATAACCAAAAATCAAACACTCACCTCTTATCATCATTGATTTAATTTGATTTTTTTTTAGAAAGAAATCAAAAAGTAAGTGAGCACAATTCTATATAATTGTGCCCACTCACTTGTTTCTTGGTTTCGAGATATATCAAGAAAGACAAAGTGGTGAGCAATCCACAGAGATCAATACAGAAGGTAAAAATCTGATTTTTATTTCTTTATATTATTTTATTTCATTGTTTTATCAATCTTGGGTTCTTGAGTTTTCTAAAAAGTTTTTGAAACTCAATGTTCCGCAAAATTCTTATTTTTATGAAAAACAAATTGTTGATTTTTGTTTTTTTCAATCCATCAATTGGTATCAGAGCCAAGGTTTCAATAAAACAATGAATTTTTAAAATAATATGTTTGTATTGATTATGTATGTCAATGAGTAGGCACAATTATTTTGATTTGATGATTGATATGCATATTTTATATTCATGTTTGATGAATGAGATTGCATGGTATGATCGTTAATTGTATGGTTCTTTGGTTAAATAATTCGATTGATATGTAAGCCGTTTTTGGCAATTTTTTCAATATGTAAGCCGTTTGTGGCAATTTTTTTTTTCGTTGTAATTCAATAGTTTTAGGCTTTATTTTTTTAAAAAAAATGCAAAGCTGAAGATTGATGTCAACGGAGTTGATTTGCTGTGCCGGAATTATGATTCGAATGATATTAAAATGGATGGATAAATATATATAACATGTACATGCATTAAAAATATGTCATATAAAATCATGAAGTGCCTACTCACTACATTATAACATGACATGCATCATATGTATTATTTTTATTTTACTATTAAAATTGTTTATTAGTATAAATAGAAAAATAATGCATGGAATGCCTTTAAAATAATTTGAATTGATTTTAATAGAAAATCATAGGTTTCAAATTAGAAATTTGATTTCAATAAATTGGCATTCATAATGTGGATTAGATTTTAATTAGTTAAAATCGGATGATTTCATATTAAATCTAGTCTTTATAATTTTGATTATTTTGATTAGATTTATAAATTGAATTAGATTTTTTAAGTGTTAAAAATCCGGTAATTCATTAAATTGATAAATTAAATTAGATTTTTAAATGTTAAAAATCTGATAATTAAGTGTTAATAAGTTTCGAACTTTAATAACACACAAATTCTTAGTAATTTAGATTATCTTTTTAGCCGTTAATAATCTAAGAAAATGACTAGGACAATTTAATAGAAATCCCTAACCCTAAAATAGTGAGTGGGAGAGGGATATATGACAATATATCCCACGGTCTCCATCATTAGTTCAACACCGTAAAACTTAAATGGCGCATTGAGACGACTTTGTTATCGTCCCCCTACGGATGATGTCCATTTAGGTTGATCAAGGTTGACTTCCTAACGGATAGGAATTCTAGATGTATCTTGTGATTGACCTACCCTACGGCGGCAATTCTCGAGTTAAGTCTATGGACTCTGAAATGATGGGTTACACTCATAAAGGAAATAATTAATTGTTAATTATTTTTCTTGACCGAAAAACGGTAGTCAAATAATACATGAAAAAGAGTTTTCTGTTATATTTTTTGATTGAGAATGTCTCAGTCTAACATACAAATATTTGACCTACCCTACGGCGGCATCTATTTGTGACATGTTAGATTATCGTGGCATAATAATTAATTCGTGGATCATGCATCACGTTTAATTTTATGCCAAAATTACATAATATTAAATTTTGCAAATTGATATTAAATGAATTCCATTTTATTTATTTTCAGCAATGGTATCTCCGTTGATTTCTATTCTTGCTAATGATAAACTTAACGGGGAAAATTATGTCAAATGGAAAAGTAATATGAACACAGTCCTGGTCTGTGAGGACTTTAAATTTGTCACGACTCAACCTTGTCCTCCTCAGCCAGCAGATAATGCTGGACGTGCGGTGCGCGAGGCCCATTAGAAATTGGTCACAGTTGATGAAAAGACCCGCTGCTACTTGTTAGCAGGGATGTCCGAGGTGCTTGCTACCAAGCACGAGTCAATGACAACAGTAACTCAGACACTAGAGTCATTGCAGGGCATGTTTGGGCAACCTTCTGAGCAGCAACGGCATGAAGCTGTTTGTGTTGTAATGACTGCTAAGATGAAGGAGGGTACATCTGTTCAAGAGCATGTTTTGAAAATGATGACCCACTTCAACACAGCTGAAAGCCATGGAGGGGCAATAGACGAGCGTAGCCAAGTGAGTATGATCTTAGAAACTCTTCTGAAGAGTTTCATGCAATTCAAGAGTAACTATGTTATGAACAAGTTGACTTACTCACTTACACAATTACTTAATGAGCTTACTACTTATGAGTCAATGAATAAGGATAAGAGTAAGTCTGGTGAAGCAAACGTTGCTGAGTCTTCTTCTTCTGCTAAAAACAAGAGGAAGAGAAACACCAAAAAGGCTACAGTTAAGCCCAAAACACAAGCTACCAAGAAGAAGAACAAAAAGAGCTCTAAGGCCATCAAGCCCAAAGGAAAATGTTTCCATTGTGGTGTGGATGGACATTGGAAGAGGAACTGTCCTAAGTACCTTAATGAGCTCAAAGAGAAGAAGATGAAAGGTAAACATGATTTACTAGTCATTGAATCTTGTTTAGTGGAGGATGATTCATCCACTTGGATAATTGATTCAGGAGCCACTAATCATGTTTGTTCTTCTTTGCAGTTAATTGACTCTTATAGGTAGCTTGGTGAGGGCGAGTTCAACATGCGAGTCGGGACTGGGGAAGTCATTTCAGCAAAGGCAGTGGGAGAAGTTAGACTTCATTTCAATAATAATTGTTTTATCATACTTAACAATGTTTATTATATTCCAGGTTTTAAAAGAAATTTGATTTTTGTATCCAAACTTTTGAAATTTAATTATTCTGTTTCTTTTTATAATAAATCAGTTATTATTTCTAGAAATGGTTTGAAAATTTGTTCAGGAATACAAGAAAACAATTTATATGTGTTTAGACCGTTAATGCATAACCCATTGTTTAATACTGAAATGTTTAAGGTTGAAAAACCAAAAACAAAACGACAAAAGATTTCTCAAAATGATGACACATATTTTTGGCATCTAAGACTTGGTCATATTAACCTTGACAGATTAGATAGACTGGTAAAGAGTAGACATTTAAGTGAGTTAAAGATCAGCACTTTATCTATTTGTGAATCATGTTTAGAAGGTAAAATGACCAAAAGACCTTTTACTAGTAAAGGGGTTAGAGTTAAGGAACCACTAGAGCTTATACATTCCGATGTCTGCGGTCCTATGAATGTTAAAGCTAGAGGCGGTTATGAATATTTCATCACCTTTATTGATGATTATTCTAGATATGAGTATGTTTACCTGATGCAACGGAAGTTAGAAACTTTTGAAAAGTTCAAACAATTTTGAGCTGAAGTTGAAAATCAATTAGGTAAAACATTGAAAACTCTACGATCGGATCATGGAGGTGAGTATTTCGATACAGAGTTCGAGGATTATTTACTTGAGCATGGGATTCTATCTCACAGCACAACACAATTGATTCGCTTAATCTTAAGGGGGTGTCTCTGCGATAAACGTACTAGCAGCTGCACTTAGGGAGGTTTATTTAAAACACAAAAATTTGGGTGAGCTACAAAAGCCCAGTGAGTGTCAAGTATTTCTAATCAATTTGCTTTTATAAAATTTCCTCCCTGAAAATGTTATGCTAAAATAGTTTAATGTTATAATGTATAATCATGCTTTCTCTTGGAAATCTAAAATCATGCTTTCAATCTGAAATTTAAAATCATAGTTGTATAATAAATATGTAGCATATATGTGAATCATAAATAAAATTTCATCAAAGTTTCCCTATTTATGTAACGGGCTGGCTAATCCCTATTTTGGGCCTTGGCCTTGGCCTCGACCCAAATGGATTCGGATGTAACCGCCCCGGCTGCCCCCTTCTTGGGCCTTTCTCTAGGCCTTGATCCAAAAGGATTCGGGCAACACCCTCGGTGATACAGTGGAACGGAATTCCTGCATCGCTCAGGCCGTATCGGGTGGTAGAACGAAATTCTTGCATCGCTCAAACCACCAATACCGGTAAACGTAATGGAACTCCTGCATCGTCACGTGAAAGCTAGCTCGCGAACTAAATATATACCCTGTACATGCAGAGGGCGATACATTGGACTGGACAACCTAACACAGTACCAACCCATGTTAGTGACAGACGCCCCGACACTGCCATGCACGCTTAGGGTACTTTGACCGGCAATATCATGATTTACCATAAGGGTGCACTATATATAAAAACTTTCCTTTCAAAACATGCTGCTTAATATTTATAACTTATATAAAACATTTCCATAACTGGTGACTGAGGAAATAAAATTAAAGCAGCGTTATAATGATTCACATATGCAATTTCTGAATTTTGGATCATGCTCTATCGATAAAATTCATATGAAACATTTTAATCATGAATTTTTCAAAGCATAATATATTAAATTTTTCAAGCATGAATTTCTCAAAGCATAACAAATATAAAACTCATTCGATTAGAAATAAAAACTTTTGAAAACATTTTAAAGACACTCACCGTTTCCTATCACAGAACCTATGAATTCGACCTTTGTTGCTTCCTCGCTACCTACACCATTTGTACACTAATTTAGGCTATTTTGGAACCTAATTTTACAAGTCTAAAAGCTGCTCTTTTCATCCATTCAAAGGTACACACAAGCTGCCATAACATTAAATATATACAAGCTGTTCCAATTTTTTCCTTTAACAACGTATATTCATTTGTCGCATATGGTTTCCGAATCCTTGCCGTTTTATTTTATATAAATTTGTTTAGCTGCGAATTCATTCCATTTGATTATTTATGCATCCAAGCACTTATAAATTACTTCCAACATGCATAAAATCATGCTAAACCATTCAAAACACATAAAATGGAAACTAAGATAGCTTGCACGTATTATGTCCGTTTCCGTCCGTACAACATCCATATGAATCCTAATTCAATTCTTTCAATTTCTATAGGTATTCTAGCATCCCAATAACTCAATACCAATACAATTCATCTATTTTCTTCAAGTTTTCACATAGAAAATCACATGGAAATCACATGGAAACTATATCAACATCATGGCAACAACTAACACCCAAAACCTCCAAAATCAAGTTTCCATTTCATTTTAAATTTTGAGTTAGTAAACTCACCTTGGAAATCACTTGAAACCTCTTGAATAACTAGTTGCCGTGACCACTTAGCTTCTCCCTTTTGGTTCTCCTACTCTTGGCTTCACTTTCTCTCTCAAATTTCATTTGCTTCTTGTTTGTTCTCGATTTTGCTCTCGGTTTTCATTTGTTTCTCTTTTCATTTGTTTTTCTCTCAATTGGACAACTCTCACATTTCATTAGCTTTCTCTCATGTACGGCAATCACTCTCTTGTTTTGCTTTCTCAATCGATGGCAACAATGTCGTTTCCTTTGATTTGTTTTGAAATGGCTTATATATATATTGCTTGGAATTGACATTTGCCATTGGATTCCCATTTAATTACAAACTTGCCATCCATATAAGCTTGACAAATGTCACCATGCATGCATCCTCCTTGACAAGTGGCACTCATGCACTAAATCCCCTTGAAACGTGGTGTTGCACTAAGTCTCCTTGACATGTGTCAATCGTGCGCATTTTTTCGTATTTTCGTTTAACACGAGCTTTCCGAAAACATTCCTAACGGGTTACTCTGAGATCTCTTTGAAACTTCCCATAAATTTTCTGGGGCCTATAATTGAATTCCTCTCGTCCTCCCTGTGGTCTTCAAAATTCCTAAAAGTCATTTCATGCTCTAATTTGGGTTCCCATAATCTTAAAGTTAACTTTCAAATGCTTTTTGATATAAATCCGATACAAAATCCAGATTTCTTTTTCGAAAACATCTTTTAAGATTCTAAAATATCTTTTAAACTTTTTGATATTCACTAGGGACCTCGGTCAAACCATTATTAATATCTAAAACCCTTTCGTAATTCCGACGGGGTCGTAAAATATTTCTAATCCACCCATGATTCAACAATTATAAACTTATACACCTCATATACACATTACTAGATTAATAGAATAATTTCATTCACTTTAGACTTATACATGTGTCCAGTAAGGCACATTACAATATGAGAAATTTCTCCCTTATGTCCTTATTCATTAAGTTAATGAGCCATGATGTGATTATATTGTTGTAAGTGTTCCACTTATTGTAGCCAAATTCTCTTGGGTAGGAGATGGAGAGACACAAGTGATGTATCCTTCCTTTCTTTTACTACTGATAAACATTCAAATAGATAGGGAATATTGGAGGTAATTATTCTTATTGAGTTTATAAATCACATTATTTAAAAATTCGATCAAATAGGTCGAGTTTTCTGTGAGAATCATGGATCGGCATCGAGTCGATATGATAACCCTTTAATTGGGGGTTCTGCTCGAACTAGGTGAGCACTCGCCCAAGTTGGCAGAGCTTTTGAGCCAACTCAACCAGCTCGAATTATTTAAAAATAAAAAATTCAAAGATTAGCCACCGACTCACCATAACCAGCATGCTTCACCACCATAGTAGTCACTCCAACCATTATACTAGTCACCACTATGCCATAAATCCCTCCAAACCAATCACCATAAATCTCCCTAAACTAGTCCCTACAAATGTCCCCAAACTAACCACCACTATTTAAAGAAACTCAATGATGGATCAATGATAGAGAAAAGTGAGAGAAAGGGCGGTGTAGCGGGGGTTGATGACAAAAACCTACTTGTCTTACGATGGCAGTGAAGGAGGAGCATGAAGATCGGAGAGGTGAGATAGTGGTGGTGGTGGAGATTATGAGATTAGTGGTGCGAGGTGCTTGAAATGGTAGTTGAGTGGGGCTTTGAAATGGTGGGGAGAGAGTTCATTTGTAAGAAAGAGGTGGAGGCGGTTTAAGAAAGTGAGAAAAAAAGAAAACTGATAAGGTTTGTGTGGTTAAGTTCACTTATATTATGGCATATTACACAAACCTGCCCTTAAGTATGATAAAATTCAATAGTCAAAAGTATCAAATTAACCTTTGATATTTAAAGAAATATAAGTTTACGTCCTAAGATTTTAAAAATAATAATTTCCTCCCAAAACAGTACTCGTAATGGGTAGCTGAGGAAGATTTCTGAGTTTAGAACCTCGTCCATTATTAGTTGAAGAAGTCTGTTCTAGATTTAAAGATATCTCTGAGGTAGAACTAAGTGAGGCCATTCCATATTTGGTCACATTATAATAAAATAGGTTAACTATACCGAGTAATGTCGGACATTTTTGACTATCCATACTGGGCAGAGCGTCTGATATGGATATTGTCGGTATATTTAATGGTAGTATCTATACCGGGTACACACCCAGTATGGATATTAGTAACCATACTGAGTGATATTCGATATGGATAACAAATGCGAAATGGGTCAACCCATGGACATTGTTATCCATACTGGGCAACGACTGGTATAGATAAGCATATCCATACCAGGTATGGATAAAAATATCCATACCTGGCTGAGGCCCGATATGGATGTAGCACCCCCTGCTTGTCCTTCCTCCAGACAAATCCCAGGGGCGCTACCTTCTTATTCTTTTTTCAAAATCTTTAATTAGAAAACTATATATTTAATTAATCATATGAAAATAGAGAATTTCAAAAAAACTTTACAAATTGATTTAAACATTTTTATTTTATGCGGAAAAATTGCAAGAGTTTTCCCTAAAATTCGAACTTACCCAACCTACCACAAATTCATCAGATTCATTTCCAACACAAAATTTTCCACAAAGCAATATTCACCAATTGGAACCAAACTCCGTTTGATTCAATATTATCCATATACATAACATTTTCCAAAATGTTTATACAAATTGATTTTCTTTACAAAAGTCCCAACTTTAAATCAGAATACATATATGCATGCACATGAATACAAATTAAAATTCTTATATATAAAACCAAATATGGTATATACCCAAAATAAAGATGGATGGATGGATGAATGGATAGGTAGATGGATGTGATTAAATAAACTTGTTGCAGATGAGCTTGCTCTTCAGTCCTTGCCCTCCTGACACAAGCTACTACTTGGGTGTGGAAATTCCAACGCGGTAAGCATATTTGCTTAATGGGTGTACATTAAATTCGAATTTTAAATTTTTGAATATAAAAATGTCATACAATAAAAATAACAGCAATTTTCAGTTCAAATAAAGTAACAATCTGATTCTACACTTGTTAAAAATCAATGCACACATACAATTATACAACTTATCTAAAATATTTTCCATTACCCTTTGTAAACACTGACATGATACTTTGGATTGGAAAACGAGATTTCTGGCATTGGACACTTAGTGCCTTCTCGCCGAATTTCATCACACATATATATATATCAATCATCTAGAACCGGACACTCGGTGCCTCTGATGGTCCCTAAATTAATGATTTTGATTTTGATTTCAAAACATATCGACGCAGTACTACTATAATGACCTTATTGGCATGCCAAATTTCCAATCTCCACCTACCAATATTCAAGTTTACTAGGGCTCTTTTAACATTTCCAAGGGATATAGTTTCATAGTCACAAATTATTTTCAACTAAAAAGGTTCTATTAAACATTCAAACATGGTTAACAAATCAATTCAACTAAACAACTCAATTATTAAACATTTTAGAAAGCCATATTCATACAATTAAAAACAAAGATTCAAATTAAGTGTGTACCAACCTTTTTGCCTCTTTTCCTTGAATTATTTCACCCTCCAATGGAAGCTCAAACCTTCTCCTTTCCTTTTCCTTGGCTTGCCTAAGCTACATCCTCCTAAATTTTTCAAGAACATATAGATAGCAAATAAAAATTCATTTCATCAATCTAAATGCATGATCTACTAATCCTACATGATCAAAATGCTTTCAAACCTTACTAATCTTTATTGAAACCCATTTTGCCTATAAACTTCTCTTCTTGGTTTCAATTTAACCAAACCTTTAAAATTCTATTTTCTTTCCATGAATCTTGCTTATTCTCACCTAGGAACACATCTATATACCCGAAATAATTTTCTAAAGCTTGAAACAAAAATTGATGTTTTTGCATCCCTCTTAGCTGAATGCTACCTAGGGAGCAATCTCTAGGTTTTCTTTCTTCCATTCTGGCTCCATTTAGCACTTTAACTTGAACTTAGGTCTGTCCAAAAGTCAATTTGAAAAGAAACAACCATCGGGTGAAGGTTTCTAGCCAAAAACCCCTTTTTTCAACACTAATTTAAGGGTAACTTTTCCATTTTCCACTTCTAATCTCAATTCTTCTTTCCTTAGTGTTATTCATACTCAATTATACTCATTCAATTCATTCGAACACATAGAAGGAGTGGCATTACATGATAACTACTAATGCCCTTCATATAAGCTTTACAATGCAAGTTGTCTAAATTGGTTTCTAACCTTTTCGTAGGTTTCTCTAGCATGAACTCAACATGGAATGATGCTTAAAAGACTTAAATTACATTGGTATCATAAAACCCTCACTATGGCCTTTCATGCCCTTATACCCATCAAGTTCATTTCTTTCAATTTTTTCATGCTAACTCACTTAGGCATTTCATCAACCACCTAACAAACAATACACTTCATTGAAATCAAACTCAACTTAATCTTAGGATTTCTCCTACATAACCCTAGCTCATCAACCTTGCATGATTCTACATGATTTATTCTTACTTTTGGTCTCTAAATGCTCAACTTATATCATAAATAAAAACCCCTATTAAATGTCAACTCAATCATCAACACAAACATCAACACCACATCATTCAAACAAGTTCAAAAGTGATGAACTAACCTCCTTTTTGGCTTGAATCTTGTCTAAACTTGGTTCTTTAGCTTAAGTTGACTTGAACTCTTGGATTGGAGGTTGAAATTTGCATGAAAAACTTGATTCCCCCTTGGTCTCTTGCTTAGCCGAACCACCATCACTTTCTCGGTCTCTCTCACATTTTGTGGCGATTTTTGCATTGATTTTATGTTAAGATTATTGGAAACTCACTTCTATATACTCTAACATTTTCTAAATGCAATTGTGTCCTTGAAAATTTGGTTTTCACCCTTCAACTTTGGCTTAATTCTAACTTGACCCCAAATATGATTTGTTTGTTTCAACTTAGTCCCTTATCACACTTAATAATCTCTTAAGTCCATCTACCATTTTACCCTCCTACATATTCTCCAATTGGGTTCAATCAATATCTAAAAATTTCTTACATTCTTTGGACACTTTCATTAATTATTTAGGGTCCCAAAATATCACTTAAAGACTATTACTAAGGAAACCATAAATATAATTTGAGGGTTTACCATATATATATATGTATATATATATATATATTCATGCTTAAGAATTTTTGGGTGTTACAATGGATAACTTTATCTAAACCGAGTCACAAACTAAAATGTACTGTTATCCATACCAAGTGGCCTGATATAGGTACTTTTATCCATAACTGGCTCTGCCCGGTATGGAAAACATTTTAATGTTCAAAAAAATATTTTTTGGACAAAAAATATTTAATTTAATATTAAAAGAAAAAGAACAACATATATTAAAGAACCATTAATCAAATTTCAGCACACATCTAAAATGCATTTATATATTACACACATATATATATATATATATGTTGCCTAAAGTTAACGTACATAGATCAACTAAAGTTAACGTACATCATCTAAAGTCACCCTACACCGTGATATATATATATTATAACATATTGGTACATAATCCTAAGAAACAATATATTTTATTGGCCAAGTAATAAATGAATCTAATGCATTTTGTAAAGTTTGCAGCTCGATGGTGCCTCACGATAGCAGAACACTCACCATTACTTTCTTCGCACAAACTAGCTAATATTAGGGTTTGTGCCCTAAAAGCTTATATTTTGTAAACGTTTAAATAAATAAATAATAAATAAAATTTATTTTATTCAAATTAATGTGCATTTATGAAATGTTTGCTTTATACTAATATCATGTAACATCCATGATTACTTATGTAGTCTCAAATTAAGTATGTAAGTGTTATATATAAGAGGATTTAATTTGAGATTAGTAATTTAAAGAGTTTGTAGAAAGCAAACAAAGCTGGGTACTTTGTTTGTGGTAAATCTACAGCTGTGGTTCATTTCGTATTTGATACGATGATCTTACCCGGGATTGTTCATATGATGATATGAAAATGGAGGCCCTTATATAATAAAGATTATATAGAATTAAACCATGATAAAATGAATTTCTTATTAATATCCGTTAAATAAAGAAATTCTTATTTATCGACTAGATGATCATATATGGATTGATCTTAATCCTGAGTGTTTTATGGACTCCTATTTGTTGGGTCATGTCTTTTGATTTACGTGGGTGAGACTATTATAGAGTTACGGTCAATAAACTTTGTACTTTGGAGATGTGATTTAATAAGTGGTTGGGAACATTCTACACAATAGTGGAATCCACTCCTTCTTACGAGAAGTAGATGAGTAGTTTTCTTAAGTGTTGATTCGGGTCTTGAATAATAAGAGCGCTCAACTTTTCGTTTACGAGTAAACGGAAAGATAAATTCATAATTTGTTATGGATATATTGGTCATTAGAGAATTAATGGTACTTAACGGAACAAGATATAATTAGAGAGGTATAACGGATTTTAATAACCTAGCTCTAATTATGAACTACTCGTGGATGATCGAATCATATGAAATGATTAAATCGATGGACACTGAAAATTCAGATTGTGTAAAACATCTAAAATTTTGAGAGTGCAACCTTAAGTTTTTAGTGGAGTAACTCTAAGGTTGATAATAGTAAATTATTAATTAAAGAGTTTAATTAATAATTCTGATATTATTGGAGCTCAAATTGTAGGTCCATTTGGTCTCCTTGCTAGCTCACAACCACATAAAGAAACAAGTTGAAGAATATAATTGGATTGTCCGATTATTGGTGTACATATAAATTTATGTACATGTTCATAAATTATTTAAATAATTTGATTATTTAAATATTTATAATTATTTAATTAATGGTTAATTATTTAATTATTTGTAGAGGTCATGGGTTCAATTCTAAATGGTGTCATTAAATTAATTATGATTTAGAATCATTTAATTTAATGAAAAATCATTTAAATAATTAATGGAAATAATAATTTTAATTGGAATTAGATTCCATATTAAAATTATATTGAAAGAGTTTTAATTTAATAGGAATTAGATTTCATATTAAATTAAAAGAACAGAATTCTAACCCAATAAAGAATTTGATTCCATGTTGGATATGAATTAAGTCTTTCAATTTGAATAAGAATTTAAATTCCTTGTTAAAATTGAAGAACCCTAGTTTATCAATATAAAAAGATGTTTTTATGATTGGTGATAGTAGTGGTGGTAGAGAGAATTTTTGTCTACTTGAACCAAAAATTTCCATTGATTAAAAATCACCAAATAACCATCTACTTCAAAAGGATCTTCAAAAGATTGTGCCAACACATAGTTTCTTTTGTGAAGAGTCATATTAAGGAAATTCAAGTGGTGAAGAATCTGTGAATCAAAAGGGATCAATTCAATCTTCATTCAAGGTAAGATTCGATCTTATTAATTTAATTATTGAATCGTTATTACTAGCATCGATCGGACATGTTTTGTTTGAAAATTTTTTAAAATCCACGTTTTCGCATTCGAATTAAAATTGAAATTTTCCTTTTCAATTAGTATCAAAACCCGGTTTTACTAGTTTAATAATTGATTCAATAATGATTGAATTTTTCTTTTGATTATGATTCTTTGTATGTCATAGAGTAGGCACAAATTATTGTTTGATGTGCATATTTTATATTCATGTTTGATGAATTGGGTTTGCATGGATTGATCGTTAATTATATGGTTCTTTGGCTAATTTAATTTGATTAATTTGTAAGCCGTTTGTGGCGATTTAATTTTTGTTGTAATCATAGATTTAAGATTTTATTTTTAAATGCGAAGATTGATATCAAAACGGCTGAAATTCATGCAAGTTGTGGCTGTGCAATGGGTTGTGCGAATAACTAGGCAATTGCGACTGTGCGGACTAGTTTTGAACCAGTAGCGTATGCGGTCAGATGACTGGAACCAGTTTTCTACACGGTTATGGAACCAAGTGTGCACTGTGTGTGCATTAGATGCGCAAACATGCTCTTGTTCGGCTGGACAGCAATGCACATGGACTGGTGCGCTCAAATGGCTGGATTTGGTGCGCTCAAACAGTGTGCGAACGGCGCAATCAGCTGCATCCAGTTTCCGCGTGTAGGTGCACCAAGCAGTGTGCGACAATGTGCACTGGGTGCACATGTTGCACACGGCAGTGTGATGCAAACCTGTGCACAAAAATTGTGCACAGGTGGCACCACACTTGGTGCTCACAAAAACACCCAATTTTGGTGTGTTTTTGTTTGATCTTGGAATGCGTCCAAGTGGCGCATGGGTTGCATGATTGCAACAGTTTGTTGCAAATTGTTTATTGCACCAATTTGGTGTAATTGTTTGCAACACAAACGCGGTGTTTGATCTTGGCAATCGTTTGGATAATTTTACTTGGGCTCTAAAATCATAAAATGGGTTCTAGCCAATCCATTTGATGGAGATTCTTAATAATTAAATTGGATTTAATTATGAGCCTAAGAGAGCACATCAAGACCTTGAAGACCATGAAGTTCTTGAATATTACAAGTGAAGGCCAAAGAATGCCTTGGTTAATTTTGTAATAATAAAATTGGTTTTAGATCATTAAAGTCAAAGAACTCGGTCAATCACATGTTATTTATTTTAATTGTTTATCATGTGATGATTGAATAATTTGTTGATAACATGAACATGCATAAAATATGTCATATAGAATAGAAAGTGCCTACTCGTTGCATTATAACATGACACACATACATGTATTATTATTTATTTTTTCTATTAAATAGTTTATTAGTTAAAATAGAGATAATAATACATTAAATACCAATTTCATAATTTGTTAGGACTTTAGTTGAAAATCCTAGGTTCACAAATTAGAAATATATAATTAGTTTTAATGTGATTAAAATAAATATATTTCAAATAATTGGTAGTTATAATGTGGATTAGATTTTAAGAATTAAAATTGGGTAATCTCACATTAAATCTAATCTTCATAATTAAATAGTTTAGATTATATAGATTAGATCTTTCATAATAAATTAGATTTTTAAGAGTTAAAAATTTGGCAATTTATTAGGTGTTAATAGGATGATGATTCTAATAACATATTGATTCCTAGCAACTTAGAGTATACTTGTTAGCCGTTAATAATCTAAGATGATGACTAGGAATATTAAAAAGAAAACCCTAATGCTAAAATAGTGAGTGGGAGAGGGATATATGACAATATATCCCACGGTCTCTATCGTTAGTTCAACACCGTGAGATTTGAATGGCGTCTCAAGATGGCTTTGTTTTCGTCCCCCTAAAGGTGGTGTCCATTTGGGTCAATATCAAGGTTGACTTCCTAACTGATAGGATTTCTGGATGTATTTTGAGATTGACTTACTCTAAGGCTAGCAATTCTCAAGTTAAGTCTGAGAAATCTGAAATGATGGGTTACACTCGCAAAGGAATAAATTAATTAGTTAGTTTATTCCTTGACCGAAATAAGCGGTAGTCAGATAATATAGGAATAAGAGTTATTCTGTTATATTGTTCGACTGAGATTTTCTCAATCTAACATACAAATATTTGACCTACTCTAAGGTGGCATTTATTTGTGGCATGTTAGATTATCGTAGCATAGTAATTCTTTTTAGGGTATTTCTGATTCATTATTCATGTATCATGCATCATGTTTAATTTTATGCTAAAACTTATAATATTCATATGAAGCAAATTTTGAATAAAATGTTTTGGTTATTTATTTCAGCAATGCCGTCACTTTTAATTACCATACCTGCCAATGATAAATTGAATGGGGATAACTATATTAAATGGAAAAATAATATGAACGCCATTCTGGTTTGTGAGGATCTAAAATTTGTCCTGACGGAGGAGTGTCCTCCTGTGCCACCTGCAAATGCCATGCGTAATGTACGCGAAGCCTACCAAAATTGGGTTAAGGCTACTGAAAAGGCCCGTTGCTACCTGTTAGCAGAAATGTCCGACGTGCTTGCTAAGAAGCACAAGGCGATGATAACAACATCTCAGATGATGGAGTCATTATAATGGATGTTTGGGCAACCTTCTGAGCAGTAGCGACATGAAGCTGTTTGTGCCGCTATGACTGCTAAGATGAATGAAGGGACATCAGTTCGAGAGCATGTCTTGAACATGATGACCTATTTTAATACAGCTGAAACTCATGGTGGGGTGATTGATGAGCCTAGCCAAGTGAGCATGATATTGCAGACTCTTCCAAAGAGTTTTATGCAGTTTAAGAGCAATTATGTTATGAACAAGTTGCAGTATAATATTACTCAATTGCTCAATGAACTCACTACTTATGAGTCCACGAATAAGAACAAGATTAAGTTTGGTGAAACAAATGTTGTTGAAACTTCTACCTCTAATAAGAAAAAGAGGAAAAGGACCACCAGTAAGGCTAAGGCAAAGCCTAAGAAGCAAGCTACCTAAAAGAAGAAGCAAAAGAGCTCTAAGGAAAATGTTTTCATTATGATGTGGGAGGTCACTGGAAGAGGAACTGTCCAAAGTACCTCGAAGAGCTCAAGAACAAAAAGAAAATGAAAGGTAAATATGATTTACTTGTCATTGAATCTTGTTTAGTGGAGAATGAGTTATTTACCTGGATAATTGATTCAGGAGCCACTAATCATGTTTGCTCTTCTTTACAGTTGATTGATTCTTGGAGGGAGCTTGATGAGGGCGAGTTTACCATGAGTTGGCACTGGGGATGTCATTTCAGTTAGAGCAGTGGAAGAATATAGACTTCAATTTTCAAATAGTTGTTTTATTGTTTTCAACAATGTTTATTTTATTCCAAATTTTAGAAGAAATTTGATTTCAATTTCTAGATTAATGGAACATAATTATTCAATTTCTTTTAGTAATAAAGATGTTATTATTTCTAGAAATGGTTTGAATATTTGTTCTAGAATATTAGAAAACAACATTTACATGTTAAGGTCGTTAACACGTAATTCACTGTTTAATGCTGAATTGTTTAAAGTTGAAAAACCTAAAGCAGAGCGACAAAAGATTTCTCTTAATGATGATACCTATATTTGGCATATAAGACTTGGACATATTAATCTTGACAGAATAGACAGACTAGTAAAGAGCGAAACTTTAAGTGAGTTAAAGATCTCGGCACTTTACCTATTTGTGAATCTTGTTTAGAAGGTAAAATGACTAAAAGATCTTTTAAGACAAAAGGTTATAGAGCCAAAGAACCGCTAGAGCTTATACATTCGGATGTTTGTGGTCCAATGAATGTTAAAGCTAGAGGTGGTTATGAATATTTCTTCACATTCATTGATGATTATTCTCGATATGGGTATGTTTACCTAATGCAACGAAAGTTTGAAACTTTTGAAAAGTTCAAAGAGTTTAAAGCTGAAGTTGAAAATCAATTAGGTAAAACATTGAAAGCTCTACGATCAGATCGTGAAGGAGAGTACCTTGATATAGAGTTCAAGGATTACTTGATTGAGAATGAGATTATATCCCAACTCACGGCTCTTGGAACACCGCAGCAAAATAGTGTTGCAGAAAGGAGAAATCGTACCCTGTAGGATAAGATGAGATCTATTATTAGTTTCTCATCCTTAAATTGTTATTTCTGGGGATATGCATTGCAAACTGCAGTATATATCATGAGTGTAGTTCCTTCAAAGTCTGTTCCTAAAACACCTTTAGAGTTATGGAATGGTCATAAAGCTAGTTTGTAACATTTTCGCATATGGGGGTGTCCAGCACATTTGCTGAAAAATAAGACTAAAAAACTAGAACCACGTTCACAAGTTTGCCTATTTGTAGGCTACTCCAGAGAAACTAGAGGCAGATTCTTTTATGATTCTCAAGATAACAAAGTGATTGTATCGACAAATGCTACGTTTCTTGAAGATAATTACATAAAAGAACATAAATCTCAGAGTAAGATTGTACTCGAGGAGTTATTGTCTAGTTCGACCAATATTCAATCAACAATAGTTGTTGATAATAACATAGTTAAGACCATGTCTGATCGTCAGACAGACTTCTATCAGAATCATCTACCACCTCGTTGTAGTGGAAGGGTTATTAGACCATCAATTCGCTACAGAAAAATCAGAGAGGCACAGATTGCTATCTCTAATAAGTGTGTAGATGATCCATTGACATATCGTGATGCAATGGAAGATTCTGATAAGGAAGAATGGCTTAAAGCTATGAATCTCGAGGTAGAGTCTATGTACTCAAACTCAGTCTGGGAACTTATGGATCAACCAGATGGGGTAAAACCCATATGTTGCAAATAGATCTACAAGAGGAAGAGAGGAGTGGACGGGAAGGTGGAAACCTTCAAAGCTAAGCTACTGGCAAAAGGTTATACTCAAAAAGAGGGAGTTGACTATGAAGAAACTTTCTCACCAATAGCCATGCTTAAGTCCATTCGTGTTCTTCGATCCATAATTGCATGTCTCGATTACGAGATATGACAAATGGATGTCAAGACTGTGTTCTTGAATGACAATCTTGATGAAAGCATTTATATGGTGCAACTAGAGGGATTCGTGATCCAAGGTCAAGAGCAAAAGGTTTGCAAGTTGCAAAGGTCTATTTATGGACTTAAGCAAGCTTCTCGATCTTGGAACATTAGATTTGATACTTCGATCAAGTCTTATGGTTTTGAGCAAAATGTCGATGAACCTTGTGTATACAAGCGTATCATCGGTAAGAAAGTGGTTTTCCTCGTACTTTATGTCAGTGATATTCTACTCATTGGGAATGATGTAGGAGCATTATCTGATGTAAAAAACTGGCTTGCTAACTAATTCCAATTGAAAGATTTGGGAGAGGCTAGTTATGTTCTTGAGATTCAAATCATACGAGATCGTAAGAACAAATTGTTAGCATTGTCTCAAACATCATACATTGATAAGATACTTGTACGTTATTCGATGCAGAATTCCAAGAAAGGTTATTTACCTTCTCGACATGAAGTTCACTTGTCTAAGTAACAATATCCTAAGACACCTCAAGAAGTTAAGGATATGAGACGAATTCCCTAGCCTCTACAGTAGGCAGTCTCATGTATATTATGCTATGCACGAGACCTAACATATGTTATTCAGTGGGAGTAATCAGTCGTTATCAATCTAACCCAGGATTGGATCATTGAGTGGTAGTAAAATATATTCTCAAATATCTTCAGAGAACGAGAAACTATATGCTAGTATATTCTGGTGAGAATTTGATTCCAATAGGATATACAGATTCTGATTTTCAGTCGGATAAGGATTTTAGAAAATCCACATCTGGGTCAGAATTCACCCTAGTTGGTGAGGTCATAGTATAGAGGTAATGTGTCGGTAATGAAAATAGTTTCACAGGACAACCATGCTGATTCGTTTACAAAGACCTTAACGACTAAAGTGTTTGACGATCATCTAGAGGGTCTAGAATTATGAGATATGTCTTATTTGCTTTAGGGCAAGTGGGAGATTGTTAGGGTTTGTGCTCTAAGAGCTTGTATTTTATAAACGTTTAAATAAATAATAAATAAATAAAATTTATTTTATTCAAATTAATGTGCATTTATAAAATGTTTCCTTCATATGCATATCATGTAACATCTATGATTACTTATGTAGTCTCAAATTAAGTATTTAAATGTTATATACAAGAGGATTTAATTTAAGATTAGTAATTTAAAGAGTTCGTAGAAAGCAAACAAAGCTGGGTACTTTGTTTGTGGTAAATCTACAGTTGCGATCTATTTCGTATTTGATACGATGATCTTATCCGGGATTGTTCATATAACGATATGAAAATGGAGGCACTTATATAATAGAGATTATATAGCACTGGACCATGATAAAATAAATTTCTTATTAATATCTGTTAAACAAAGAAATTCTTATTTATCGACTAGATGATCATAAATGGATTGATCTTAATCCTGAGTGTTTTATGGACTTCTATTTGTTGGGTTATGTCTTTTGATTTACATGAGTGAGACCGTTATAGATTTACAGTCAATAAACTTCGTACTTTGGAGATGTGATTTAATAAGTGGCTGGGAATATTCTACACAATAGTGGAATCCACTCCTTCTTGCGAGAAGTAGATGAGTAGTTCACTTAAGTGTTGATTCAGGTTTTGAATAATAAGAACGCTTAACTTTCTGTTTACGAGTAAATGAAAAGATAAATTCATAAGTTGTTATGGATATATTGGTCATTAGCGAATTAATGGTACTTAACGGAACAAGTTATAATTAGAGAGGTATAACGGATTTTAATAACCTAGCTCTAATTATAAACTACTTGTGGAGGATCAAATCATATGAAATGATTAAATCGATGGACACTAAAAATTCAGATTGTGTAAAACATCTAAAATTTTGAGAGTGCAACCTTAAGTTTTTAGTGGAGTAACTCTATGGTTAATAATAGTGAATTATTAATTAAAGAGTTTAATTAATAATTCTGATATTATTGGAGCTCAAATTGTAGGTCCATTTGGTCTCCTTGCTAGCTCACAACCACATAAAGAAACAAGTTGAAGAATATAATTGAATTGTCCGATTATTGGTGTACATATAAATTTATGTACATGTTCATAAATTATTTAAATAATTTGATTATTTAAATATTTATAATTATTTAATTAATGGTTAATTATTTAATTATTTGTAGAGGTCATGGGTTCAATTCTAAATGGTGTCATTAAATTAATTATGATTTAGAATCATTTAATTTAATGAAAAATCATTTAAATAATTAATGGAAATAATAATTTTAATTGGAATTAGATTCCATATTAAAATTATATTAAAAGAGTTTTAATTTAATAGGAATTAGATTTCATATTAAATTAAAAGAACAGAATTCTAACCCAATAAGGAATTTGATTCCATGTTGGATATGAATTAAGTCTTTCAATTTGAATAGGAATTTAAATTCCTTGTTAAAATTGAAGAACCCTAGTTTACCAATATAAAAAGATGTTTTTATGATTGGTGATAGTAGTGGTGGTAGAGAGAATTTTTGGCTACTTGAACCAAAAATTTCCATTGATTAAAAATCACCAAATAACCATCTACTTCAAAAGGATCTTCAAAAGTTTGTGCCCACACACAGTTTCTTTTGTGAAGAGTCATATCACGGAAGATCAAGTGGTGAAAAATCTGCGAATCAAAAGGGATCAATTCAATCTTCATTCAAGATAAGATTCGATCTTATTAGTTTAATTATTGAATCGTTATTACTAGCATTGATCGGGCATGTTTTGTTTGAAAATTTTTTAAAATCCATGTTTCCGCATTCGAATTAAAATAGAAATTTTCCTCTTTAGCTAATAATCTGGACCAAGCTCGGGGTAATGAACTTTAACATTAGGGTCCTTGGAGTCAATTTATGCTTCTGCCACTACTGTTCCTGTACCAATCCAGTCTAATAACTTCCAGTGTTTTCCACTCGATCCACCAACTTAGCTTGTAAAACCCCCTTAAGGACTATATATGCACAAAAATTTAAATAATTACACCTACATATGAAATTAAGTTGAAACAATATAAATTTCATGAATATTTACCTTCACTGACGGTTCAGTAAATCCAACACTTTTACTACCTCCCATTGGATTGGAGCCACTTAAATATTGTGTCTATGAAAAAAAACAAATAGCATGTTGTGAGGAAACACGGATACCAAAAAAAAAAATCTAAACTAAGTACTCCTGTTTTACAACACATAAGTAACAACTCGATATATAAAACAATACATATAAACTTGATCAATTTTACAAAAATTTTGACAAAATTTTCTCTGTTTTTCGAACTTACCAAAAATTTAATTCGTCTACAATTTAAATACTACAATAATTTTACAATCGATCCAACCAAAGTAGAGACCCCGTCTCTCTAATAATATATACACAAACAATACACATACACACACACACACATAAAAACACATATAAACACACACGTAGCAAAAAATATGAAAATATGATTACATCCACTTGAATATTATGTCTACGGAAAAGATAAATTACACATGAGATAACATGGATACAAGGAAAAAAATACTAAAAACCAAAAAATGAAAGTAAACAAATTTTAAAAGTTTTAAGTTATTTACCAGCTGTATGGGAGGAATACATGCCAGTACTTAAGCTTGTTCTACGTTCAGCAAATGAGTTATGAGCAAATTTTGTAAATTAACAATTGTCTGCTTCATGATTGCCATCTCACTATCGACATGTTGATATTGTGTAAAGTTTTGTCTACCAACCACAAATGCATATACAATTGATGGTGTTACCCATGATCCAGTCCTCGAACTCACCCTCAATGCTGCTTACCTAAAACTTGAGAGATAGCATCATCTCCAATTGAAGATTGGAATTCTTGATGTAATGTCCCTATTTGTGCCTATATATAATGTCACGTGATATTAATATTAAAAAAACTAAACACATGTAACACAATCAACACAATAATTTACCAAATCAACATTGCATACAATTTTTTCAGCAACGTTCTCGTTCACCTTGGTCCCATCTTTGTGCATGTGACTGGCTATCCATATATCAACTCTATCAACTTCCGGATCTTCATTTTCAGCCACTTTTTTCACTCTCTAACATTAATATTCACAAAAAAATATATATACTTTTGTGTTTAATCATAAAGTTCTTAGAGAACAATGCATTTAAGAAACAACAATATATTTTTGTGAGCTTAAGAAATGATAAAAATGAATGACAACTAACAATAATATGATTGAAATTGCAAACCTTAACTCTTACCAAATCTTCTCGTAGTTGTGTCATTCCTTTACGACTTGATATATGTGGGGTACGATTTTTCTTCGACAACTCAGAATAATGCTTACTAGTAGCCTAAAATTTTGTAAAATTAAATCAAAATCCATTGAAGGTTAACACGCTAGCTTCAAAATATTAATGCATAATTACTTGAAATTCTATAGACAATCGATAATTGACAAAAGCATTCCAATCCTACTCACTAACGTTAGGTGGTTTTAATATTTCGTATTTTTTTTATACATCTAAACCAGAAGAAACCTCTCTATTTTGTCTTATTACTTTACCTTTATAGTGTCTCCAACACTCATTCATTGATTTTAATGTTTGAGCTTTCATTGTGTCATCAACACCAAATCATAGCTACAGTTATATGTTTTGTAAAAATAAATATGTAACATTTGATATTATAAATAAATGAAACCAATATCGTAATACAAACATACCTTTATATTCTCCCATATGGTATCTTTTAATGCTCTATCTTATCCCAGTTAATATAGGTTATAGGTATCATCTGAGCTGTAATGGCTCTATAACCTGAACTATAAATCACTAAATTCTCTCTAACTGGTTGTCCTATCTCATTAATTTTTATTACTATGGCTTTGACCTTGGCCATTTTTTCATAATTTAAATGGTTATGACTTGTGATATCATTTTTTCGAATCCAGTATTGTAAATAAGATGTATAAGCATTGCAAATATATTATACTAATATGCCTCATCTATGAAATAATGAAATCGATTAAATTTTTTGGATATAAAATTGAATTCTAGTGAATTTCTGAATGGATCAGAAATAAATTCAAATCTGAAAAGTGATATGATTTATTAAAGTATATGATGAAAATTAGTGATAAAGGAATTTTCATGAAAGAGCATGATTAAATGAACTAGTTACAGGTTGTACAAGGACATATTTGGAACTGAAATTTTGAGTGTTTAAAGTGTAAAGAAAATGAGGACTAAAATGGGCAAATAACATTAGTGGCATGCTTGTAATTATAACCTAAACTCGAGGGGTAAAGTGTTAAGACATGATAAGACTTTATAAATTGGAAGATGATAGAAGAATTGAGAAACTTTTAGAGGAAACTGTAGTGGTGTTCGGCAGAACCAAGACCAGAGGACAGTCATTGTTCTTCATGCTTTTCAAGCCATTTTTGAGTGGATTTCAAGCTATCAAAAGGTGGAGAACAAGTTTAGGTGCAATATCTAACAAATGTAAGGTGTTTCCAAGTGAAAAAGTTTGAGTTTCCATTATGTTATTGTGTGAAAAATTGGATTCAAAGCTGTCCACTTACTGCATGTGTTGTTGATGGAATTTTTATGCATAGGTTTAGAGTTTTAAAGCTTCAATCTTGTGGGGAAATAAACCAAGGGATCCAAGGCAGTTTTTATAAGCATACAACTAAGTTAATCTTGCAATCTAAAGTATGATTGATATAGTTTTGAATGTTAGTTTGCTGCCATGATGATTAGTGTGAATTTTAATTGAATTTCAAGTGAGAAACTTGAAGAAATTTGATGATATGATGAGTATGGTGCACGACTAAGGAAGGGTTGTGTAATTCAAGTTGTGTTTGATGTGTTTGAGTGGAATTCATGCATGTAATGAGCTAGAATACCAAGTGGAAATGTTGAAATGAAAGCCAAAAACATAATAGCTTATATTACCATATATTCGGCCATGAGAAGTATAATGTGATGGATGATTGTTTTGATTGTTTTGGCATGATTTGTGGGCTGTTTTGATGATGATTACGACATGAAATTGAAAAGAAATGGATTGGATAATAAAGGATGTAGTTTACGGTTAAAGTTAGTATTGATGTTCAAGTGTATTGTTTCATGAGTTTAACTTGAATTTGTATCATAATATATGCATTTAAATGTGATTATGATGAGAAAAATTGAGTGAGATGGATGATGTAAAAGATTGAGTGCATTCAGCCTAAGAGAGTTGAAATGGTTCTAAGAATTGATTTAATGCATAGATGAGGAAAATTGAGTTCAATGGAAATGTTTTGTATGTGTTAAAATGTTGTAATGTGATGTTAAAATTAGAACAAAAATGTGGGTTAATAAACTGTCATGTTTTGGCATTAATGTGTTTGTTGTTGGCTTGAAAAAAAAACAAAATCAACAATTTGTTTTTCATAAAATTAAGAATTTGTGGAACATTGAGTTTCAAAAACTTTTTAGAAAACTCAAGAACCCAAGATTCATAAAACAATGAAATAAAATAATATAAAGAAATAAAAATAAGATTTTTACCTTCTGTATTGATCTCTGTGGATTGCTTATCACATTGTCTTCCTTGATATATTTCTAAACCAAGAAACAAGTGAGTAGGCACAATTATATAGAATTTTGCTCACTTATTTTTTGATTTCTTTCTAAAAAAAATCAAATTAAATCAATACTTATAAGAGGTGAGTGTTTGATTTTTGGTTATACAAAGAACAAATACACAAATTCTTGTTCTTTGTATTTGTTGAAAAAAAAAAATTTCTTTTCTCTTATTGTTTCTCAAAAACATAACAACAACAAAAAAAAACATGAATGTAGAAAATAAACTTTTTATTTTTATAGGCAAACAATTAGGGTTTTAATTAATCAATATTAATATTGACCCTAATTTTATTATAATTAAACTTTTGCCCCATATAATATAATTAATTCAAAATTAATTCATGTTATATTTTGAAATATAACTTGTAACCTCTTATAAAATTAATTAGATAATTATTAATTCATAATTAATAATTAAATAATTTGAATAATCAATATTATTCAAATACTAAGTGAACACAAATTTTTGTTACTTATGTAACACTTGTAATTGGACGGTCCAATTACAATATTCTATATACACGTTTCTTATAGTAAAATGAGCTATCAAGGGGACCCGATGGACCTACAGTTTTGAGCTCCAATAATATCGAAATTATTAATTAAACTCTTTAATTAAATAATTCACTATTATTAATCTTAAAGTTACTCCACTAAAAACTTTAGATTGCACTCTCAAAATTGTAGATGTTTTTTATGCAATCTGAAATTTTTCAATGTCCATTAATTTAATCACTACATATGATTTGACCCTTCACAAATAGTTCATAATTAGAGCTAGGTCAAATGTCCGTTTTACCCCTCTAATTATTTCTTGATCCTTAAGTACCATTGATTCTCTAATGAACAATATATTCATAACAACTTATGAATTTATCTTTCTGTTTACATATGAATAGAAAGTTGAGTGCTCTTATTGTTCAAGACCTGAATCAACCCTTAAGAGAAATACTTTTTTACTTCTCGCAAGAAGGAGTAGATTCCACTATTGTATAGAATGTTTCTAGCTACTTACTAAATCATATCCCCAAAGTACGAAGTTATTGATCGGGTATCTACACCGATCTCACCCATGTAAATCAAAGGAAATAACTTAACAAGCAGGAGTTCATAATACACTCAGAATTAAGATCAATTCATATATGATCATCTGGTTGATAAATATAAATCTCTAAGTTTAATGGATGTTATTTAAAGATTTATGTTTATTGTGGTCCAGTCCTATATAATTTTTATTATATAAGGTGCCTCCATTTCCATGTCATCACATGAACAATCTCGGATAAGATTGTCGTATCAAATACGAAAGGGACCGCAACTGTAGATTTATCACAAACGAAGTACCCAGCTTTGTTTGTTTTCTACGGACTCTTTAGATTACTTATCTCAAACTTAATCCACCAGTGTATAACATTTATATACTTAGTTTGAAATTACATCAGTAATCAAGGATGTTTTTCATGAAATATATAATTTTTACAAAATATATAAATTGAATGAAATGAATATTTTATTAAAAATTTATAAAACTATTTACAATATTACAAGCTCGTAGGGCAGAAACCCCAACATTTGTTGTGGTGGATAGTTGTTTTTGGATGATTTGAATGATTTTAAGAGTTATATGGATGATAGAAGTAAATTAAAATTGAAGGGAAGACTATTAGATTGTTAAATGGTTAAATGTACATTAATGTGTCAATGAGAATAAATATAAATTGTTAATTTTAGTGGTGACGCTGTCTAAAACTAAAATACGAAAATATGTAGGTGACGGGGAAATAAACGAAAGTCTAAATTGCACGCTATCGTGAGGCAAGTTAAAGAAATAGGTAAGTGTCCCTTCCAAACCGATTTGGAATCATTACATTTCCATCTATTTTAAATTTTATGTTTATGTTTAAGTTATTCATTGAAATGTTTGAAAATAATTTTTGCTAAAGTAAATAAAGTTATTGGAACCTTCTAAATGATTTATTAAAACTTTAAAGAAATGCGAAATGTGAAATATGAAAAGTAATTGAAATAAAAATGTTTTATAAACGTATGGTACGCTTGTTAGGTATTTCAAAATATGATAAAGTTAAAGATAGATCAGTGGGCAATACTTGATACCCGAATCCTTGAGGGCCGAGACCCAAGAAAGGCCCAAGAGAGAGGATAATCGGGCAGTTGCATCTGAATCCATAAGGGTCGAGACTGAGGCCTAAGAGTGGGGATGGTTCGACCCATTGCCTAAAAGGGTTGTCTTGCCCAGAAATTTACAAAGATTTCCAGTCAGAGTACCTGAATCCGTGCATGGTAGTGTCAGGGGAGTCTGCCACTAAGAGCGAGAGGGACTGAGTCAGTTAGTCCGATTGGTATGTCGTCCATGCACGAATTAAGGTATATTATAGCTAGCGCTCTACCAGACAGGAGGCTAAAGCGAAGGTAATTTCTGAGGAGGCTTGAGCGATGGTACATTTTGCTCGTACCTAAGATACCATACGATTCAGATTAACAATGGTTGACCTATTTTTATACACAGATTTTCCTAAAGTTTTATTGTCGCCATTATTTATGTTTTACAACAAAGAATTTAAAAGCATTTCATAATGGTTTTCAAAATAAAAGATATAAAGTTTGATTTATATTTATAATGAAAGTTTATTAAAGCATTTAAACTTAAAGATTGAATTTCAAGAAAAATGATTTTATTTTCATAGCATGAAAAGGTTTATAAATACGTTTAAAGAACTTCAGGAAGGTTTGTTTTATAAAAAGAAACCATAATAGAGTTTTATGACACTCACTGAGCTCATTTAGCTCACTCATATTTTATGTTTTTATAAACAAAACCTTCCTAGGGATAGGTACAGGGACTGGTGCATCCGTAGTAAGGACTCCGACGTAGGATTAGACGGGCTGAGTTGTGCATTCTGTATATTTATGTGTAAATGCTATAGATATTTAAAAAAAAAAGAATTGAATGCTTGTAAATTTTATATTTTCATTTGTATATATTTTGGAAAATGTATAAATGTATATATATATGCATGACACATTATTGATTGTTAAATTGCTTTTGAATTCAAATATATATTTGGGGTTGCTTGTGGCTAAAAGAAAAAAATGGCCTGAGGCTTAAAAGTTGAGAAAATATTTGTTTTTAGAAGTGTACAAGTTTTTCTGTGATTTGTTATAGGGTGGCATGTTTAGAAAAATAGACGTTATGCTATCCAAATTTTTATTAAATCTATTTTATAAATGTATGAAAAAAAAAGTTTCCAACCATTTCCGTTTCTAAATGAGGAATGATAAAGATTCATAGCAAAATAAAATGATTTAGCTTCATGGAAACCTTTTAGTCGGATCAGATATCTACTGAAGGGCTACCATGGGTTTGTCAGCGGGCTATCGATGGTACGAAAATAGAGGTATAGGAACGGGGCCTGTCAAGTTGGTATCAAAGCCATAGTTTTGAAATAGGATTATGTATTTTCACATTTTATTGTATAACTACAAGCAACCCAAATAATTTTTATTATTTTCATACATATGATTTTAAAAATTTCAAGTATTTTCATAAATTTGTTTTGTTGAAACCAAAGCACGATACACATATGAGGTCGTAAGGGTTCCCCGAAGAGCCCTCTCAGGAGTTCTAGCACCAGATGCACCCTTCGCCCGAGAGGCAGAGCACGGTCGATGAATGCCCTTGTAGATTAGACCTGTCTAGAACCGTTGGCACCAGTAGAACCAGCCGGTGAAAATTTTAATGCGGAGCAAGTCGCCCAGATTGTAACACCCCAAATATTTTAAAGCGTACATATCATTTTTAAATTGAGAATTGACGTGCAAAACATAGATTAGGTGTGAATATATATATATATATATTGTAAGCTCTCTAATTCTATTTATTGATTCCCTAGAAATAGTCTCTGAGTGATATTTTGGAACCCTAAATGATCCATGGAAGTGTCTAAAGAATGTAGGGAACTTCTAGGAATTGATTAACCCAATTAGGGAATAAATAGGAGGGTAAAATGGCAAATGGCATTAGGAGATTAGGGATTAAAATAAAAGAAATAAATCATATTTGGGGTTAGGTTGGAATTAAGCCAAAGTGGAAGGATGAAAACCAAATTTTGCAAGGACGTAATGGTTATTTTTGGAAAAGATTAATATATAACCATTGACTTGTGTGTGTTCTCGCCAAAAACAAAGAAGCAAAATACAAACACAAACAAAACAACACAAACCCGAGAGAAGAGAAGAGAAAAAGGGGTGTATTTGGCCAAGCTTAGGGGAGGAGGAAATCAATTGATTTCCAAGCAATTTTCAATCTCCAAATCAAGTCTCCAAGCCAATCTAAGGCAGATAATCAAGTCTAGAGCAAGAAATCAAGTAAACTAAGGTTAGTTTTCATGTTTTTCAACTTGTTGGAATGATGTTGTATGGATGTTGTGTTGAAAGTTTTGGTTAGTATTTGATGTGGGTTTTTATTTGTGGAAAAAGTTGAGTATTTGGCAACCAAAACCAAGTATAAATCATGTAAAGCCATGATAGTTGATGAGTTAGGGTTATGTAGAGAAATTCAAAGATGGATTTGAGTTTGTTTTGAATGAAAAATGTTTTATGTTAGGTGTTTGATAAAATGTTTGAATGAGTAAGCATGAAAGGAAATGGACTTGGTGTGTGTTGGACCATGAGATGCCATAGTGAGGGGTGTGGGAATCCAATGAAATTTGAGTCTTTTAAGCATGATTCCATGTTGAAAACATGTGAGAGAAACCTATAAGCAAGTTAGGAATCAATTTAGCCAAGTTTCATTTAAAAGGCCATATGAAAGGCACTAGTGGATATCATATAATGCCACTTCTTTTATGTGTTTAAATGCATTGAATGAGTATAATTGAGTGTGAATAACATTAGGAAAAGAAGAATTGAAATTAGAAGTGGAAAATGTGAAAAGTGCACCTAAATTAGTGATGAAAAAAGGGGTTTTTCCTAGGTTTCGCCATCCGATAGTTGAAATTTTTCAGAACCACTTTACGGGTGATCTAAATGCGATTCAGGGAGATGAATGGAACAATAATTGATGAAAGAAAATCAAGAGGGAAGTGGTTGCATACCATTCGGCCTAGGGGGTCCATTTTGGGTGATTTTCGTTTCGACCTTTAGAAAATTATTTCGTGCATATGGGTGTGTTCCTAGGTCAGAATAAGTGAGAGTCATGGAAAGAAATTGGAAGTTTAAAGAATTGGTTAAGTAAAAACCTAGAAGGGAAGCTTGAAGGTCAAATGGATTAGTAGATCATGCATTTTGATTTATGGAATGAATTTCTTATTCATTTTCTATGTGTTCTTGGAAAATCCAAGAGAGGAGCTAGCTCCAGGAAGCCAAGAAAAAGGAAAGGAAAAGGTGTAAGCTTCCATTGAAACTTGAAATTAATCAAGAAAAGAGGCCAAAGGTTGGTGTACATTTGATTTGAATTGTTGCCTTTAATGATATGAAAATAGCTTTCTAAAATGTTAATGATTTGGGTGTGTGATTAAATTGATGTGTTAAACCATGTTTGCATATGTATTTTTGAATGATTGTGTTGATAAAAAGGAGAATTGATTACTAAATGAAAATTGTTTGAAATGATTTATGAAATCTTCTAAATTGAAAAGAAATGATGACTTTTATATATGTATCCATATGAAATATGAAATGAGCTCTGGTAAACTTGAGTATTGGTAGGTGAGAATTGGAATTTGGCATACCAATAGGGTTATATAGTAGTACTGCGTCGATATGCTTTGAAACAAAATCAAAATCATTGATTTAGGGACCATGAGAGGCACCAAGTGTCCAATTCCAATTGATTGTTATATATATGTGTAATGAAATTCGATGGGTAGGCACCAAGTGTCCAATGCCGGACAGCCCATTTTCCAGTCCAAGGTATCATACTAATGTTTATAATGGGCAATGAAAATTGATTTAGATCAATCGTTTAATGTATGTGTGATTTGGTTTTTATATTTGTTTAACAAGTTGTTAAATGATTTTGAATTGAAAAGTTGTTTATTTTTATGGTATGAAAATGGTTATATTCAAAGACTATGAATTCGAATTTTATGTATATCCACTAAGCAAATATGCTTAATGCGTTGGAATTTTCGCGCGTAGGTAGTAGATTACGTTAAAGGGCGAAGATTGAAGAGAAAACACATCTGCAGCGAGTCGATATAGTCACATTGATCCATCCTTCCATATTTATTTTGGGTATATATCATATTCGGTTTTGTATATAAAAGTTTTCATTTGTATTCATATACATATATGTATGTATTTGGATTTAAAAATGGTGGATTTTGTAGAGAAAATCAATTTGTGTAAATATTTTGGTAAATGTGGTGTATATGGAAAATGATGAACTGGAGTTTGGTTCCAGTTATTGAATATGTTTGTGGGAAACTTTGTGTTGGATATGAAAATATTGAATTTGTAACAGGTAGGGAAAGTCCGAATTTTAGGAAAAACTCTAATAGTTTTTTCGTATGAAATAAAAAGGTTTAATTTAATTTGAAAAGTTGATTTTGAAATTTTATAATTTGATAAGAATAATTAAATATATGGTTTTCTAAATAAAGGATTTCAATAAAAAAATTATAAAGGTAACTCCCTTTAGAGTCGTTTGGTAAAAGGATGGGTAGGGGGTGTTACAGTTAAAGTGGTATCAGAGTTGTGGTTTAGGCATTCCTAGACCTAAGTGTATAAATGTGTATTAAAATGTTTTTGCATTTGAATGAGCATGCATTTGTATATGAAAATGGAAGGATGTGACTCTGACATGTAGATTTCTCTTTTGTCTAATATAGGATAAAAAATGGAACCCTTCAACCCCCAAAGAGCTAAGGGTAATGAGAGATCGGAGCATGATAGTCTTGCCAATGTAGCTAGGGGAGTTTCTGGTGAGTCTGCTCGATAGGATACTCAAGATCAACTAGGGTTTATGCAACAGATGGTTGAGTTCTTTTAGAATGTAGCTAGAGCTGCCCCACGGAAGTCCATGATCGAGAGATTGGCGAAGTACCGACCGACAGATTTCCATAGTAGGAAAGATAAGGATGCATCAACTGTTGAGTATTGGCTAGAGAGGACCGGGAGGATTTTATAGCAGATGCATTGCATACCTAAGGAGAGTGTTGAGTGTGTAGTTTCTTTACTTCAGGAGGATGCCTATCAGTGGTGGACCTCCATAGCAAATACAGTACGGTCAGATGAGATGACCTGGGAGTTCTTGCTAAGGGAGTTTCGGAGAAAATACATTGGCTGTATCTATCTAGATAGCATAAAGAGAAAATTTCTCAACTTGAGGCAGAGATAGATGATAGTTACTGAGTATGAGAAAGAGTTCATTAGACTCAGTAAATATGCTAAGGAGATTGTGGCGACTGAGGCAGACAAGTGTAGAAGGTTTAAGGATGGGTTGAATGACTATAAATTTAGAGGACTTCCCATGATTGGTTTTAGTGGCCCTGAACATTGAACAGGTAAAGAAAGAAGAATAGGCCAGAAAAGATAGAAACCAGTAGAAAAGAGGTAAGAAACAATCCAGTGCTTCATAGCCACTCAGTAAGAAATAGAAGGGACCCCAGACTATCAATCACAGTCAGCAATAGGCATAAAGGCAAGGATAGAGACCTACTGCTAGGACAGGCCAGTCAGCATCATCAGTGGCCAGTACCCCTAGAAGCATAGCGAGAGAACCAGTATCGCCTCCATGTGAGCATTGCAGGAGGAGGCATTCAGGAGAGTGTTGGAGTTTGATAGGGACATGTAATAGATGTGGGTCAAATGACCATTTCTAGAGAGATTGCCTGAAGAATAAGGCCACGTCTACCCTACAAACAACTATGAGATCAGGTACTACAGCTTCGAGAGACAAGAGACCAAGGCAAACAAATGACAGAGGGAGCAGTTAGAAAGCTGCTCAAGAGTTAGTGGGGACACAGGATACGTGTACTCCAGCATGCGCATATGCCATCAGGGCTCAGAAGGAGCAGGATGCGCCAGATATGATAATGGGTATGATTTCAATCTTTGATACTTCAACATGTGCATTGATAGATCCAGGATCCACATATTTATACATCTGCACATCCATACCCAGAGAGAGAAACTTAAAGGCAGATATCATTAAGCATGAGATTTGGGTCAGCAATACCTTGGGTCATAGTGTGATTATGAATCGGGTTTATAAAGATTTTCCTATTTGAATTCAGGGGTATGATTTTCCAAATGATCTGATGGAATTACCTTTCCATGAGTTTGATGTAATCTTAGGCATGGATTGGTTATCCAGACATATGGTCGTTGTGGATTGTCGTCGAAAGAGAATTACCCTTAAGATAGCGGATGGTGTAGAGGTAACCATGGTGGGAGAGAGATCAGATTTCCTCTCTAATGTTATTTTAGTCACTATTGCTAGAGAATTGATCAGAAAAGGATGTGAAGCTTATCTAGCACATGTGATTGATTCTTAGAGAATAGGATCTAGTCTTCAGGATATACCCTCTATATGTGATTATCCGAATGTGTTTTTGGAAGAGTTACCTGGCTTACCACAAAAGAGAGAGGTTGAGTTTATTATTGATGTTGTGCTAGGTATTACACCAGTTTCGATTACTCCTTATCGGATGACACTCGTTGAATTAAAGGAATTGAAGATACAGTTGTAGGAACTACTAGACAAGGGATTTATACGACCCAGTGTATCCCTCTGGGGAGCTCCTGTACTATTTGTGAAGAAGAAAGATAGGTCGTTAAGACTGTGTGTAGATTACAGGCAACTGAACAAGTTTACAGTTAAAAACAAATATCCTTTGCTTAGGATTGATGATCTATTTGATCAGTTGAGAGAAGCTAGTGTTTTCTCCAAGATTGACCTCAGATCAGGGTACCATCAATTGGGAGTGAAGGAATCTGACATTTCTAAGACAACCTTCAAAATAACGTACGGACATTATAAATTTACGGTGATGCCATTTGAGCTGATAAATGCACCCACAGCCTTTATGGATCTGATGAACCATATTTTCCATCCGTACTTGGATCAGTTTGTAGTAGTCCTTATTGACGATATTTTGGTGTATTCCAAGACTCTAGAGAAACATGATAAACATCTCCGGATAGTGTTGTAGACGTTGAGAGAGAAGAATTTGTATGTCAAATTGAGCAAATGTGAATTCTGGCTGAAGGAAATTGCGTTTCTGGGACACATTGTATCTATAGAGGGCATTAGTGTAAGCCCTCAATCCTATTTTATGGTTTTTCTAATAATAGTCCCTAAGGGATATTTTGAAGTCCTAAGTTATTAATGAAAGTGTCCATAAATGTAGGAAATTTTCATAAATCGATTGAATCTAATTGGAGATTAAATAAGTAAATATAAATGATTGAATTGTAAATGACCATAAGTGATATGTTAAGTGTGATGAGGGACTAAAATGAAACAAGATTTCCTACTTGAGGTCAAAGTGGAATTAAGAGAAATTGAGAGATGCAAACCTAATTTTCCTAGGACATAATGGTCATTTTGAAAAGATTAAAATATAAATACATTGACTTGGCCATTTTTGCTTCATTTTCTAGCCACAAACACCCAAAACCAAGACAAGAGTGACAAAGAAAGGGTGTGTTGGGGGAAAGTGAGAAATTGAGGAATCAAGCTAGTTCAATCAATTTTCAACCTCCCAAACATGAATTCAAGTCATCCTAAGCAAGAAAAGCAAGTTTGGAGCAAGATCAAGCCAAACCAAAGGTTAGTTTATCATTTTTGAACCTATTTCCATCATGTTGTTGTTGTTGATTTTGTTGGAAATTTAGGTGGGCTTTTATATATCTTATAAGTTGAGTTTAAAAGCTTTAAAGTAAGTGTAAACTACATGGAAACCAATAAGCTTGGTATGTTAGGGTTTTGTTGGAAGAAACACTAAATTTGAATGTGCTTGTTTAAGTGAATTTTGATGTACGTAAGGTGTTTGATGAAATGCTTGAAAGAAATAAAATGAAAATTTTGAATGAAATGAATTGGTTAAGTGTTAGGCCATGTAAGACCATAATGAGGGAAGTATGGAACCAATGTCATTTGATGTTATTAAGCATGATTCCATGTTGAATTCATGTTAAGGAAACCTAGGATAAGCTAATGGAATTGTTAGAAACTCAATTAAACCACTTGTCTTTTATGGCCACAAGTGAAGGGCATTGATGAGGATTAAGTAATATGACCTCATGTATGTATTTCAATGCATTAAATGAATATGTTTAAGTATGTATGGCATTAAGTAAAGTAGAATTAAGATTTAAGATGGAAAAATATGAAAATTTCTTGTAAAAAGTGATGAAAAAATAAGGTTTTTCCAAGGTTTCGCCACCCGTTTGTTGGAATTTTTCAAAACCGTTTTACGGGTGACTTAAGTGTGAGTTAGGGACGTGAATGAAGTGAAAATTGAGGAAAGAAAATCAATGGATTGGGTCGGGTATACCATTACGCCAAAGGGGTGTGAAAATACCAATTTTCGTTTCAAGCTTTGAACAATGGTTTCGAGTGTATGGGGGTGTTCTTAGGTGAGAACAAGTAGGATTCATGGAAAGAAAATAGAATTTTAAAACTTTGGTTAAGTTGAAACTGAATGGGGAAATTTGTAGGAAAAATATTGTTTAAATGAATTAAGTAGGTTATAAGCTATGTGATAAGTTTTATGGAATTAAAATTAGCTTATTCTAAGTGAATACATGATGTGTAGGTGGAGGGCAAGCAAGTGGAATAAACGAAGGCTATTAAAGTCCTAATGCCAAGCTTGAATTAGATGAGTGCAATACTTTATTTTGATGTATTTTCAATTCGCTTTGAAATGTATAAGAAAATTCTCATAGAGAATGTTAAAGAACTTTTATATATAAGGATATGCTTATTTTAAGTATGTAAGTATTTTGTAAGTATGGTTACCATTTTAATATCTGAAAGAAGCATTTTGATTATATGATATTTTGTATAAAGAATAGGTGTTTATGATTTCATAAGTATGAACTTGTTATGAAATGAAATTTAAGTTTTAAGTTTTAAGCTTTTTTTTTTTTATATAAATGAAGCTACATTTTATGTTATGCAAAGAAAGGTATATTTTGATTTTCTTATAAGTGATTTTAAGTGTTTATTAATTTATAAGTTTTGCAATTGGTATGATTTATATGAGACTTATGTATATGAGGCTTATGCAAATATTGTTAGGCATTGTGCCCTAAGAGCTTGTAATTTGTAAACGTTTAAATAAATTATAAATAAATAAAGTTTATTTTATTCAAATTAATATGCATTTATGAAATGTTTGCTTTATACGAATATCATGTAACATTCATGATTATTTATGTAGTCTCAAACTAAATATGTAAGTGTTATATACAAGAGGATTTAGTTTGAGATCAGTAATCTAAAGAGTCCGTAGAAAGCAAACAAAGCTGGGTACTTTGTTTGTGGTAAATCTACAACTACAGTCCATTTCGTATTTGATACGATAATCTTATCCGGGATTGTTCATATGGCGATATGAAAATGGAGGCACTTATATAATAGAGATTATATTGGATTGGACCACGATAAAATGAATTTCTTATTAATATCCGTTAAACAAAGAAATTCTTCTTTATCAAATAGATGATCATATATGGATTGATCTTAATCCTGAGTGTTTTATGGACTCCTATTTGTTGGGTCATATCTTTTGATTTACATGGGTGAGATTGTTATAGATTTACGGTCAATATGCTTCGTACTTTGGAGATGTGATTTAATAAGTGGCTGGGAACATTCTACACAATAGTGGAATCCACTCCTTCTTACAAGAAGTAGATGAGTAGTTCCCTTAAGTGTTGATTCGGGTCTTGAACAATAAGAGCGTTCGACTTTCTGTTTACGAGTAAATGGAAAGATAAATTTATAAGTTGTTATGATATATTGTTCATTAGAGAATCAATGGTACTTAATGGAACAAGATATAATTAGAGAGGTATAACGGATATTAATAACCTAGCTCTAATTATGAACTACTCGTGGAGGATCGAATCATATGAAATGATTAAATCGATGGACACTGAAAATTCAGATTGTGTAAAACATTTACAATTTTGAGAGTGCAACCTTAAGTTTTTAGTGGAGTAACTCTAAGGTTAATAATAGTGAATTATTAATTAAAGAGTTTAATTAATAATTCCGATATTATTAGAGCTCAAATTGTAGGTTCATTTGGTCCCCTTACTAGCTCACAACCACATAAAGAAACAAGTTGAAGAATATAATTGGATTGTCCGATTATTGGTGTACATATAAATTTATGTACATGTTCATAAATTATTTAAATAATTTGATTATTTAAATATTTATAATTATTTAATTAATGGTTAATTATTTAATTATTTGTAGAGGTCATGGGTTCAACTATAAATGATGTCATTAAATTAATTACGATTTAGAATCATTTAATTTAATGAAAAATCATTTAATTAATTAATGGAAATAATAATTTTAATTGGAATAAGATTCCATTTAAATTATATTAAAAGAGTTTTAATTTAATAGGAATTAGATTCCATATTAAATTAAAAGAATAGAATTCTAACCCAATAAGAAATTTGATTCCATATTGGATATGAATTATGTCTTTCAATTTTAATAGGAATTTAAATTCCTTGTTAAAATTGAAGAACCCTAATTTGCCAATATAAAAAGATGTTTTTATGATTGGTAATAGTGTGGTGGTTGAGAGAATTTTTGGCTATTTGAACCAAAAATTTCCATTGATTAAAAATCACCTAATAACCATCTACTTCAAAAAGATATTCAAAAGATTGTGCTCACACACAGTTTCTTTTGTGAAGAGTCATAGCAAGGAAGATCAGATGGTGAAGAATCTGCGAATCAAAAGGGTTCAATTCAATCTTCATGCAAGGTAAGATTTGATCTTATTAATTTAACTATTGAATCGTTATTACTAGCATTGATCGGACATGTTTTGTTTGAAAATTTTTTAAAATTCACGTTTCCGCATTCAAATTCAAATCGAATTTTCCCTTCAAATATGAAATTATTTTATGGATTCTTTATATATATTTTGCATTGATATTGACAAGACCCAATCCGAACCCTCCATACATACATCCAGAGGGCCCTGCCTAGCACCCCAATGAATCCCCCTAACCCTATTAGATAGGCTAAGAAAAATTCGCGGAGCGAACCCTTAAAACGTTTTCTTAACTTTGTAATATTAGAATGGGTTGGATTTTTTTTTTTTTTTTCAAATGGAAAATTCGATAGCATAACGGCTACGTTTTTAACATTCCCAAAATACCTACATGAGAAAAATACACTTCCATATACCTCTATTTTTCCAACCTAACTTCTTTAGCTTCAAACATATATTTCAAATAACAAATTTATTTCGTTAAAATTCCAAAGTATTAAATCAAAATTCAAACACATTGTAACTTATGCAATTGCTTTAAATGTGACCAAAACTTATCAATTTCATACATAATTAATTTACCACTCATTTACGATTTAAACATATATTCACATACGATTATTTTCAAATACAAAATGTGCAACAATATATTATTACAGAAGCATGGTCATGTCGTCACCCACTTACTCTTCTGGAGGAGCCTTCTGCTATCGGTCACCCACTTCAATACCTGAGGAGGTTTTTAACATAAAAACAGAAAATTGTGAGCTTCGGGAGCTCAGTGAGTGCTTAATTTCTTTTTGACTTAAAATATTTTATTTCTTAAAAATACCTCCTTAAAACCCTTTTTAAAAATACATTTCTTATTCTTAAAACTTCTTATAGATTTCGAAACTTATCTCATTTCAAAATGTCAGTAGAAAATTTATAAAAGGCATATGTATGTAAAACTTCACATAATGCTTATAAAGTCATAGTACTCATAAAAGTATCCATATCCATATAAAACTTATAATTTGGAAAGAAATTTGAACTCATAGATACACATAACGCTTCATAGAACTTAAAAATTAATAAACATATACATAAATTTCTATTTCTCAAACTTTTTTTTTTTTAAATACTCAAATTTCAAGACATATATAAGAACTTTCAATCTCATATATATACATCAAATTCCATATAACTTACATCTTAAAATGAAAACTTAAACCTTGCTTCGTGGCCAAGCATACAAATAAAATTTATAAACTCATAAATGCAATAAATCTTATATAAAGCTTTTAAATTGAATAGTATTTTTAAACTTTTAAATACACATAAAAATTCATATCAAACTTGTGGTTCACAATGCATATAAAAATTGAAATCTCAATTCAATGCAGAGCTTAAAATGAGAAATCCGTAAAACTTATATATTTATAAAATTCCACCAGAAACTTATGAATTATGAAACGTATAAAAAGAATTTCCATTTCTTAAACTCTTTCAAAACTTAAAATCTGGTTTAGTTATAAAACATGTTTAAATCTTAAAGCATATGAAATACATTTCTTTGCTTTTAATTCTTTAAATACTTACTAAATTTTCGAAAAGCACCGTTCGTACCCCATAATACGTACAACCATGCGATAGCTATAATATGCTAACTGACGTGGAGTCACGTGGTGCTTTTAACAGACACCAACTGTGACACTTACTTACTTACAAAGACATCTCGTAGTTATGTGGGGAATGTTACATCACTAACCATAACACGAGATAATATCCCACAAAAGTAGAGGTGATGCAACAAACTCAATTTTCCCCTAAGTTAGTGACGTATCCCCCCCAAGACTTGCCATACTAATGTGAGATATACCGGCCGGGTCTAAAATTTCACTTACAAAGGTGATTATACCTATGGTCTTTGAAAACTTATTTTACTTTTCTTATTTAGTGCAAAAGCACAAAGTCTTAAATTCAAAAAGCATAAGACACCAAACTCATACTTTGAAATACGCAAGGCTTCAAAGTTCATTTTTTTAGTGTATAAAGCACAAATTATTGTTTTTCCTAGTGCAATAAGCACAAAACTTATTCTTTTAAGTACAAAGAATATAGAATAGCTTATCTTTTAAAATCCATGATTCTTACTTTTACTTGCATAAACATAAAATGTAGCTTTACTTATAATTAGAACTTAAAACTAAAACTTAATTTCATTTCCAAACAAAATCATACTTATGAATTCATAAACACTTTTTTTCTATTTTTCATACAAAACCTAATAGAAATTAAAATGCTTATTTCACATTTTAAAATGACAACATACGTTATAAGATATTTAAACACTTAAAACAATCATAAACTTATATATGAAATCACTTAAACTTTCACAATAGAAATTTTCCTTAAAACTTTCAAATTTCATTTTCCTTTGAACAACCATAAGACATAATTTCAATTGCCAAAAGAAATACATACTTATGAAATCGTAATACTAAAATTATCATACCAAACATCATCTTAATCAAAATACTCACAATATTTCCCTTAAAACATTTCACTTACTTAAAAAGTTTATTAATTTAATCAAAAGCAATTTTAAACATTGTAAAGCACTCACCTTAACCTCAAGTTTAACATAAGGACTTCAAATACCCTTTCGCTCATTCCGCTTACTCGTCCTTCACCTACACATCACATTTAGCTTAGAATAGGCTAAACTTAACCATATAAAATTCATTACATTGCTTATGACTCAATTTATTCATTTGAAAATTATTTTTTCCTACAAACTTCCCTATTCGATTTTGACTTAATTGAAACTTTAAAATTCCATTTTCTTTGAATGAACCTTACTTATATACACCTACGAGCATTCCCATATGCCCGAAATAATTTTCTGGAGCCCGAAACGAAAAGTCAAATTTTTGGTACCCCCCTTTGGCCGATAATTGTTCACAGCTCATTCTAGGGCTGCTCTTGACCTCATTTTGCTCCATTCATCTCTCTAACTTGCATTTAGATCACCTGTAAAACAGTTCTGAAAAATTCCAACAAACGGGTGGCAAAACTTAGGAAAATCCTCATTTTTTCAATTAAATTTTCACTATTTTCATTCTAAATCTTAATTCTTCTTTCCTTAATGCCATACATACTTAAAAATATTCATTTAATGCATGAAAACACCTACATGAGGTGATATTCCATGATTCTCACCAATGCCCTTTACTTGAGGCAATTAGAAAATAAGTTATCTAAATGGATTTCTAACAATTTAATTAACTTATCCTAGGTTTCTCCATCAAATTTTCAACATGGAATCATGTTTAATAACATCAAATGACCTTGGTTCCATACTTCCCTCAATATGCTCTTACATGGCCTATCACATAAAAAATTCATTTCATTCCATTTCTTCATTTTATTTCTTTCAAGCATTTCATCAAACACCTTACCTACATCAAGTTCAATTAAAACAAACTTAATCCAACTTAGTTGTTTGTTCCAACAAAACCCTAACACATCAACCTAACTTAGTTTCCATGCCATTTACACTTACTTTTGGGTCTTTACAATTTCATCTCTTAATATGGATAAAAATCTCCCATCAAAACCAACTCAAACATCGTCACAACAACCAACACAATCATCACTTTTAACTATCAAAAATAATTCCAAAGGATGAGAAACTAACCTTTATTAGCTTTGATTCTTACTTCAAGTTTGTTTTTCTAACTTAGGGAAGCTTGATTGCTTGATCAAGAGGTCAAAATTTGATTGAACACACTTGATCACCCTTTTCCTATCTTTGGCCGAACACCACCATCTTTCCCTCTCTTGTCTCGATTTTCTTTTTTGTTTTTGGGCGAGAATGGCTTCACTTTTGTGCCAAGTCAACATATATATACATATATATATATATTAATCTTTTCAAAATGACTATTATGTCCCTTAATTAATTTGATTTGGCCCTTAACTCTTGCTTATTCTATCTTAGCCCATGTCATGTAAACTTATTTTAAATTGATCCATAAACTTCCATAATTATCCATTCAATTGTCTTTAATCAATTTTAATTAATCTCAACCACAAATTTAGTCAAAAGATGACTATTAGGTGTTAATCCACCATTGGTCCATCAATAATCACATGGATTATGTTTTTAGAATAGGTTTAATATCATAAAATCTCATTTATACCCTTAACGAAAAAAAAATTAATACAATTCATTCCGAAATAAATTCCAAATTAATTCTATGATCACCCATTCATCAAATTGACTTTACAATACTCTAATTAGATCTCTTAGGACTCAATCCATGGCTTGAAAAAAATTCAAATGGAGTTTAGGCCAACAGTATTCACAATCTTGTCCATAAGGGTGTTTTCGTTAGATAACTTTCGAAACCTTCAGAAACTACCCAAACGGACTCATTTTTACTCTGTTTCAGTTTTACTGAGTCCTACTAATCATTCTAAATATTTTCGATTTTCCAGGATCCGCCTCAAAATCTCACTATTGATCAGGACTATTCATCCGGAGATACTATTCACCCGAAAATATTACTATTCATCCGTAAATTCACTGTTTATCATAAAATGAAAGTTTGGGGGTCCTATAGATATATATATATGATTTATATGAAGTTATATTAAGCCATGTTATATGTCTATTAAAAATCTAAGTTCCATATGAAGTTTTATGCGTATATATATATGAGGTTTTAAGTACGATTAGGTATAAAATGATTTTTGTGCTTTTGCACTAAATAACAAAAAATAAAATAAGTTTTTCAAAGGTCATAAGTATACTCACCTTTGTAAGTAAGTTTAAACCCGGTCGGTATATTTCACATTAGTATGACAAGTCCTGAGGGAGATGCGTCACTAACTTGGGGAGAAATTGAGTCTGTCGCATCGCCTCTACTTTTGTGGGATATTATCTCGTATTATGGTTAGCGACGTAATGTTCCGTACATAACTATGGGATGTCTTTGTAAGTAAGTTAGTGTCACGATTGGTGTCTATTAAAAGCACCACATGACTCCACGTCGGTTAGCGTTATTACAGCTACCGCGTAGTTGTAAGTATTATAGGGTATAAATGGTGCTTTTCGAAAATTAAGTAAATATTTAAAGTATTTAAAGCAAAGAAAAATGTTATGTTTTAAGCATATGTTACGATTAAATGAAATTAAGTTTTGAGAAAATTTAAGAAATGGAAATCTCTGTTATGCATTCTATAATCGATAAGTTTTCTGCGAAATTTATGAGTATATATGAATTTTATAGAAATTCTATTTTAAGCTATGTATGGAAATGGAATGAAAATTTTATATGTTTTCTGAACTCCAAGATTTATATAAAGCTTTATGTATGTATGATTTTACATTGATATTTAATTTGTAAGGTTTATGTATGTAAGTTTAATGGTTATTCAAAGTTTTAAGCTTTATATGAATTTTACATATTTATGAGTCGTAGCTTTCATATGTACGTTTTGCAATTTAAATGAGATTTGTAAATCTTTTTAAGTTCTAAGTTAAATGAAGTATATATATATATATATATATATATATATGAAGGTTTAGGTATGTGTAAGTTTAAGTTATATTCAATTTGTAAGTTTCATATGAATTTTTATGTACGTATGCGTTTAAAATTTTCATAAGCATGCCTTATGATTTAAATAAAATTTATGTTTTAAAAATTTTAATTTATATGAGATTTTTATGTATATGCAAATTTTATATACATTTTTTATGCCCTTATGGGTTTTATGGTTTTATAAACTATGTGTGAGATTTTATGCATTTATGTACTTTATGGATTTAGCACTCACACTATACAATGAAATAAGTTTTGAAAATTATGAGAAATTTTAAGAAACGGAAAGGCATTTTGAAAAGTGTTTTAAGGAGGTATTTTAATAAAATAAAACCTTTTAAGTTAAAAAGAAACATCTGCACTCATTGAGCTTCCTAACTCATAGTTTTTCTATTTTTATATTAAAAACCTCCTAAAGTATACAAGTAGGTGACCGAGACGAAAAGGCTCATCCAGAAGAGTAAGTTGAGCAATGACGCGATAGTGCTCCTGCATAAATACATTTTTCATATTTTGCACATGAAGAAAATCATATGTAAATGTATGTTTAATAGATAAATGAATGGTCTAGAATTTATTTATAATACGAAAAATTTTAAGTTTCAAACCATGGTATGAAATTGCAAAGTATTTGATTTATGATTTTATGCTTTTGATTATTAACGAAATGAAAATTTGATTTATGTCATAAAAAGTATGTTTGTGGAAAAAGTTGGGTTGGAAACTGAAACCATTTGGAATTGTATTTTACTTTGTCGGTGTTTTGGGAATGTTGAAAACACAGCCGTTATGCTGTTGAATTTTCCATTTGAAAAAAAAAAAAATCTAACCCATTTTAGTTTTACAAAGAACGAAAAGATTTTAAAGGTTCGCTCCTCAAATTTCTCTTAGCCCGTTTAGTAGGATTTAGGAGGGATCCGTTGGGGTGTCAGGTAGGGCCCTTCGGATATAAGTACGACAAGATTTAGATTAGGTCCTGTCAATTAGGGCTGACCTAAAGAAGATAGAGGCGATTATGGAATGGAAGCCTCTTAAGAATGTCACGGAAATCAGAAGTTTTCTAGGCTTGGCAGGTTATTACAAACCATTTGTGAAGAGGTTTTCAACGATAGCAGCTTCATTGACTAAGTTGCTCCATAAGAATGTTAAGTTTGAGTGGAATGAGAAATGCCAAGCATGCTTTGAAAAGCTTAAAGTGATGTTAGTTGAGGCTCCGATCCTTACACAACCAGTATCTGGTAAGGAATTTGTGATATACAGTGATGCTTCACTCAATGGGCTCGGTTGTGTGTTGATGCAGAAAGGAAAAGTAGTAGCATATGCTTCCAAACAACTAAAACCTCATGAGAAAAATTACCCGACACATGATCTGAAGTTAGCAGCCATAGTTTTTGCCTTAAAGATTTAGAGGCATTATTTGTATAGCGAGAGATCTTATATTTACACTGATCATAAGAGCTTGAAATACTTACCCACTTAAAAGGAGCTCAACTTGAGGCAAAGGAGGTGGACGAAGTTGATTAAAGATTATGACTGCATCATTGAGTATCACCCGGGAAAGGCGAATGTGGTAGCCGATACTTTGAGCAAAAAGTCCCTAATTACTTTAAGAGCTATGAATGCCTAGTTAATGATGACAGATGATGGTACACTAATAGCTGAGCTACAAGTCAAGCCAAGTCTGATTCAGCAGATACAGGAAAAACAGAAACAAAATGAAAAGTTAATAGTCATCACTAGATAAGTTTAAGAGGGGAAGGAGATAGATTTTGAGATCAAGGATGATAGTTATTTGTATTTCAGAGGCAGAATATGTGTTCCAGATGATAATGAATTGAAGCAAACAATTCTGAAGGAAGCCCACAGTAGTTCTTATGTGATGCACCCAAGTAGCACGAAAATGTACCAAGATCTGAAGATTCATTATTGGTGGCCCGATATGAAGAGGGATGTAGTAGATCACGTTACTAAGTGCATGACATGTCAGCAGGTGAAAGCTGAGCATCAGGTTCCAACAGGATTGCTACAAGCAATATCAATACCTCAATGGAAGTGGGATCGTATCATTATAGACTTTGTTGTAGGTCTACCTCTTACTCGAAGCAAACACAATATAATTCGGGTAATTGTAGACAGATTGATCAAGTCGGCACACTTCCTACCAGTTAGAACCGATTATTCACTTGAGAAGTTGGCTAAGTTATGCATCAGGGAAATAGTTCGGTTACATGGAATACTGGTGTCCATTATATCAAATAGAGACCTAAGATTTACATCACGGTTTTGGAAGAAGTTACAGGAAGCCTTGGGTACTCAATTGAGTTTCAGCACGACCTTCCATCCACAAACTGATAGGCAATCAAAGAGAGTGATTCAGGTGCTAAAGGATATGCTTAGAAGCTATGTCATCGACATTGAAGGAAGTTAGGTTGACCATCTTCCATTGATAGAATTTGCCTATAACAAGAAACTATCAAGCAAACATAAATATGGCACCATATAAGGCTCTATATGGAAGGAAATGTAGGACACCATTGTGTTGGATCGAACTGATCGATAGAAGTCCTATGCGGACCTAAAAAGGAGAGACATAGAATATGAAGTTGGGGATAAAGTCATCCTTAAGGTTTCTCCATGGAAGAAAGTATTAAGGTTCGGTAAGAAGGGAAAGTTAAGTCCTAAGTTTATTGTTCTATATGAAATCATTGAACGTGTGGGACCAGTGGCCTATAGACTAGCTTTACAACCTAAATTGGATAAGATTCATAATGTGTTTCATGTATCAATGTTGTGGAGATACAGATTGGATCCTTCCCATATAGTCTCGGCTGAGGTGATTGACGTGCAGCCAGATTTGACCTACGAAGAGAAACCAGTGAGGGTTCTGGACAGAGAAATAAAAGAGTTATGAAAAAGGAAGATTCCACTAGTTAAAGTCCTCTAGAGGAACCACAATGTAGAGGAGGCTATTTGAGAGAGCGAAGAGACTATAAGGTAACAATATCCACAGTTATTTGAATCAAGTAATTTTCGCGGATGAAATTTCTTAAAAGAGGAAGCATTATCCAATCAAGGATCAATTAGGTCTCTTGCATCGTCCGGAGGCTCCCACATCACAAGGAGTACTTATACAATGTCAAAGTGCACGTTGTGGGTAGGAAGGCCATTATGCAAAAGAGTGCTCACAGTTAGCCACTATCGCCAATTCAGAGGTTAGGCCCATAGGAGCAGCAGCTTCCACGCAATCTAGTATTAGCCAGAGATAGGGAGGTAAAGGATCCCAGATGAGAGGACAGAGTAACACGGCACCAGTAAGAGGTTCAAGGAACAAAAGAGTACTTTCTGCAGGTTAGCTCGGTAGACTACGTCACTATCACCTAGTAGGAGGCAAACGTCGCTCCGGAAGTCATTACCGGTATGATTTTTATTTTTGATCATGATACATATGCACTGGTAGATCCCGGAGCCACATATTCTTTTGTGTCTGTACCTTTTTCGATGAAGGCCAATAATGAAGTACAACCTTTAAAGGGAGGTGTCATAGTTTCAATCATAAGTGGAGACTCTTTATTGGCTAAGAAGATAATGATGGATAGTAAGAGTGCGATAAAAGGCAAAGAGTTTCCAACGAACCTAATCGTACTGGACATTTGAGATTTCGATGTGATCTTAAAGATGGATTGGTTATCCAAACATTGAGCTATGGTGGATTGTTACACGAAAGAGGTCAGATTGGCCAAATAAGAGGAACTAGAGGTAGTATTCCAAGGGATACGGAAAGTAATTGCCACCAGTATGATCACCACCATAGCAGCTAGTAAGATGCTCCATAAGGGATATCAAGGATACTTAACATATATGGTTGAGTAGAAAAAAGATGAAGTTCGCCTTGAAGATATCCCGATGGTCAAAAAGTTCTCAAATATATTCTCGGAGGATCTCCCAAGTTTACCACCAGATAGAAAGATAGAATTCGAGATAGATTTAATTCTAGGAACTGAGCCAATATCAATCACTCTTTACAGGATAGCTCCGGCAGAGTTGAAAGAGTTAAATATACAGATGGAAGAGCTACTGGAAAAGGGTTTCATCAGACCCAATCACTCACCATAGGGGGCTTCAGTATTATTTTTCAAGAAGAAAGATGGGAGCTTAAGATTATGTATTGACTATAGGCAGCTGAATAGTGTAACGATATGAAATCAGTATCCACTCCCAAGGATTGATGATCTATTTAATCAGTTACAAGGATCCAGAGTCTATTCGAATATTGACCTAAGGTCGGGCTATCATCAGTTGAAAGTTCATAATAAAGATGTCCCAATTGGACTTGGTAATCAGGACTTGGTATGGGCATTATAAGTTCCCAGTCAGGCCCTTTAGATTGATGAATGCCCCAACTGCATTTATGGACCTAATGAATAGGGTCTTCCAAGTCTATTTAGACAAGTTTGTAATCGTATTCATTGATGACATCCTAGTGTATTCAAACAGTCATGACGAGCATGCTGAGCACTTCGAGATAGTGTTACAAACTCTACAAGAGCATCGGTTGTACGCGAAGTTTAGTAATTGCCAATTCTGGTTGGACAGAGTTGTTTTCTTGGGTCATGTAATATCAACTGAAGGACTAAGTGTGGATCCCCAGAAAATAGAAGCAATCACGAACTAGAGACCGCCCACGAATGTTACCGAGGTCAGGAGCATTCTCGAGTTGGTAGGCTATTACAAGAAATTTGTCGAGGGGTTTTCTAGAATAGCAACCCCACTGACCAAACTGATGAGGAAAGAATAAAAGTTCAAATGGTCAGATGTTTGTCAACAGAGCTTCGATGAGTTGAATAGAAGATTAACATTAGCTCCAGTATTGACATTAGCAACGGGGAATGATGGTTTCACAGTGATGCCTTGATACAAGGTTTGCGTTGTGTGCCGATGCAGAATCTTAAAGTTATAGCTTATGCTTCCAGACAATTAAAGAAGCATGAACAGAACTACCCTACCTATGATCTGGAACTGACAACAGTTGTGTTCACACTAAGAATATGGAGGCATTACTTATATGGCTGATCACACCATTTCGATATTTGATTTTCACCTCCAAATTTGAGTCTTTTGCTTGATCTTTGAGTAAATGTTGGTTTGTTTAGTGTGGTTGTGAGCTTGTTTCAGGAATTAAGTTCAGAAATGGTGTGCTTGATGACATGAATATAATCAAACCAATTTGAAGCGAAAAGCTTGATTAAGGCATCATCAAGCCTTGGCTCAGCTACTGTAGCGCGCTCATTGCCACGCTCACCAACCTTTTCAGCGCGCGGCTAAGCACTAGCTACTGCCCAAAACACGTTCAGTGCTACGACCACAGCTAGGCAAGTGCACAGCTAAGCGTTACTCACTGCCAAAAGCGCGCTGATGCACTCGCTTCCCTATCACCTAGTGCGTAGCTAGGTACGCTCCCTTGCCGTAGTAAAATCTTGTGCGCGCCTTCGCGCTCGCTGCCCAGCCACTCAGCGCACATCTGCGTGCGCCCTCAGGCCACAGGCACACCAACGTGTGTGCGATATTACAACCAAGCGCACTCAACCCATTCATTTGTGCCTCTTTGGGTGCTCATCCAAGCGAGGTAAGAGGAAATTTCAGGGGGGGTATTTTCGATCTTTCACACCTATTTTCATGCCCTAGCTTTGGGAGAGCTATAAATATGCCACTAATTGCTGACAAAAGAAATGGGGAGCAAAGGGAGCAGCCCCTAGGGCTTCAACAACAAAGTTCCACCATTTCTGGGAGCAAAATCATTCCATCTTTGCACCATTCAACAGGGAGAAGAACTAGGAAGGAAGTTCTAAATTGAAAGGGAAGGAGAGACACTCTTAGAAAGGAGCAAGCTTCACACCAACCCCATAAGATTTACTTTCTCTCTTTTATTTGTGTTTATTGTTGAAATATGTTGATAGTGCATTATATGATTGTTTTTCCCTTTATATTCATGAACTAATTTATTGTTTAGGGTTGTAATGTAACCAAACTTTGTAGCTTGATTTATCATTTATCTTTGAAACTTGATTTCTCCATTATAATCTTTTACTTTAATTGTGCTTAATGCTCCGAAGTTAATTGATCACTAATTAGGAGATTTAGTAACCATATTGAACTTGGAAAAACAATATATGTGTTTAGACCCCAATTAAAGTGACATGAGTAGTATGGGATAGGAAAATACTTGTGTTGCTTGTGCAATCATTATTAAGTAATCTAAACTTAATGAACTCAAATTTAGTTGATCCACATAGGAATATAGTGGATTAGGTGAGTTTGAGTATGTCCACTAAACTATCGAAAAAGGCGTGTGGATAAAATAAGCATTACTCGATTGAAGATTAGATGGAGATAAAGTGAAAATGATAGATGATTAGGTTAGGTGAATTAGTGAGGTGAAGTTACAATCCTAGAGCTCCTATCCCATTAGTTTTATTCTTTATTTTTAGTTGTTAATTTTAGTTTAGTGTTCGTAAGTTCATTTCTTATTTTCGGTAGTTTGAATAGGTTAGTTTTGAAATAATTTTAGTACTTGACAAGTTGGCTCAATCTCTATGGGAACAATATGTTACTCATAATTGTATTACTTATGGACCATGTATACTTGCATGGGTTTTTTTGTGTGTTGTGAATTCGGCACGCACCTAGAAATTAGCCATCAAGTTTTTGGCGCTGTTGCCAGGGATTGAGTGCCAATTTTTGTTGATACTAATGCTAATCAAGACTTTCCTAATTCAAACATTGTTTTTTCTTATTTCCTTTTAATTTTGTTTTTGAATTTTTATTTTTATTTTTAGGGGAATGGATTATAGTAACTACCAATGGTTCAACGAAAGTGAGTTGAACGCCTTCCAAGACCCATTTATCGAATATGATAAGAGTGGGTGGAGTGGTCAATCAAGTTTCGTATGGGGCGAAGATCCAGCTCAAGATTCATACATGTATTCATCGTTTCAATTGTACTTTCAACACCAACATCAGCAGCCTTATATTCCTCCACAAGAGATGAAGCCTTCACTCGAAGAGGCATTGATGCATTACTTGTCTCGGACTAACGCTTTAATGCAGAAGCAACGGGAGTTAATGCAGGAAAAATTGGCACCAATGCAACGACAACAGGCTATACAAGCTCAGTTGGTTCAAATTGCTAGAGCACTCGTTGATGATCGACAAGAAGCATTTCATAGTGATGGAGAAAGCAACTCTGAGAGTAGAGAGGAAGAGCGAGCAATGTCATGAAAGTACTTTGAACAGTGGTGAATGGTTAAATATGAGTGAAGAAGAGATTATCTCTGCATGGAAACCTTTTATTGATGATAGGGTGGTCAAAGATGAAGAGGACAAAGTTGAGAAGATCCCTAGTCAAGAAGAAGAGCCCGAGAAGCCACATCAAACTAAGAATACACCAGTTGTTTCACAGCTACTCACTGCAAGGAAATTCAGTTTGGGTGTATTCGAGCCAACCTCAGTTACACGACAATTGGTGGATAAGACGCTCAACCAAAAAAGGGGATTAGTTGAGGATGAGTCAATGAAGCAACATGGTGAATACACAATAAGGGTTCAAAATGAAAAGGTGACCTATAAAGTACTTAGAACTGTAGAAACGCCACAACTAGGAGAGGCTTGTTGTAAGGTTGATGTGGGGCATAATAGCGAAGTGGTTTTGGAAGTTCATCCTCTATCACTCCAACAAGGGCACATCTTCAAAGCCCGAGATGGGATTTCTTGGGATAAATTTAAACATGGATGGAAAAGACCATTCTTTTGGATCAAGACCTACCCATGGAAATCGGGTTGACAAAGTGGGGAAAAGTCGAGCTAAGACTATAAAATAGTGCTTCGTGGGAGGCAACCCAAGTTTTCTTACTGTTGACTTAGTTTATTTTGTTTTAATGTGTGTTACTTTTGTAGTTGTTAGTTTGATTTTGTGATTTTTTTTGCTTAGTTTGTGCTTTTTAAGGGTATTCGAAGGAAGAATAAGGAATGCTCACGATTTTGAAGTCACCAAACCTCGATCTACTAGGGAAGTTTCTTAACTGCTCCCTTATTTTTCATGGATTATAGTTAAAAGTAGGTTTAGGGGTTTTGAATCTCGAAGTTGTTTCATGTTTTCTTTCTTTGTAGGATTAAAATTTGGTTTAGGTTGTATATAAACATAGTTATTATCTTATTTTGCAGTTCATAGTTTAGAGTTACTTTGTGCGAGTGATACATGTTGATTTGCTGTAGCTCCTATGAAACACTTAAGATTTTCTTGGTGACATTCATGGGTAGTGAGTAAACTGTTGCTTTAGGGAGCGTTGTATGTTGTGTTTGTTTGCTCAACTAGGCTTGAGATGTAATGGTGATGATGACTTGCTAAGAGGTGCCATGATTAATAGTGGAGACTTCCCATGTGAGTCATTGAGCCATAACATTTCATTTCGAGGGTTGTTTTTATTCAAATCTTAAACACTCTTCTTGTGTTTCAAATTGAGTAGTTTGATCTCATTTAGGCTTTGCATTGAATTTTGATAACATGTCTTGCATAAAATAAATTATTTGCTTTGCTTGTGAGTTAGGTAAATTTTGAGATGTGATACTAGGCATTGTGTGCTTAAAGTTAGTAAATGGCCTAAACACTTCCTTACGCTTATGTGTGTGCTCTAATTGTCAAATTTGAAACCAAATACACAATGAGCCTAAGTTTTGTTCATAACCTACAATTTCATATTCAAGCCCGAAACAAATAATGTCTTACCCTTTTGAGCTTGGGATCCATTAGAGACAAAGTTAGGCAATAAAGTGGAAGGAAGTATGAAAAGTAAGTAAGTTGGTGAATGTGATATGTGCTTGCTAGATTCAAAAAAAAAAAATCAAAAATCAAAAGTAATTAAGCAAGCATAAAGCCAAAAAAAAGAAAAATTGCAAAAGAAAGAAAGAAAAGCAAAATGAAATGAGAAATACAAAGAAAAAAAATATAGTTGTGAATAATAAAAGAAAAGAAACCTAGAAGTGTGAAAAAGAAATAAAAAGAGACTCATGCCTTCACAAATACATCATTTGATCTCTTAAATGTGATCCTAGGTTCATTTGTTGAACTACTTATTATTTCTTTCTTTAACTCATTCACCCTTGGCCACGTTACAACTTAGAGAAAGCTAGGCGTGCATGTCCACTAGACTATCGAAAGAGGCGTGTGGATAAATTAGGCATTACTCGATTGAAGATTAGATGGAGATAGAGTGAAAATGATAGATGATTAGGTTGGGTGAATTAGTGAGGTGAAGTTACAATCCTAGAGCTCCTATCCCATTAGTTTTGTTCTTTATTTTTAGTTGTTAATTTTAGTTTAGTTTTCGTAAGTTCATTTCTTATTTTCAGTAGTTTGAATAGGTTAGTTTTGAAATAATTTTAGTACTTGACAAGTTGGCCCAATCTCCGTGGGAACGATATCTTACTCATCAATGTATTACTTATGGACCGTGTATACTTGCACGGGTTTCTTGTGTGTGTGTTGTGAATTCGGCGTGCACCTAGAAATTAGCCATCAATGGCGTCCATTATCAAATTTTCACGGACCACAAGAGTCTGTAATATTTGCTTACTTAGAAGGAATTGAATATGAGATAGAGGAGATGGTTAGAATTGATTAAAGACTACGACTGCATGATAAAGTACTACCCCGTGAAGGCTAATGTAGTGGCCAATGGCTTGAGTAAGAGACCTATAAGTTCCTTAGCACAGACAAAGACTATGTATTTTCTACTTTTGGTGGAATTGAGGTTGCTCGGAGTGAGATTGGATGTGGCAAATTCAAGGGCATTACTAGCTAGTTTCTATGTCTACCCCATCTTAGTGGATCAGATAAGGGAACAATAAAAACAAGATCCCTAGCTGGCGAAATTAAGAAAGGAAATTAAAGATGGCCGAAGAGCAAATTTCACGATTAGGAAAAGTTATGCAATAATGATGGGTCAACGTTTATGTGTACCGGATGTGGAAGATCTAAAAAAGGAAATAATGGAATAAGCTCACTTTTCAGTATATGTTATGTATCCAGGCAGCACAAAAATGTAACATACCCTGAAAGAGCATTACTGGTGGAAAAGGATGAAGAAAGAGATAGTAGAATTTGTCTCCCAATGCTTTACCTGGCAGCAAGTGAAGGCAGAACATCAAAAATCAATGAGATTGTTACAACTTTTCCCTATCCTTAAATAGAAGTAGGAGAAGATTACCATGGACTTAGTAATAGGGCTTCCATGCGCTTAGAGGGGGCATGATGCAATATGGGTGATCATTGATAGATTGACGAAGTCCACCCATTTTCTACCAATCAGAAGTGATTATCCCCTCAGAAAGCTAGGTGCACATGTCCACTAGACTATCGAAAGAGGCGTGTAGATAAATTAGGCATTACTCGATTGAAGATTAGATGGAGATAGAGTGAAAATGATAAATGATTAGGTTGGGTGAATTAGTGAGGTGAAGTTACAATCCTAGAGCTCCTATCCCATTAGTTTTGTTCTTTATTTTTAGTTGTTAATTTTAGTTTAGTTTTCGTAAGTTCATTTCTTATTTTCAGTAGTTTGAATAGGTTAGTTTTGAAATAATTTTAGTACTTGACAAGTTGGCCCAATCTCCGTGGGAACGATATCTTACTCATCAATGTATTACTTATGGACCGTGTATACTTGCACGGGTTTCTTGTGTGTGTGTTGTGAATTCGGCGTGCAATTAGAAATTAGCCATCAATGGCGTCCATCGTCAGATTTTCACGGACCATAAGAGTCTGTAATATTTGCTTACTTAGAAGGAATTGAATATGAGATAGAGGAGATGGTTAGAATTGATTAAAGACTACGATTGCATGATAAAGTACTACCCCGGGAAGGCTAATGTAGTGGCCAATGGCTTGAGTAAGAGACCTATAAGTTCCTTAGCATAGACAAAGACTATGTATTTTCTGCTTTTGGTGGAACTGAGGTTGCTCGGAGTGAGATTGGATGTGGCAAATTCAAGGGCATTACTAGCTACTTTCTATGTCTACCCCATCTTAGTGGATCAGATAAGGGAACAATAAAAACAAGATCCCTAGCTGGCGAAATTAAGAAAGGAAATTAAAGATGGCCGAAGAGCAAATTTCACGATTAGGAAAAGTTGTGCAATAATGATGGGTCAACGTTTATGTGTACCAAATGTGGAAGATCTAGAAAAGGAAATAATGGAATAAGCTCACTTTTCAGTATATGTTATGTATCCAGGCAGCACAAAAATGTAACATACCCTGAAAGAACATTACTGGTGGAAAAGGATGAAGAAAGAGATAGTAGAATTCATCTCCCGATGCTTTACCTGGCAGCAAGTGAAGGCAGAACATCAAAAACCAATGAGATTGTTGCAACTTTTCCCTATCCTTAAATAGAAGTAGGAGAAGATTACCATGGACTTAGTAGTAGGGCTTCCATGCGCTCAGATGGGGCATGATGCAATATGGGTAATCATTGATAGATTGACGAAGTCCACCCATTTTCTACCAATCAGAAGTGATTATCCCCTCAGCAAGTTAGCGCAACTCTAAATAGATAAGATAGTCAGACTCCATGGTACGTCGGTTTCTATTATTTCAAACCGTGATCCCAGGTTTGCATCGAAGTTTTGGCCTAGTTTGCAGAACACTTTAGGTACTCAGCTGAACTTCAACATGGCCTTTCATCCCCAGATAGATAGACAGTTAGAGAGAACCATCCAAACACTCGAAGATATGCTTAGAGCATGTGTTCTGGAGTTTAAAGAGAGTTGGGATACTCACCTACCACTCATGGAGTCCGGTTATAACAACAGCTATCAGACTAGCATTGGTATGGCCCCATACGAAGCACTTTATGGAAGAAAGTGCAAAACTCTAGTGTGCTGGGATGAGGTAGGTGAGAGGAAATTGATAAGTCCTGAGCTTGTCCAGATCACTGCAAATAAAGTTAAAGTTATAAGGGATAGGCTTAAAATAGTGAGCGATAAGCAAAAGAGTTATGTAGATAATCATTTTAGGGACCTTGAGTTCAATGTCGGTGATAAAGTATTCGTCAAGATATCCCCATGGAAAGGTATGCTCAGATTTGGAAAGCGTGGTAAGCTAAGTCTGCACTACATTAGGCCATACGAGATCATAGATAGAGTAGGATCAGTGGTGTACAAGTTGAAGCTGCCACCACAATTAGACAAAATTCATAGTATATTTCACGTGCCCATGCTCCGAAAGTATATTCCAAATCCCTCTTATATACTCAAAGATCAGCCAGTGGAACTAAGGAAGAATTTGACGTATGAAGAAGAACCAGTGCAAATCATAGATCGTAGAGAATAGGTTTTGCATAGCAAAGTAATTCCCTTAATAAAGGTTAGGTGAAGGAATCATGAAGTAGAGGAAGCCACTTGGGAGCATGCACTGGAAATATCCCCATATTTTTCAATAAATAGAGTTTTGTAAATTTCAAGGACGAAATTTATATAAAGAGGGAGAGAATTTGTGATATCCGTTTTCTGAATCTAGTATTGTAAATGAGATGTATAAGCATTGTAAATATATTATACTTAAATGCCCTTATTTATAGAATAATGAAATCGATTAAATTTTTTGGATATATAATCGAATTCTAGTGGAATTTCCAAATGGATAAAAAAATAAATTTGAATCTGAAAAGTGATATGATGATTTATTAAAGTATATGATGAAAATTATTGATAAAAGAATTTTCATGAAAGAGCATGATTAAATGAACTAATTAGAGGTTATACAATGACACATTTGGAATTGAAATTTTGAATGCATAAAGTGTAGAGAAAATGAGAGCTAAAATAGGCAAATAGTATTAGTGGCATGCTTGTAATTATAACCCAAACTTGAGGGGCAAAGTGTTAAGGCATGATAAGGCTATATAAAGTGGAAGATGGTAGAAGAACCAAGAAACATTTGGAAGAAACTACAGGGGTGTTCGGCAGAACTAAGACCAGAGCACAACTGCTGTTCTTCATGTTTTTCAAGTCATTTTTGAGCGAATTTCAAGTCATCAAAAGGTAGAGAACAAGTCTAGGAGCAATATCCAACAAAGGTAAGTGGTTTCCAAGTGAAAAAGTTTGAGTTTTTTGAAGGGAAAAATCGATTTTAATTCGAATGCGGAAACGAGAATTTTAAAAATTTTCAAACAAAACATGTTCGATTGATGCTAGTAATAACGATTCAATAATTAAAATAATAAGATCGAATCTTACCTTGCATGAAGATTGAATTGATCCCTTTTGATTCGCAGATTCTTCACCACCTGATCTTCCTTGTTATGATTCTTCACAAAAGAAACTGTGTGGGCACAATCTTTTGAAGATCCTTTTGAAGTAGATGGTTATTAGGTGATTTTTAATGAATGAAAATTTTTTATTCAAGTAGCCAAAAATTCTCTCAATTACCACTATTACTATTACCAATCATAAAAACATCTTTTTATAATGGCAAATTAGGGTTCTACAATTTTAACAAGGAATTTAAATTCCTATTAAAATTGAATATGGAATCAAATTCCTTATTGGGTTAGAATTCTATTCTTTTAATTTAATATGGAATCTAATTCCTATTAAATTAAAACTCTTTTAATATAATTTAAATGGAATCTTATTCCAATTAAAATTATTATTTCCATTAATTAATTAAATGATTATTCATTAAATTTAAATAATTCTAAATCATAATTAATTTAAGGGATATTATCAATTTACCCCCTAAAAATTAAAATAATATCAAACCACCACTGGTTTTAAAAATATTAGCAAAAAAAACCCAATCGTTAATTGGAATAGTAACTCAGTCAATAAAATAATGGTTCTGTGAAATCTAAGGGTAAAAAAGTCATTGAAGATTGAATCCATAAATGGATTCCAACTGGATCACTCAGAATGTGACACGTGTGAAATAAAAAAATCATAAAAATTTTGAAAATAAATAAAAACAATTGAAAATAAATTAAAAGAAAAAAAAAATAAAAAACACTCTCTCACCCTCTCTCTCTCTCTCACAGCGGCGCGGCCCCCCCCCCCCTCCTCCTCTCTCTCTCTCTCATAGCTGCAGCGCCCCCCTCTCCCCCCTCGCCGCCCCACCCTCCCTCTCTCTCACAAACGCGGCCCCCCCTCCTCTCTCTCAAACACTCTCTCACCCTCTCTCTCTCTCTCACAACCGCGGTGCCCCCCCCCTCCCCCGCCCACCCACCCTCCCTCTCTCTCACAGACGCGGCCTCGACATCGAGCGGTGCGGCGGTGCGGAGATGGATCAGATCGTGTGGACGCTGTTCGTGAAGAAGATGGAGAGCACAATGAGGAACGACGGACTGTGTGCTGTCGTCGTGGAGCGGCGTGGCGGTTTGGAGGTGGATCTGCGCATCTGAAATCTGAGTTTTTATGTAATTGTGAAATCTGTGTGTTGTTTTTGTGACTTGTTGTATCTTGATTTGGGTTTTGGTTGTTGTAAGGTCAGGAACTAGGCTTGTTGGATATGTATATATGTTCTTGGTTGCTTTTTTTGGATCTGGGATGTGTTTGTATTATCTTCAAACAAATCCAGTGCCTCAAACAAACCCAGGCACTAGATCCATTTGTTTTTTTTGTTAGTTAATTTAATTTAATTTATTTATTTAGTTTTTATTTAAATTTAATTTATTTAATTCATTAATTGTTTTAAATTAATCTCCACCATCCATCTTTAGGTGGAGAGTAATTCGGAAAAATATTTAATTTTTATTTATATTTTACTTTTATTTTATCAAATTTATTTAATTTTTTAGGTTTTTTAAATTAATTTATTATTTATTTAATTTTTTTTAAATTTTGGTTATGGAAGGGTAGTTTGATAATTGAGTAATTGTTTGTTTTTTATTTTTTAATGTTTTAATATTATAAGGGTATTTTGGTCTTTTACTATTTTTATTACAAAACCACTAAAAACCTGGATGAAAACCGCTTTTGGGAGACGGTAAGGGGTTTTTTGGCTAATATTTTCAAAAAGTGGGGTAAATTGATATTATTTTCGTTTTCAGGGGGTTTTTGGATTTTTCCCTTAATTTAATGACATCATTTATAATTGAACCCATGACCTCTACAAATAATTAAATAATTAACTATTAATTAAATAATTATAAATATTTAAATAATCAAATTATTTAAATAATTTATGAACATGTACATAAATTTATATGTACATCAATAATCGAACAATCCAATTATATTCTTCAACTTGTTTCTTTATGTGGTTGTGAGCTAGCAAGGGGACCAAATGGACCTACAATTTGAGCTCCAATAATATCGGAATTATTAATTAAACTCTTTAATTAATAATTCACTATTATTAACCTTAGAGTTACTCCACTAAACACTTAAGGTTGCACTCTCAAAATTGTAAATATTTTACACAATCTGAATTTTTAGTGTCCATCGATTTAATCATTTCATATGATTCGATCCTCCACGAGTAGTTCATAATTAGAGCTAGGTTATTAAAATCCGTTATACCTCTCTAATTATATTTTGTTCCTTTAAGTACCATTGATTCTCTAATGAACAATATATCCATAACAACTTATGAATTTATCTTTCCATTTACTCATAAACAGAAAGTTGAGCGCTCTTATTGTTCAAGACCCGAATCAACACTTAAGGGAACTACTCATCTACTTCTCGCAAGAAGGAGTGGATTCCACTATTGTGTAGAATGTTCCCAGCCACTTATTAAATCACATCTCCAAAGTACGAAGCATATTGACTGTAAATCTATAACAGTCTCACCCATGTAAATCAAAAGACGTGACCCAACAAATAGGAGTCCATTAAATACTCAGGATTAAGATCAATCCATATATGATCATCTAATCGATAAATAAGAATTTCTTTGTTTAACGGATATTAATAAGAAACTCATTTTATCGAGGTCCAGTCCTATATAATCTCTATTATATAAGTGCCTCCATTTTCATATCACCATATGAACAATCCCGGATAAGATCATCATATCAAATACGAAATGGACCGCAGCTGTAGATTTACCACAAACAAAGTACCCAGCTTTGTTTGCTTTCTACGGACTCTTTTGATTACTAATCTCAAACTAAATCCTCTTGTATATAACACTTACATACTTAATTTGAGACTACATAAGTAATCATGGATGTTACATGATATTCGTATGAAGCAAACATTTCATAAATGCACATTAATTTGAATAAAATAAACTTTATTTATTTATAATTTATTTAAACGTTTACAAATTACAAGCTCTTAGGGCACAATGCCTAACATTTCCATGATGTTATTGCATGAAAAATTGGATTCAAAGCTGTCCATTACTATATGTGTTGTTGATGGAATTTTTATGCATGGGTTTAGAGTTTTAAAGCTTTAATCTTGTGAGGAAATAAAGCAAGTGATCCAAGGCAGTTTTGGTAAGCATACATGACAGGCCCCGATCCTATACCCTTGTTTCCGTACCATCGATAGCCCGTTGGCAACCTTACGGTAACCCTCTAGTGGATATCTGATCCGACTAAAAGGTTCCTATAAAGCTAAGCCCTTTTTTTTTTTCCATACATTTATAAAATAGATTTAATAAAAATTTAGGCAGTATAACATCTATTTTTCTAAACATGCCACCCTGTAACAAATCACACAAAATTTTGCACACTTTTAAAAACAAACATTTTCCCAACTTCTGAGCCTCAGGCCATTTTCATCTTAAATCCACAAGCAACCCTAAATATACATTCAAATTCAAAGGCAATTTAAAAGGCAATTTAAAACTCAATTACATGTCATGCATACATACACATTTATACCCTTTCCAAAATATATATACAAATGAATATATGAAATTTACAAACATTCAATTCCTTTTAAATATCTATAGCATTTATATATGAATATACAACATGCATGACTCAGCCTATCTAATCCTGTGTCGGAGTCTCTGCTACGGATGCACTAATCCCTGTACCTATCATTGGGAAGGTTTTCTTTATAAAAACATGGAATATGGATGAGTTAAACGAACTCAGTGAGCGTCATAAAACTCTATTATGGTTTCTCTTTATAAAATAAACCTCCCTAAAGTTCTTTAAACATATTTATAAATCTTTCCATGCTATGAAAATAAGTCGGTTTTCCTGAAATTCAATCTTTGAATTTAAATGCTTTAATAAACTTACATTATAAATATAAATCAAACATTATAAATCTGATTTTGGAAAACAATTTTGAAATGCTTATAAATTCTTTGCTATAAAACATAATCAATGGTGCCAATAACACTCTAAGAAAATATCTATATGAAAATAAGCCAACCACTGTTAATCTGTATCATATGGTACCCTAAGTACGAGTGGAATATACCATTGCTCAGGCCTCCACGGAAATATGAAATTACTTTCGCTTCGGCCTCTTATTCGGTAGGGCGCTAGCTATAATATACCCTAATTGGACTGATTGACTGACTGACTCAGTCCCTCTTGTTGTTAGTGATAGACACCATTGACACTGCCATACATGCATTCGAGAACTCTGACCTGAAATCTCTATAAATCTTTGTGCAGGACAACCTTTTTATATAACAGGCCGATCCATCCCCATTTCGGGCCCCTGGCTTGGAAGCTCAGGATTGGGATGCGATTGCCTAGCCACCCTCATCCTAAGCCTTTCGATAGGCCCGGTCCTTAAAATTCGGGTAGCAAGTTGTAAGCTCTTGATTTTATTTATGATTTCCCTAGTACTAGTCCCTAAGTGATGATTTGAGATTTTAGATAAGCAATGAAAGTGTCTAAAAATGTAGAAATTTGTTGAGATTGATTTAACCCAATTGTAGAATCAATGAATTAATAAAAGGGTAAAATCGTCATTCCTATTAAAGTCTTTATGAGTTAATAAGATAAGGGACCAATTAGAAGTAAAGATATCCATCTAGGGGTCAAGATAGAATTAAACAAAGTTCAAGGGCATAAAAACAAAATTTTTAAGGAGACAATTGACATTTTGAAAAAGTTAGAAGTGTATATATATATGCGTCCCAACACTTAGCAAATTTTCTTGCCACCAAAAATGTGAAAACTGTGAGAGTAAAGGGTGTGTTCGACCAAGCTTTGTGAAAGGGGGATCAAGTAGTTTCAATCCATTTTCAACCTTCAAATCAAAGTTTCAAGCTCACATAAGCTAGAAGAACAAGTTTAGAACAAGATTCAAGCTAAAAGAGGTTGGTTTTCACACCTTTGAACTTATTTGAATGATGTTGTATTGATGTTTGTGTTGATGTTTGAGTTGATATTTGATGGGGGGTTTTTATCTATATCATGAGTTGAGTTTTAAGAGACCTAAAGTAAGAGTAGATCAAGTAGAATCATTCAAGTTTGATGAGTTAGGGTTATGTAGGAAAGACCCTAAACTTGATTTCAGATTTTTGTAAATGAAATGACTTGTAGATTAGGTGTTTGATGAAATACCTAAGAGATTAAACGTGAAAAATTTAAACGAAATGATGTAACACCCCCTGTCAGTCCTTTCCCCAGACAGAACCAAAGGGCGTTACCTTTATGTCTTTTTTTATAAAATTCGTATTTAAAATATATATATATATATATCAAATTATTCATACCAAAATAGTGATTTCAAAAACTTTACAAATTTGAATTAAACTCTTTTATTACATGAGGAAAAGCTGCAAATGTTTCCCATAAAATTTTAACTTTTCCAACTTGTTACAAATTCATCAAGCCCATTTCCAATGCAATTAATTTCCACAAACTAATATTCAACACTTGAAGCCAAACTTCGTTTGGTTCAACATTATCCATATACATAACATTTTACAAAACACATATATGCATGCAAGTATATATAATTTGAAATTCTTATATACAAAACCAAATATGGGATATACCCAAAATAAGGATGTATGGATGGATGGATGGATGTGACTGGATAGACTCTCTACAAATAAGCTTCACTTCAGTCCTTGCCCTCCCGACACAGTCTACTACCTGCGTGTGGTAATTCCAACGCGCTAAGCATTTTTGCTTAGTGGGTGTACACTAAATTCAAATTTACCATTTTCGAAATATATAAAATACTATATAACAAGGAAAATAAATTTCCATTTTACAATATAAATTAACAAACATTATTGATTAAAAGCGATTTATTTTTTTCACACATTACACTTTTTTTGAAATCCTTTTTCAGAGCCTTTTGTAATTCCTAACATGATACCACAGACTGGAAAATTGGCTCTCCGGCATCAGACACTCGATGCCTCCCCGCCGAAGCATATCATATACATATCTATCTCAATCAACTGGGACCAAACACTCGGTGCCTCTCAAAACCCCTAATTCAATGATCTCAATATCTTATGCAAACATATCAATGCAGTATTGCTATAGTGACCCTATTGGCATGCCAACCTCCAGTCCCCCTCCTATCATAATCTAGGGTTTCTGAGGCCCTTATTAATCCATTTATTTCATTTTAATAAACACATTTTTATTTTAAAACACCATTTCCATAAACATGTTCACATTTTTCCAATATAAGCAACGTAACGATTTTCTGAATAATTAACACTCGATTCACATCAGCCTACTCAAATTACGGTTTATAGAACATCATCTCGCATTTATGACATCATTCGGCCAACATCTTAAAAATTATATTTGTGCCTAATCAACATTTTAGTTTTTCCTATATTCATAGTTAATCAAATAACTTGCAAAAATCAATTAAATCATTACAAAAATCACATTTTTCACAGAAAATCACACTAGGGCAGTCTTGCACCCTTATTCAAATCCTTTCATTTTCAACATTTAACACATTCAAACCACTCAAAAATTGCATTCAAATATAGTTCCCAAGTTAATTCACCCAAACAACAAAATATTATTTATTTAAAATCTATGCCCTAGAATTAAAACATAAATTTAAATCCAATGTACACCAACCTTTTGTCACGTTCTTGAATTATTTTCCTTTCCACGGAAGCTCAAGCATTCTCCTTTCCTTTCCCTTGGCTTCCTTGAGCTAGCTCCCTTCCTAGATTTTTTTTTTTGTTCAAGAACACACAAATGATAAATAAAAAGTTTATTCCATAAATCTAAATGTTTGATCTACTCTTGTTTTAGATCGCTAAATACTTAATTCATTTTACACATGAAAACACCCATGAATTACTCACCAAAATATCAACACTAACCATTATTCAAATGAGTTCCAAGGTTGTAAAAGTAACCTCCTTTAGCTTAGTTTTTTGCTTCTAACTCGATTATCTAACTGGGATTGATTTGAAGACTTGGATTGGATGTTGAAAATCACATAAAATCACTTAGTTCCTATTTATTTCCACCTTGGCCGAACCACACCTCTCACTTTCTCTTTGATTTTGTTTGGGTTTTGAATTGTTGTTTTGCTCTCGGTTTTGGCTTTTGTTTGGTCTCGGGTTACTTTGCTTCTCTTGTTGTTTTGTTTCTCTCATTTACGGTATCTCATTCTTGTTCATTCCTCTCAAATGGACGACATTCATTTCTTCTCTTTGATTTCATTTGAAATGGCTTATATTTCGTTGCATTAGAAAGTGAAATTGCCATTGGTTTTCCATTTATTCACCAAATTGCCACTCTTGCATGTGTGACACTTGTCACACATGCATTCCATTGCATGCCAAGTGTCATGCATGCATCTTGTGTTAGGGTTTGTACCCTAAGAGCTTGTATTTTGTAAACGTTTAAATAAATAATAAATAAATAAAGTCTATTTTATTCAAATTAATGTGCATTTATGAAATGTTTGCTTCATACGAATATCATGTAACATCCATGATTACTTATGTAGTCTCAAACTAAGTATGTAAATGTTATATACAAGAGGATTTAGATTGAGATTATTAATCTAAAGAGTCCGTAGAAAGCAAACAAAGCTGGGTACTTTATTTGTGGTAAATCTATAGCTGCGGTCTATTTCGTGTTTGATACGATGATCTTATCCGGGATTGTTCATATGGCGATATGAAAATGGAGGCACTTATATAATAGAGATTATATAGGACTGGACCACGATAAAATGAATTTCTTATTAATATCTGTTAAACAAAGAAATTCTTCTTTATCAACTAGATGATTATATATAGATTGATCTTAATCCTGAGTGTTTAATAGACTCCTATTTGTTGGGTCATGTCTTTTGATTTACATGGGTGAGACTGTTATAGATTTACAGTCAATAAGCTTAGTACTTTGGAGATGTGATTTGATAAGTGGTTGGGAACATTTTACACAATAGTGGAATCCACTCCTTGTAAGAAATAGATGAGTAGTTCCCTTAAGTATTGATTTAAGTCTTGAACAATAAGAGAGCTCAACTTTCTGTTTACGAGTAAACGGAAAGATAAATTCATAAGTTGTTATGGATATATTGTTCATTAGAGAATCAATGGTACTTAATGGAACAAAATATAATTAGAAACGTATAACGGATTTTAATAACCTAGCTCTAATTATGAACTACTTGTGGCGAATCGAATCATATGAAATGATTAAATATATGGACACTGAAAATTCAGATTGTGTAAAACATCTATAATTTTGAGAGTGCAACCTTAAGTTTTTAGTGGAGTAATTTTAAGGTTAATAATAGTGAATTATTAATTAAAGAGTTTAATTAATAATTTCGATCTTATTGGAGCTCAAATTGTAGGTCCATTTGGTCCCCTTGCTAGCTCACAACCACATAAAGAAACAAATTGAAAAATATAATTGGATTGTCCAATTATAAGTGCACATATAAATTTATGGACACGTTCACAAATTATTTAAATAATTTGATTATTTAAATATTTGTAATTATTCAATTAATGGTTAATTATTTAATTATTTGTAGAGGTCATGAGTTCAATTCTAAATGATATAATTAAATTAATTATGATTTAGAATCATTTAATTTAATGAAAATCATTTAAATAATTAATGAAAATAATAATTTTAATTGGAATTAGATTCCATATTAAAATTATATTAAAAGAGTTTTAATTTAATAAGAATTAGATTCCATATTAAATTAAAAGAACAAAATTCTAATCCAATAAGGAATTTGATTCCATGTTGGATAGGAATTAAGTCTTTCAATTTGAATAGGAATTTAAATTCCTTGTTAAAATTGAAGAACCCTAGTTTGCCAATATAAAAAGATGTTTTTATTATTGGTAATAGTAGTGGTGGTAGAGAGAATTTTTGGCTACTTGAACCAAAAATTTCCATTGATTAAAAATCACCAAATAACCATCTACTTCAAAAGGATCTTCAAAAAGATTGTGGCCACACACTGTTTCTTTTGTGAAGAGTCATAGCAAGGAAGATCAGGTGGTGAAGAATCTGCGAATCAAAAGGGATCAATTCAATCTTCATGCAAGGTAAGATTCGATCTTATTAATTTAATTATTGAATCGTTATTACTAGCATCGATCGGGCATGTTTTGTTTGAAAATTTTTAAAATTTACATTTCCGCATTCGAATTAAAATCGATTTTTCCCTTCAATTGGTATCAGAACCCGGTTTCGCTAGTTTAATAATTGATTCAATAATGATTGAATTTTCTTTTGATTATGATTCTTTGTATGTCATAGAGTAGGCACAAATTATTGTTTGATATATATTCATGTTTGATGAATTGGATTTGCATGGATTGATCGTTAATTATATGGTTCTTTGGCTAATTTAATTTGATTAATTTGTAAGCCGTTTGTGACAATTTAATTTCCTTGTAATCATAGATTTAGGATTTTATTTTTGTTGGAGATTTAAACGCGAAGATTGATAACATTGGGGCTGAATTCTGTCACGAAAATTGAGCAAAAAGTTGTGATTGAATATGGAATCGGTTTAGAAAAAATTTGCACGTTGTTAAAGTGTGCATATGATGCACGACCAGATGACAGCGTGCGAAGGGCTGTGTGACAGCTTAATTCGCAGTCAAGTTCAGCAGTGCAGAAACTTGTGCATGGCTGAATTGCTGCGCTGCAGTGCGCTGCGTTGGTGCGGCTGGACTGCAGTGTGCAGCGCTGATGCGGTTGCTGCGCTGCAGTGTGCTGTGCTGGTGCGGCTGGACTGCAGTGTGCAGCGCTGATGCGGTTCCTGCGCTGCAGTGTGCTGTGCTGGTGCGGCTGGACTGCAGTGCACAGTGCTGGTGCGGTTGCTGCGTTGTAGTGCGCAGCGCTGATGCAGTTGGACTACAGTGCGCAGCGATGGTCCGGCTGGACTGTAGTGCACAGGTGTGGAACGGTAGTCTGCTGCATTTAACGAGCTGATGTGGTTGAGCTCGCTGTGCGTGTGACTGGTTGTGAACCAGTTTAGTTGCGAATGGAGGGCTGATGGTTGCGGCTGTTCGAACTAATCTTTAATCAGTTCTGGTGTCGTTTGCTGCGTCCAATGGCTGCGCTTGTGCGGCTAGGCTTGAATGGTTGAATGACAGTGTCATGGACTATTGGTTAGAAAAAACAAAAATCAACAATTTGTTTTTCATAAAATTAAGGATTTTGCAGAACATTGAGTTTCAAAACTTTTTAGAAAACTCAAGAACCCAAGATTCATAAAACAATGAAATAAAATAATATAAAGAAATAAGAATAAGATTTTTACCTTCTGTATTGATCTCTGTGGATTGCTCACCACCTTGCCTTCCTTGATATATCTCGAAACCAAGAAACAAGTGAGTGGGCACAATTATATAGAATTGTGCTCACTTACTTTTTGATTTCTTTCTAAAAAAAATCAAATTAAATCAATGATTATAAGAGGTGAGTGTTTGATTTTTGGTTATACAAAGAACAAAGATACAAATTCTTGTTCTTTGGATTTGTTAAAAAAAAAAAAGAAACAGAAAGTTGAGCACTCTTATTGTTCAAGACCTGAATCAACCCTTAAGGGAACTACTTTTCTACTTCTCGCAAGAAGGAGTTGATTCCACTATTGTATAGAATGTTCCCACCTACTTACTAAATCATATCCCCAAAGTACGAAGTTATTGATCGGATATCTACACCGATCTCACCCATGTAAATCAAGGGAAATAACTTAACAAGCAGGACTTCATAATACACTCAGAATTAAGATCAATTCATATATGATCATCTGGTTGATAAATATAAATCTCTAAGATTAACGGATATTATTTAGAAACTTATATTTATCGTGGTCCAGTCCTATATAATCTTTATTATATAAGGTGCCTCTATTTCCGTGTCACCACATGAATAGTCTTGGATAAGACTATCGTATCAAATACGAAAGGGACCGTAGTTGTAGATTTATCACAAATGAAGTACACAGCTTCGTTTGTTTTCTACGGACTCTTTAAATTATTTATCTCAAACTAAATCCACCTGTATATAACACTTATACACTTAGTTTGAAATTACATCAGTAATTAAGGATGTTTCTCATGATATACACAATTTTTTGCAAAATATATAAATTGAATGAAATGAATACTTTATTAAAAATTTATAAAACCGTTTACAATATTACAAGCTCTTAGGGCAGAAACCCCAACAATCTCCCACTTGCCCTAGAGCAGATGAGACATATCTCTTAATCCTAGACCCTCTAGATGACCTTCAAATACTTTAACCGTTAAGGTCTTCGTAAACGGATCAACAAGGTTGTCTTGTGATGCATTCTTCATCACTTTTACATCTCCCCTGTGTACGATCTCCCTAATGAGATGATATTTCCTCTCTATATGCTTCCCTCATTTATGACATCTTAGTTCTTTGGAATTGGCCACTGCACCACTATTGTCACAATAAAGGGTGAATGGTTTATCTATGTCTAGAACAACTTCCAGATCAGCCAAGAATTTACGTAGCCATACCGCTTCTTTAGCTGCTTCACAAGCTCTTACATATTCGGTTTCCATAGTGGAGTCAGCAATGCATGATTGCTTAACCCTCCTCCATGTAATGGCTCCACTACCAAGGGTAAATACTGATCCGGACGTAGATTCCTAGAATCTTTGTCCGACTGAAAATCAAAATCTGTATATCCTAATGGACTCAAATCCTCTCCAGAACATACTAGCATGGACTGGTTTCAATGAGTGTTGATGTGCCTTGCACCGACCAAGTCATGCACATTTGATGTGCAAGTGGCAGACCAAACAAACTGGTGGGCATGTGATGCACGACCAAAGGTGGCATGCACAAAGTGTGCATGTGTGATGCACACCAAGTGCAACAGCTTACATGCACCAGATGGCATGTGGCCGCTGCCACTTGGTAGCTAAAAAGCTACTACCACATGGCAACAGTTGATCTATTTTCGAACAGTCCCAAAAGCAGTCCGTTTTCGAATTTTCTCGAGTTTCGGGTTTCCGTTTTCGATCGAAAAATTGTTGAAAATTATCCACTAGTTTTGGATATTTTTTGATGGCTTTAAAATCAAGAAATTGGCTTGTAAACCAATCCATTTGATGGAGGTTCTTGATAATTAAATTAGATTTAATTATAAGCCATTAAAAGCCCATCAAGACCTTGAAGACCATGAAGTCCTTGAAGACTACAAGTGAAGGCCAAGGAATGTCTTGGTTAACTTTGTAATAATTAAAATTAGATTTAGGTCATTAAAACCAAAGAACCCGGTCAATTACATGTTGTTTATTTAAATTATTTATCATGTAATGATTGAATAATTTGTTGATAACATGATCATACATAAAATATGTCATATAAAATAGGGAGTGCCTACTCATGCATTATAACATGACATACATACATGTATTATTATTTATTTTTCCTATTAAATAGTTTATTAGTTAAAATAGAGATAATAATACATTAAAATGCTAATTTCATAATTTGTTAGGATTTTAGTTGAAAATCCTAGGTTCACAAATTAGAAATATATAATTAGTTTTAATGTGATTAAAAATATATATATATATATTTCAAATAATTGGTATTTAAAATGTGGATTAGATTTTAAGAGTTAAAATTGGGTAATCCCACATTAAATCTAATCTTCATAATTAAAGAGTTTAGATTATATAGATTAGATTTTTCATAACAAATTAGATTTTTAAGAGTTAAAAATCTAGTAATTTATTATATGTTAATAGGATGATGATTCTAGTAACATACTGATTTTTAGTAACTTAGATTATACTTGTTAGCCGTTAATAATCTAAGATCATGACTAGGAATATTAAATAGAAAACCCTAATCCTAAAATAGTGAGTGGGAGAGGGATATATGATAATAAATCCCATGGTCTCCATCGTTAGTTCAATACCGTGAGATTTGAGTGGCGCCTCGAGACAGCTTTGTTTTTGTCCCCCTAAGGATGGTGTCCATTTAGGTCAATATCAAGGTTAACTTCCTAACGGATAAGATTTCTGGATGTATTTTGGGATTGACCTACCCTAAGGCTGACAATTCTCAAGTTAAGTTTGAGAGATCTGAAATGATGGGTTATACTCACAAAGGAATAAATTAATTAGTTAGTTTATTCCTTGACCGAAATAAGTGGTAGTCAGATAATATAGGAATAAGAGTTATTCTGTTATATTATTCGACTGAGATTTTCTCAATCTAACATACAAATATTTGACCTACCCTAAGGTGTCACTTATTTGTGGCATGTTAGATTATCGCGGCATAGTAATTCTTTTTAGGGTATTTCTGATTCATTATTCATGTATCATGCATCATGTTTAATTTTATGCTAAAATTTATGATATTCATTTGAAGCAAATTTTGAACAAAATATTTTGTTTATTTATTTCAGCAATGCCGTCACCTTTAATTACCATACTTGTCATTCATAAACTGAATAGGGATAACTATGTTAAATGGAAAAATAATATGAACGCCTTTCTGGTTTGTGAGGATTTAAAATTTGTCCTGACGGAGAAGTGTCCTCCTGTGCCACTTGCAAATGCCACGCGTAATGTACGCAAAACCTACCAAAATTGGGTTAAGGCTGATGAAAAGGCCCATTGCTACCTGCTAGCAGGAATGTTCGACGTGCTTGCTAAGAAGCATGAGGCAATGACTACAGCATCTCAGATGATGGAGTCATTACAAGGGATGTTTAGCCAACCTTCTGAGCAACAGCGACATGAAGCTATCTGTGCTGCTGTGACTGCTAAGATGAAGGAAGGGACATCAGTTCGAGAGCATGTCTTGAACATGATGACCTATTTTAATACAGTTGAAACTTATGGTAGGGTGATTGATGAGCCTAGCCAAGTGAGCATGATACTGCAAACTCTCCCAAAGAGTTTTATGCAGTTCAAGAGTAATTATGTTATGAACAAGCTGTAGTATAATATTACTCAATTGCTTAATGAACTCACTACTTATAAGTCCATGAATAAAGACAAGATTAAGTCTAGTGAAGCAAATGTTGCTGAAACTTCCACCTCTAATAAGAAAAAGAGGAAAATGACCACCAGTAAGGCTAAGACAAAGCCTAAGAAACAGGTTATTCAAAAGAAGAAGCAAATGAGCTCTAAGGCTTCCAAACTCAAAGGAAAATGTTTTCATTGTGATGTGGAAGGTCACTGGAAGAGGAACTGTCCTAAGTACCTCGAAGAGCTCAAGAACAAAAAGAAAATGAAAAGTGAGTATGATTTACTTGTCATTGAATCTTGTTTAGTGGAGAATGAATTATTCACCTGGATAATCGATTTAGGAGCCACTAATCATGTTTGTTCTTCTTTACAGTTGATTGATTCTTGGAGGGAGCTTGATGAGGGCGAGTTTACCATGCGAGTTGGCACTGGGGATGTCGTTTTAGCTAGAGCAGTAGGAGAAGTTAGACTTCAATTTTCAAATAATTTTTTTATTGTTTTGAACAATGTTTATTATATTCTGAATTTTAGAAGAAATTTGATTTCAGTTTCTAAATTATTGGAGCACAATTATTCAATTTCTTTTAGTAATAAAGATGTTATTATTTCTAGAAATGGTTTGAATATTTGTTTTGGAATATTAGGAAATAACATTTACATGTTAAGGTCGTTAACACGTAATTCACTGCTCAATGTTGAATTGTTTAAAGTTGAAAAACCTAAAGCAAAGCGACAAAAGATTTCTCCTAAAGATGATACCTATCTTTGGAATCTAAGATTTGGACATATTAATCTTGACAGAATAGACAAACTAGTAAAAAGCGGAACTTTAAGTGAGTTAAAGATCGGCACTTTACCTGTTTGTGAATTCTGTTTATAAGGTAAAATAACTAAGAGACCTTTTAAGACAAAAGGTTATAGAGCCAAAGAACTGCTAGAGCTTATACATTCGGATGTTTGTGGTCCAATGAATGTTAAAGCTAGAGGTGGTTATGAATATTTCGTAACATTTATTGATGATTATTCTAGATATAGGTATGTTTACCTAATGCAACGAATGTCTGAAACTTTTGAAAAGTTCAAAGAGTTTAAAACTGAAGTTGAAAATCAATTAGGTAAAACATTGAAAGCTCTATGATTAGATCATGGAGGAGAGTACCTTGATACAGATTTCAAGGATTACTTAATTGAGAATGGGATTATATCCTAACTCACTGCTCCTGGAACACCATAGCAAAATGATGTTGTAGAAAGGAGAAATCGTACCCTGCAGGATATGATGAGATCTATGATTAGTTTCTCATCTTTAAATAGTTCTTTTTGGGGATATGCATTGCAAACTGCAGTATATATTCTAAATGTAGTTCCTTCAAAGTCTGTTCTTAAAACACCTTTAGAGTTGTGAAATGGTCGCAAAGCTAGTTTGCAACATTTTCACATAAGGGGGTGTTCAGCACATTTGCTGAAAAATAAGATTGGAAAGCTGGAACCACGTTCACAAGTTTGCCTATTTGTAGGCTACTTAAGAGAAACTAGAGGCAGATTCTTTTATAATCCTCAAGATAATAAAGTGATTGTATCGACAAATGCTACGTTTCTTGAAGATAATTACATAAAAGAACATAAATCTCGAAGTAAGATTGTACTCGAGGAGTTATTGCCTGGTTCGACCAATATCCAATCAACAATAGTTGTTAATAATAACATAGTTAAGACCACGTCTGATCGTCAGACAGACTTCCATCAGAATCATCTACCACCTCCTCGTAGTGGAAGGGTTATTAGACCACCAATTCGCTACAGAAAAATCGGAGAGACACAGATTGCTATCTCTGATGAGTGTGTAGATGATCCATTGACATATCATGATACAATGGAAGATTTTGATAAGGAAGAATGGCTCAAAGTTATGAATCTCGAGATAGAGTCTATGTACTCAAACTCAGTTTGGGAACTTGTGGATCAACCAGATGGGGTAAAACTCATAGGTTGCAAATGGATCTACATGAGGAAGAGAGGAGTGGACGGAAAGGTGGAGACCTTCAAAGCTAGGTTAGTGGCAAAAGGTTATACTTAAAAAGAGGGAGTTGACTATGAAAAAACTTTCTCACCAGTAGCCATGCTTAAGTCCATTTGTATTCTTCTATCCATAACTGTATGTCTCAATTACGAGATATTTTCAAATGGATATCAGGACTGCGTTCTTGAATAACAATCTTGATGAAAGCATTTATATGATGCAACTAGAGGGATTCGTGATCCAAGGTCAAGAGCAAAAGGTTTGCAAGTTGCAAAGGTCTATTTATGGACTTAAGCAAGCTTCTTGATCTTGAAACATTAGATTTGATACTTCGATCAAGTCTTATGGTTTTGAGCAAAATGTCGATGAACCTTGTGTATACAAGCATATCATTGATAAGAAAGTGGTTTTCCTCATACTTTACGTCGATGATATTCTACTCATTAGGAATGATGTAAGAGCATTATCTTATGTAAAGAACTGGCTTGCTAACCAATTCCAAATGAAAGATTTGGGAGAGGCTAGTTATGTTCTTAGGATCCAAATCATACGAGATTGTAAGAACAAACTGTTAGCATTGTCTCAAGCATCATAAATTGATAAGATCCTTGTACGTTATTCGATGCAGAATTCTAAGAAAGGTTATTTACCTTCTCGGTATGGAGTTCACTTGTCGAAGGAACAATGTCCTAAGACAGCTCAAGAAGTTGAGGATATGAGACGAATTCCCTATGCCTCTGCAGTAGGCAGTATCATGTATGCTATACTATGCATGAGACCTGACATATGTTATTCAGTAGGAGTAGTCAGTTGTTATCAATCTAACCCATGATTGGATCATTGGGTGACAGTAAAATGTATTCTCAAGTATTTTCGGAGAACGAGAAACTATATGCTAGTATATTCTGATGAGAATTTGATTCCAACAGGATATACAAATTCTGATTTTCAGTCGGATAAGGATTTTTGAAAATCCACATCTGGGTCAAAATTCACCCTAGGTGGTGAGGCTATAGTATAGAGGAGATGTGTCGGTGATGAAAATAGTTTCACAGGACAACCATGCTGATCCGTTTATAAAGACCTTAACGGCTAAAGTGTTTGACGATCATCTAAAGGGTCTAGGATTACGAGATATGTCTTATTTGCTCTAGGGTAAGTGGGAGATTGTTAGGGTTTGTGCCCTAAGAACTTGTATTTTGTAAACGTTTAAATAAATAATAAATAAATAAAGTTTATTTTATTCAAATTAATGTGCATTTATAAAATGTTTGCTTCATACGAATATCATGTAACATCCATGATTACTTATGTAGTCTCAAACTAAGTATGTAAGTGTTATATACAAGAGCATTTAGTTTGAGATTAGTAATCTAAAGAGTCCGTAGAAAGCAAACAAAGCTGAGTACTTTGTTTGTGGTAAATCTACAGCTACGGTCCATTTCGTATTTGATACGATGATCTTATCCAGGATTGTTCATATGGCGATATGAAAATGAAGGCACTTATATAATAGAGATTATATAGGACTGGACCACGATAAAATGAATTTCTTATTAATATCCGTTAAACAAAGAAATTCTTCTTTATCAACTAGATGATCATATATAGATTGATCTTAATCCTGAGTGTTTAATGGACTCCTATTTGTTGGGTCATGTCTTTTGATTTACATGGGTGAGACTGTTATAGATTTACAGTCAATAAGCTTTATACTTTGGAGATGTGATTTCATAAGTGGCTCGGAACATTCTACACAATAGTGGAATCCATTTCTTCTTGTAAGAAGTAGATGAGTAGTTCCTTTAAGTATTGATTCAGGTCTTGAACAATAAGAGTGCTCAACTTTCTGTTTACGAGTAAACGGAAAGATAAATTCATAAGTTGTTATGGATATATTGTTCATTAGAGAATCAATGGTACTTAATGGAACAAAATATAATTAGAGAGGTATAACTTATTTTAATAACCTAGCTCTAATTATGAACTACTCGTGGAGGATCGAATCATATGAAATGATTAAATCGATAGACACTGAAAATTCAAATTATGTAAAACATCTATAATTTTGAGAGTGCAACCTTAAGTTTTCAGTGGAGTAACTTTAAGGTTAATAATAGTAAATTATTAATTAAAAAGTTTAATTAATAATTCCGATATTATTGGAGCTCAAATTGTAGGTCCATTTGGTCCCCTTGCTAGCTCACAACCACATAAAGAAACAAATTGAAGAATATAATTGAATTGTCTAATTATAAGTGTACATATAAATTTATGAACATGTTCACAAATTATTTAAATAATTTGATTATTTAAATATTTATAATTATTTAATTAATGATTAATTATTTAATTATTTGTAGAGGTCATGGATTTGAATTCTAAATGATATAATTAAATTAATTATGATTTAGAATCATTTAATTTAATGAAAAATCATTTAAATAATTAATGGAAATAATAATTTTAATTGGAATTAGATTCCATATTAAAATTATATTAAAAGAGTTTTAATTTAATAAGAATTAGATTACATATTAAATTAAAAGAATAAAATTCTAATCCAATAAGGAATTTGATTCCATGTTGGATAGGAATTAAGTCTTTCAATTTGAATAGGAATTTAAATTCCTTGTTAAAATTGAAGAACCCTAGTTTGCCAATATAAAAAGATGTTTTTATGATTGGTAATAGTAATGGTGGTAGAGAGAATTTTTGGCTACTTGAACCAAAAATTTCCATTGATTAAAAATCACCAAATAACCATCTACTTCAAAAGGATCTTCAAAAAGATTGTGCCTACACACGATTTCTTTTGTGAAGAGTTATAACAAGGAAGATCAGGTGGTGAAGAATCTGCGAATCAAAAATGATCAATTCAATCTTTATGCAAGGTAAGATTCGATCTTATTAATTTAATTATTGAATCGTTATTACTAGCATCGATCGGACATGTTTTGTTTGAAAATTTTTAAAATTCACATTTCCGCATTCAAATTAAAATTGATTTTTCCCTTCATCTTGTCCTCACGCCACATGTCATTTATGTCTTGATTCTTTTGCCACGTGTCAATCATGCACATCTTTTCGTATTTTCGTTTAATACGAGCTTTCCAAAAAGATTCCTAATGGGTTACTTCGAGATCTCATCGAAACTTCCCTTAAATTTTCTAGGCCCTATATTCGAATTTCTCTCGTCCTTCCTGTAGTCTCCTAAATTCTTAAAAGTCATTCCATACCTTAATTTGGGTCCCCATAATCTCAAAGTTTACTTTAAAATGCTTATTGATATAAATCCGATCTAAAATCCGGATTTCTTTTTTGAGAGCATCTTTTAGGATTTTAAAATATATTTTAAACTTTTTGATAGTCATTAGGATCTCGATCAAACCATTATTAATATCTGGAATCCTTTTGTAATTTCGATGGGATTCTAAAATATTTCTACTCCACCCATGATTCAACAATTATAAACTTATACACAAGTCTAGAAATACATATTACACAATATCTAAATTTTTCCTATATTCTTTGGGCACTTTCATAAATCATTTAGGGTCCTACAACATCATTCTTAATTTATTTATGCATGCCTAATCTCCATAATCATAATAATAATAAAAATGATATTCATGTTTATAAATTTAGGGATGTTACAATTCTTCCCCTCTTAAGAAATTTCGTTCGAGAAATTTACCTGATTCGAATAACTGTGGGTGTTGCTGTCGCATTATCTCCTCGCTCTCCCAAGTAGCTTCTTCAGTTTTGTGGTTCCTTTAAAGGACCTTGACTAATGGGATTTTCTTGTTTCTCAATTCTCTGACCTCTCGATCTAGAATCCGCATAGGTTCCTCTTCATACGATAAGTTAGGTTGTACATCGATGGCTTCAGTCGATATGATATGAGAAGGATCCGATCTGTATCTTCTCAGCATCGATACATGAAACACATTATGAATTTTATTCAATTCAGGTGGAAAAGCTAGCCTATAAGCCACTGGTCCCATATGTTCAATGATTTCGTATGGGCTGATAAACCTAGGGCTTAACTTTTCTTTCTTTCCAAATCTTAACACTTTCTTCCATAGAGATACTTTTAAGAAGACCTTATCCCCAACTTCATACTTTATATTTCTCCTTTTTAGGTCCGCATAGGACTTTTGTCGGTGGGATGCAGTTTTAAGTCTTTCCTTGATAATCTTGACCTTCTCTTCGGTTTGACTCACCAAATCTAGTCCTATCATCTTATCTTCGCCTAATTCGATCCAACACAATGGTGTCCTGCATTTTCTTCCATATAGGGCTTCATATGGTGCCATGTTTATGCTTGCTTGATAGCTATTATTGTACGCAAATTCTATCAGTGGAAGGTGTTCAATCCAACTTCCTTCAAAATCGATGTCACAGCTTTTGAGCATATCCTCTAACACCTTAATCACCCTTTCTGATTACCCATCTATCTGTAGATGGAAGGTCGCGCTGAAGCTCAATCGTGTACCCAATGCTTCCTGCAATTTCTTCCAAAATCGTGATGTGAATCTTAGGTCTCTATTTGATATGATGGATACTGATATTCCATATAACCGAACTATCTCTTTTATGTATAGCTCTGCCAACTTCTCCAATGAGTAACCGGTCCTGACCGATAGGAAATGCATCGACTTGGTCAATCTGTCTACAATCACCCAAATTGCATCATGTTTACCCCGAGTGATAGGTAATCCAGTCACAAAATCCATGGTGATTCGATTCCACTTCCATTGGGGTATGGATATCAGCTGTAGTAATCTGGTCGGAACTTGATGTTCAGCTTTCACCTGTTGGCATGTCAAACACTTTGTAACATGATATAGTACATCTTTCTTCATGCCGGACCGCTAATATTGAGTCTTCAGGTCTTGGTACATCTTCGTGTTACTTGGGTGCATCGCATATGGACTATTATGGGCTTCTTTAATAATGGCCTATTTCAATTCATTATCGTCTGGGACGCAGATTCTTCCTCTAAAATACAAATAACCATTACTCTAGATCTTAAAATCTGTCTCTTTCCCTTCCTGTACTCGTCTACTGATGGCTATTAACTTGTCATCTTGTCTCTACTTTTCTTATATCTGTAGAATCAAACTTGCCTTGACTTGTAACTCTGCTACTAATGCGCCCTCATCTGTCATCATCAACTGGGCGTTCATAGCTCTTAAAGCTACCAAAGACTTTCTGCTTAAAGCATCGGCTACCACATTTGCTTTCCCTAGGTGATAGTCGATGATACAATCATAATAGTTAATCAGCTCCTTCTGAGTGAGTAAGTATTTCAAGCTCTTGTGATCTATATAAATGTAACATCTCTCACGATATAGGTAATGCCTCCAAATCTTTAGTGCAAACACTATAGCTGCGAGCTCCAGATCATATGTCGGATAGTTCTTTTCATGCGGTTTCAACTATCTAGAAGCATATGCAACCACTTTCCTTCGTGCATCAGCACACATCTGAGTCCACTGTGCAAGGCATCACTGTAAATCATGAAATCCTTACTTGTGCAAGGATGGGAGCCTCAACTAACATTGCTTTAAGCTTCTCAAAGTTTTCTTGGCACTTCTTATTCTACTCAAATTTAACATTTTTGTGGAGCAGTTTAGTCATTGGAGCTACTATCGCCGAAAATCCCTTTACAAACCGCCTGTAATAGCAACCCAAGCCCAAAAACTCTTGATCTCCGTAACGTTCTTCGGGGACTTCCATTCCATAATTGCCTCTATTTTCTTTAGATCGGCCCTGATTCCCTCTATAGATACTATGTGCCCCAGAAATGCAATTTTATTCAGCCAAAATTCACATTTGCTCAACTTGGCATATAACTTTTTATCGCTCAGTGTTTACAATACCACTCGGAGATGTCTATCATGTTCATTTGAAGTCTTCGAATATATCAAAATGTCATCAATAAAGACTACCACGAATTGATCTAGATACGGAAGAAAAATATGTTTCATCAGATCCATAAAGGTTGTGGGTGCGTTCGTCAGCCCAAATGGTATCACCACAAACTCATAATGTCCGTATCTAGTCCTGAAGGATGTTTTGGGAATGTTTGATTCTTTCACCCTCAACTGATGGTACCCGGATCGAAGATCAATCTTGGAGAAAACACTAGCTCCACTTAACTGATCAAACAGATCATCGATCCTAGGCAAAGGATACTTGTTCTTAACTGTAAGCTTGTTCAACTGTCTGTAGTACACACACAGTCTTAACGACCCATCATTCTTCTTTACAAATAACACCGGAGCTCCCCAGGGGGGTATACTGGGTCATATAAATCCCTTGTCTAGTAATTCTTGCAGTTGTATCTTTAATTCTTTCAACTCAGTGGGTGTTATTCTATAAAGGGTAATTGATACTGAGTAGTACCCAGCATCACATCAATAACAAATTCCACCTCTCTCTCTAGTGGTAAGCCAAGTAAGTCTTTCGGAAACACATTCGAAAAATCACGTACAATGGGTATGTCCTGAAGACTAGATCCAGTTCTCTGTGAATCAACCATATGTGTTAGATAAGCTTCACACCCCTTTTTGATCAATTCTCTAGCAATAGTGGCTGAAATGACATTAGAGAGGAAATTCGACCTCTCACCCATAATGGTCACCTCTATCCCATCCACGGTCCTCAGGGTGATCCTCTTCCGGAAACAATCAACGATCACTTGATGTCTGGATAACCAATTTATGCCCAAAATTACATCAAACTCATGGAAGGGCAACTCTCTCAGATCACCCGGAAAGTCATATCCTTGAATCCAGATAAGACAATCCATGTAGACCCTATTCACTATCACACTATGACCTAAGGGATTGCTAATTAGTATCTCATGTTCTGTCATATCTGCCTTAAGGTTTCTCTCTCTAGGGATGGACATGAAAATATATGAATGCATGGATCTTTGGTCTATTAATGCATGTGCGGAAGTGTCAAAGATCGAAATCATACCCACAATTACATCCGGAGTGTCCTGCCCTTCCTCAGCCTTGATGGCGTAATCGCGCATCGGAGTACTGGTATCTGATCTTCCCACTATCTCCTGAGCAGCTCTCCGACATCTATCAGACTCGGTCTCCTACCTCTCGGAGCCATAATGGCTAATCTCTCGATCTGTAGGACAGTTGTAGTCTTATTCTTCGGACAGTCTCTCTGATAATGATCCCGCGATCCGTATCAGAAACATGCCCTTATCAGCTTCCAACACTCTCATGAATGCGCCCGATCGTAATGATTACAAGAGGAAAGGCCGGTCCCCTCGCGATACTCCAAAGGGTATTGCTTACTGATGATGTTTGTTGTCCAGTCCTAACAGTGGATCTTTGTCCCTGCCTCTATGTATGTGGCTAACTGGAAGTCTGGGGTCCCTTTTGTTTCTTGCTCGGAGCCTGTGATGCACTAGACTGTCCTGGACCCCGTCTCTGCTGGCTCTTATCTTTTCTAGCCTGTTCTTCTTTCTTTACTCTTTCCACATTTAGGGCTGCAAAAACCAGTGGTGGGAAGTCCTCTAACTGCAGGGCTGTAATCTAAAGGCGTAGTAGTCATTCAGCCTATCCTCAAACCTTTTGCACCTATCCACCTCAGTTGCCACAATCTCCCTAGCGTACTTGCTGAGACGGATAAACTCTCTCTCGTATTCCATCACCGTCATCTGCTTCTGCTTCAGGTTGAGGAATTCTCTCTTCATATTGTCACTATGGATACGACTGATCTACTTGATACGAACCCCGTATATATCGATACGACACCCAAATCAAATTGAAACACAACCCCAAGAAAGATTAAAACAGGTTTATAACGAAAATTTTGACCTATTGATCATGTCATTCAAGAACCAAAATTATAAAGAATTTTGACCCATTGAATATATGATAATCAAGAACCAAAATTATAACAAGAATGATATTGACGCCACTCCCAAGACATAGATGAGAAAGTGAGAGATAAGTCATGGTTTCGATCGCCACAAGCATAGCTTGATAAGATCACATGTTCAACAATGAACAAAAGAGAAACAAATCTCCTAATTATTTTATTCCATCATAAGCCACTGCTTAAAATTTAGGTTCTTGATTATCATATATTCAATGGGTCAAAATTCTTTATAATTTTGGTTCTTGAATGACATGATCAATGGGTCAAATTTTTCGTTATAAACCTGTTTTAATCTTTCTTGGGGTTGTGTTTCAATTTGATTTGGGTGTCGTATCGATATATACGGGGTTCGCATCAGTTGGTATCAGAGCTTTGGGTATTAATTCAGGTTTGATTTATCAACTTAATTTCTTTTTTTTTTTTTTTTATTCTCTTTTGGTTGCCGCAAAATCAATATCTTTCTCATTCTTGATTAGCCGCATATCAATTCTTCACATTCGTGTCTTCTTTTTATATTTTTGTTTCTTGACTTTGCCGCAGAATAAGATCAACCGCATCACAAAACTGAAACATATAATTATTCTTTGCTTTTGTGATCTTGCACGCCACACAATCAATGTCCATTATCTTTTGTTTCTTGGAGACCACAAATCAACTTTCTTTGTTTTTTTTTGTCTGCACGTCACAAACAAATATTAATTGTTTTTCTTTGTTCTTGCAAACTGCACACACCATCTCAATATTTGTTTGTCTTTTGTTTCTATTGCACATACGTCACAAACAATTGTGTTCTTGTTTCTTGAGGAGCCACATATCATCAATTATTTTGAATTCTTGAATTCTTGAAATTATTTCTTATTCAGTTCTTGAATTGATTTATCAATTAGAGTTCTAGAATTCACAATATCAAGATTTTTGAAATTGCATTCTAGGGTTTCTTGAATTCTTGAATCTCAAGAATTTCAAGATTCGTATCAATACTTTGTTTGTGGTTCAAATCTGGAATGATTTACAAAGAAAGAGAAAAGTTTGAGTGTGGACAGGGAGTGTTGAGTTAAATCAAGAGTGCTGAGTGACAAACACGTGAGGACTAGAGTGAAACACGTGAGGGAGTGTGTGAATTATTTTCTTTACTAACATTCTTTTCAGGTGTCAAACATGTCGTTAGACAAAAGTAAAGAAGTTGAAGGGGGAGAAAATACGGATGTATCGTTCATGCTCAAGGCAATGCAACAACAATTTGAGAGGATGAACATGGTGTTTATGGATTTTAGGGATCGAATGGATAGGCAAGATGCTGCCATAGCTAGATTGCATAGAGATCCGCAAAGAAGAACTTCGGAATTACATGGTGTCAATGATGAATTAGAGGCTGATTTACATGGGGAAGAGTTAGAAGGAGATGACATTTCTACTAATGCTAATAGGGGCAGAATTAGAGGTGGTAGAGGTGGTCGTAGAGGTAACGGAGATAATAGGTACTATGGGGATGTGAATGAGAGAGGAAGATGGGATGATAGGCTCGATAGACTAGATAAGGATCTTAGTAGCATTAAGATGAAGATACCCTCTTTTCATGGGAAGGCTGATCCTGATGTGTATCTAGAGTGGGAGAAGAGAGTAGAGTTGGTCTTTGAGTGTCATAACTTTTCCGAGGAGAAGAAGGTGAAGTTAGCTGCAGCCGAGTTTGTAGATTATGCTGTGGTTTGGTGGGGACAATTAGTACAAGATAGAGGAGAAACGAGGAACGTCCTATAAACACTTGGGGTGAGATGAAAACTGTTATGAGAAAACGGTTTGTTCCTAGGTCATACTATAGGGAACTTTATCGACGATTACAAAGTCTTACCCAAGGTTCCAAAAGTGTGGAGGATTACTACAAGGAGATGGAGATAGCCATGGTTAGAGCCAATATTGAGGAAGATAGAGAGGCTACTATGGCGCGATTTCTGCAAGGATTGAATGAAGACATTGCCAATATTGTTGAGTTGCAACATTATGTGGAGCTTGAGGACTTGGTCCATATGGCTATGAAAGTGGAGAAACAACTCAAAAGGAAGGGTGCAATGTCACGATATGGCAGAAATTCGGGTTCCACATCCACTTGGAAGTCGAATTGGAATAGAAAAGAAGATAGGTCATCACAAAAGCCTAAGGGCGAGAGTGCTAAGCCTAAGGAGGGTAGGGATAGCAGCCATGATAAGGGCAAGGCCGTGGCAACACAAGGTAGGAATAGGGATATCCAATGTTTCAGGTGTTTGGGAAGAGGTCACATAGCTTCGCAATGTCCTAATAAGCGAACTATGATCCTAAGAGAGGATGGAGATATCGAGACCGATGGGGAGAGTGATGATGATGAGATGCCACGGTTGGAAGATGCTAGTGATGTTGAAATTGAGTATCCCGCAGATGGAAAGTTGCTAGTGGCAAGACGTGCTCTAAGTGTGCAAGTGAAGGAAGATGATGAGGTACAACGTGATAATATTTTCCATACTAGATGTCATACCAAGGATAGGGTTTGTAGTATGATCATTGATGGGGGTAGCTGCACCAACGTTGCTAGTACCGAATTAGTGGAGAAATTGAGTTTACCTACTTCAAAACATCCTAAACCATATAAGTTATAGTGGTTGAATGATTGTGGAGAAGTTAAGGTGACAAAACAGGTTCTAGTATCCTTTGCTATTGGTAGGTACAAGGATAAGGTGTTATGTGATGTTGTACCTATGCACGCGGGACACTTGCTTTTGGGTCGTCCATGGCAATATGATAGAAGAGTAATACATAATGGGTTTAAGAATAGATATTCTTTTACCATGAATGGGCGAACAATCACTCTTGTACCATTAACACCTAGACAGGTGTATGAAGATCAAGTGAGGATAAGAGAGAGTGAGCAAAAGAAAGAGAGCGAGGAAAGAAGAGTGGCTGAGAGTTCAAACACTAGTGAGGTCGAGAGAAAGGGAGTTAAGTGTGAGAGAAAGAGTGACAAAACACTTGAGTGTAAACGAGAGAATGAAAGGAAGAAAAGTGAGAAAAAGAAAATGAGTGTCTATGCCAAAGGGAGTGATGTGAGGGTTGCTTTTCTAGCCAAGCAACAAATGTTTGTACTTTTGTACAAAGATGCTTATTTTTCTAACTCTAACCTTGATTTGTCTTTGCCTAGTGTTGTTACTACTCTTTTGCAGGATTTCAAGGATGTATTCCCTGAGGACATACCAGATGGATTGCCACCAAAGAGGGGAATAGAACATCAAATTGACTTCATACCTGGAGCTTCAATTCCAAATCGACCAGCATATAGAAGTAATCCCGAGGAGACAAAGGAGCTTCAAAGGCAGGTTGAAGAGTTGATGAAAAAGGGGCATGTGAGGGAGAGCTTGAGTCCATGTGCCGTACCAGTATTACTTGTGCCTAAAAAGGATGGGACTTGGCGTATGTGCATCGATTGCAGAGCTGTCAACAAAATTACAGTTAAGTATCGACATCCCATACCTAGATTAGATGACATGTTGGATAAATTGCATGGATCTTGTGTGTTTTCTAAGATTGATCTTAAAAGTGGATATCATCAAATTAGAATGAAAGAATGAGATGAATGGAAAACTGCATTTAAAACGAAACATGGTTTGTATGAGTGGTTAGTCATGCCTTTTAGTTTAACTAATGCACCTAGTACTTTCATGAGATTAATGAATCATGTTTTGCGTTCTTTCATTGGCAAATTTGTTGTGGTCTACTTTGATGATATATTAGTGTACAGCAAGAGCATAGATGAACATGTTAGGCATTTGCATTGTGTGCTTGATGTGTTAAGAAAAGACAAGTTGTATGCTAATATGAAAAAGTGTTCCTTTTGCACTGATAAGATTGTATTTTTGGGCTATGTTGTTACCGCAAAAGGGATATAAGTAGATGAGGAGAAGGTTAAGGCTATTAGGGAGTGGCCTAGGCCTAAGAATGTTAGTGAGGTGCGTAGCTTTCATGGGTTGGCTAGTTTTTATAGGAGATTTGTTAAAGACTTTAGCACCATAGCTGCACCATTAACTGAGGTTGTGAAAAAGAGTGTGGGTTTTAAATGGGAAAGTGAGCAACAACATGTATTTGACTTGATTAAGGATAGATTATGTTCTGCACCATTGCTTGCATTACCTGATTTCTCTAAGACATTTGAGATTGAGTGTGATGCATCGGGAATAGGTATAGGGGCTGTTCTTATGCAAGATAGGCGTCCTATAGCTTATTTTAGTGAGAAATTGAGTGGAGCATCGTTGAATTATCCTACGTATGATAAAGAGTTGTATGCTTTAGTTAGGGCCTTAGAAAATTGGCAACATTATTTATGGCCTAAGGAGTTTGTAATCCATACTGACCATGAGTCCTTGAAGCATTTGAAAGAACAAGGTAAGTTAAGTAGGAGGCATGCTAAATGGGTAGAGTTCATAGAAACGTTTCCTTACATGATCAAGTATAAACAGGGAAAGGAAAACGTTGTAGCTGATGCATTATCTCGCAGGTATACTTTGATTTCTACTTTGAATGCAAGATTGTTAGGGTTTGAGCATATTAAAGATTTGTATATGAATGATCCTGATTTTGCTTCTGTGTTTGTTGCTTGTGAGAAAGGTGCATTTGGTAAATTTTATAGACATGAGGGGTATTTGTTTAGGGAGAGTAGATTGTGCATTCCTCAAGGGTCTATAAGAGAGTTGTTAGTTAGAGAAGCGCATGGGGGTGGTTTAATGGGACATTTTGGTGTTAGAAAGACTTTGGATGTGTTAGATGAGCATTTCTTTTGGCCACACATGAAGAGAGATGTTGAGAGAATGTGTGAGAAGTGCATAACATGTAGAAAGTCTAAGTCTAAAGTTTTACCCCATGGTTTGTATACACCTTTGCCTATACCTAGTGAACTTTGGATTGATATTTCAATGGATTTTGTATTGGGTTTACCTAGGTCCAAAAGGGGCCGAGATTCGGTGTTTGTTGTGGTTGACAGGTTTTCGAAGATGGCTCATTTCATACCATGTCACAAGACTGATGATGCCACACATGTTGCTGACTTATTCTTCAAGGAGATTGTTCGACTTCATGGAGTGCCGAAAAGCATTGTTTCAGATCGAGATGCAAAGTTCTTAAGCCATTTTTGGAGGACTTTGTGGGGGAAGCTAGGAACAAAGTTATTGTTTTCTACTGCTTGTCATCCGCAAACTGATGGACAAACGGAGGTGGTTAACAGAACTTTAGGTGCTTTGTTGCGTTCCATTATCCAAAAGAATTTGAAGAATTGGGAAGATTGCTTGCCACATGTTGAGTTTGCTTACAATAGAAGTGTGCATTCAACGACTGGTTGTTCACCATTCGAAGTTGTGTATGGGTTCAATCCACTTACTCCTTTGGATTTGATACCTTTACCTATGGAGGAACGAGCTAATTTGGATGGTAAGAAGAAAGCTGAGGTTGTTAAGCAATTGCATGAAAGAGTTAGGCAACATATCGAGAGGCGAACCGAGCAATATGCTACTCAAGCTAACAAGGGGCGAAAAAGAATTGTGTTCGAACCAGGAGATTGGGTTTGGGTGCATATGCGCAAGGAGAGGTTTCCTATTCAACGGAAATCGAAGTTGCAACCGCGTGGAGATGGTCCATTCCAAGTGCTTGAACGCATCAATGACAATGCGTACAAGATCGATTTACCAGGTGAGTATAATGTTAGTGCTACTTTTAATGTTTCTGATCTTTCTCCTTTTGATTTTGATGTAGGTTCCGATTTGAGGACAAATCCTTTTGAGGAGAGGGGGAATGATGGAAACCAAGGAGGCAAGCCTATGGATCCTTTGAGCATCAATGGGGGACCTATGACGAGGGCTCGAGCTAAAAGGATGAAGGAAGCTTTAAATGGGCTCGTTCAAGATATTTGGGCCAAGAGTCTTGCACAACATGACTTTGACAGCTTGGAGGGAACATCAAGACTTCAAAATATTATTCAAGTTCAAGAACAAGTCCAAGAACATCAATCTTGAAGAAATCTTGAAGCTTGGGTGTCGATTATAATGCAATTAGGCTGTTATTTATTTAATTGATTTACATTGGGCCTAATTTATATTATGGGATTGTTTTTAATTCAGTTTAATTTATTATGTTTTAATTAGGAGGCTGAGTCATTAAAAGCCCAATATGGGTGTGTTTAGGAAAGAGTCAAAGTCAAAGTCAAAAAGTCAAAGAGTCAAAGTCAAATTAAAAATAGGGTTTTATTTGGTTTCCAATAAGGTTTAGGATTGTATGCCTATATAAGGTTTATTAAACCTAACTTTTCAATCAGTTGTCAATTGAATAAAAGATTTAACTTTTCTCCATTGTTCTCTTGTGAACTTTGAGAATTGCATCAAGATTTGTTCTTGATTTATCAACCTTGACTTATCTCCCACATTCTCATCTCTTTCTTGGGAGTGGCGTCGTTATATCTTTGGTTCTTGATTCGCTAATCAACGGGTCAAAGATTTCTTTAAATCTGAATTATCTTTCTTGGGGTTGTGTTTCAATTTGATTGTGGGTGTCGTATCAATATATACGGGGTTCGCATCACTACTTCCTCCAGAACTCTCTTGGAAGAACTTCCATGTCCACTCCTTCGGTCGTACGGTATCTAATACCACGGTCTACCATTGGTATGCATCCTCCTGAAGTAGTGAAACTACACACTCTGTAATATAGCTGTTGGAGGATCCTCTCAGTCCTTTCCAACCAATACTCAGTAGCGGAGGCATCTTCATCGTTTCGTCTGTGGAAATCTATAGGTCCGTTTTTTGCCAACCTCTCGATCACAGTTCTTCGTGGGGCAGCTCTAGCGACATGCTGGAAGAACTCAGCCATCCGCTGCATAAACGCTGGCTGGTCTTAAGCCTCTGGTCTAGCCCCTCTCGAACTCATGGGCGCACCCGAAATGCCCTCAGCTACACTGGCGAGACTGTCATGTACGGGTCTCTCACTACCCTCAACTCTCTAGGCATCGGAGGGTTCCATTCTTTACCCTATATTAGACAAAAGAGAAATCTGCAGATAAAAGTCACATCCTTCCATTTTCATATACAAATACATGCTCACTCAAATGCCAAAACATTCTAATGCATTTATATGCTTAGGTCTAGGAATGCCTAAACCATAGCTCTGATACCACTAAAACTGCAACACCCTCTGCCAGTCATTTCCCTAAACGGAACCAAAGGGCGTTACCTTTATGTCTTTTTTTATAAAATTTGTATTTAAAAAATATATATATATCAATTTATTCATTCCAAAATAATGATTTTCAAAAACTTTACAAATTTGCTTTTAACTCTTTTATTACATGAGGAAAAACTGCAAATGTTTTCCATAAAATTTTAACTTTTCCAACTTGTTACAAATTCATCAAGCTCATTTCCAATACAATTAATTTCCACAAACTAATATTCAAAATTTGAAGCCAAACTTTGTTTGGTTCAACATTATCCATATACATAACATTTTCCAACTTTTATACAAATTGGTTTTCATTACAAAAGTTCATACTTGATATACAAACACATATATGCATGCAAGTATATATAATTTGAGATTCTTATATACAAAACCAAATATGGGATATACCCAATATAAGGATGCATGGATGGATGGATGTGACTGGATAGACTCTCTGTAGATAAGCTTCACTTTAGTCCTCGCCCTCCCGACACAATCTAATACCTGCGCATGGTAATTCCAACGCGCTAAACATTTTTGCTTAGTGGGTGTACACTAAATTTAAATTTACCATTTTCGAAATATATAAAATACTATATAACAAGGAAAATAAAATTCCATTTTACAATATAAATTAACAAACATTATTGATTAAAAGCTATTTATTTTTTTCACACGTTACACTTTTTTTGAAATCCTTTTTTAGAGCCTTTTGTAATCCCTAACATGATACCACAGACTGGAAAACGGGCTCTCTAGCATCGGACACTCGATGCCTCCCCGTCGAAGCATATCATATACATATCTATCTCAATCAATTAGGACCGAACACTCGGTGCCTCTCAAAGCCCCTAATTCAATGATCTCAATATCTTATGCAAACATATCGGCGCAGTACTGCTATAGTGACCCTATTGGCATGCCAACCTCCAGTCCCCCTCCTATCATAATCTAGGGTTACTCGGGCCCTTATTGATCCATTCATTTCGTTTTAATAAACACATTTCTATTTTAACACACCATTTCCATAAACATTTTCACATTTTTCCAATATAAGCAACGTAACGATTTTCTGAATAACTAACACACGATCCACATCAATCTACTCAAATTACGGTTTATAGAACATCATCTCGCATTTATGACATCATTCGGTCAACATCTTAAAAATCATATTTGTGCCCAATCAACATTTTAGTTTTCCTATATTCATAGTTAATCAAATAACTTGCAAAAATCAATTAAATCATTACAAAAATCACATTTTTCACACAAAATCACACTAGAGCAGTCTTGCACCCTTATTCAAATCCTTTCATTTTCAACATTTAACACATTCAAACCACTCAAAAATTGCATTCAAATAAAGTTCCCAAGTTAATTCACCCAAACAACAAAATATTATTAATTTCAAATCTATACCCTATAATTAAAACTTAAATTTAAATCCAATGTACACCAACCTTTTGTCACGTTCTTGAATTATTTTCCTTTCCGCGAAAGCTCAAGCCTTCTCATTTCCTTTCCCTTGGCTTCCTTGAGCTACCTCCCTTCCTAGATTTTTTTTTTTTTTTTCAAGAACACTCAAATGATAAATAAAAAGTTTATTCCATAAATCTAAATGCATGATCTACTCTTGTTTTAGATCACTAAATACTCAATTCATTTTACACATGAAAACTCCCATCAATTACTCACCAAAATATCAACACTAACCATTATTCAAATGAGTTCCAAGGTTGTAAAAGTAACCTCCTTTAGCTTAGTTTCTTGCTTCTAACTCGATTCTCTAACTGGGATTGGCTTGAAGACTTGGATTGGATGTTGAAAATCACATGAAATCACTTAGTTCCTATTTATTTCCACCTTAGCCGAACCACACCTCTTACTTTCTCTTTGATTTTTTATGGGATTTGAATTGTTGTTTTGCTCTCGGTTTTGGCTTTTGTTTGGTCTCGGGTTAATTTGCTTCTCTTCTTGTTTTGTTTCTCTCATTTACGGTATCTCATTCTTGCTCAGTCCTCTCAAATGGACGACATCATTTCTTCTTTTTGATTTCATTTGAAATGGCTTATATATCATTGCATTAGAAAGTGAAATTGCCATTGGTTTTCCATTTATTCACCAAATTGTCAATCTTGCATGTGTGACACTTGTCACAGATGCATTCCATTGCATGACAAGTGTCATGCATGCATCTTGTCCTCACGCCATGTGTCATTCATGTCTTGATTCCTTTGCCATGTATCAATCGTGCACATCTTTTCATATTTTCGTTTAATACGAGCTTTCCGAAAACATTCTTAATGGGTTACTCCGTGATCTCATCGAAACTTCCCTTAAATTTTTTAGGGCCTATATTCGAATTTCTCTCATCCTTCCTGTAGTCTTCGAAATTCCTAAAAGTTACTCCATACCCTAATTTGGGTCCCCATAATCTCAAAGTTTACTTTAAAACGCTTATTGATATAAATCCGATCTAAATCCTGGATTTCTTTTTTGAGAGCATCTTTTAGGATTCTAAAATATCTTTTAAACTTTTTGATATTCACTAGGGATCTCGATCAAACCATTGTTAGTATCTGAAATCATTTCGTAATTTCGATGGGATCCTAAAATATTTCTACTCCACCCATGATTCAACAATTATAAACTTATACGCATGTCCAGAAATACATATTACACAATATCTAAATTTTTCCTACATTCTTTGGGCACTTTCAGAAATCATTTAGGGTCCTACAACATCACTCTTAATTCATTTGTGCATGCCTAATCTCCATAATCATAATAATAATAATAAAAATGATATTCATGCTTATAAATTTAAGGGTGTTACAAATGAATTTGATGTATATAAGAGCATACAAGGCCATAGTGAGAGGTGTGTGACACCAATGAAATCTAAGTCTTTTAAGCATGATTCCATGTTGATTTCATGCTAGAAAAATCTATGAAAATGCTAGAAAGCCAATTAGACCACATGCATTGTAAAGCCTCAAGGAAGGGCATTAGTGGTTGTCATGTAATACCACTTAATATATATGCTTAAATGAATTGTATGAGTAAAATTGAGTGTGTATAACCCTAAAGAGAAGAGAATTGATATTAGAAATGAAAAATGACAAAGTTACCCTTAAATTAGTGTGGAAAAAATAGCATTTTAGGTAGAAACCATCACTCGATGGCTATTCCTTTTCGAATTGAATTTTGGACCAACCTAAGTGTGAGTTAGGGAGAGTTGAATGGAGTAAAAATGGAGAGAAGAAAGCCTAGGGATTGGTCCCTACATCATAGTCGGCCAAGGGGGTCTAATTTTATCAATTTTTGTTTCGAGCTTCAGAAAATTATTTCGGGTATATGGGTGTATTCCTAGGTGAGAATAAATAAGATTCATGGAAAGAAATCGGAATTTTAAAGCCTTAGTTGAGTTAGAACCAAGAAGAGAAGATTTTAGTGAAAATAGCCTTTAATAGAGTAAATTGAGTTAAAAGCAATGTGTTGAGTTTTGTGTAGTTAAATTTAGCATATTTTAAGCGAGAATGTGTTGTGTAGGTGAGGAGGAAGCAAGCAGAGCACGACAAGGCCATTGAACTCCTTATACGATGCTTTTAGATCAGGTGAGTGCTATACTTTATGTTTTTAAAGTGTTTGTAATTGCTTGCAAAGTTTATTTAGTGTTTGAAAAGTAAAAAAAAAAAAAAAAGTTTTTATGAAATTCGAGCTTAAAAGCTCTAATTTATAAATTTTAAAAGTTGAGATACTTTGTGCTTTTTGCACTTAGCAAAGCTATTTTGTGCATATGACACTCAGAAATAAGTTTTAGTACTTAACGCACTCAGAAATCAAATTTAGTGCTTTATGCACTCAAAAAAGGTATTTGTGCTTATTGCACTAGAAAGCTAGAGCAAAAAGAGATTTTCAAAGGCTATAAGTATTCCCTCATATTTCATTTTAAGTTTTAGACCCGACTGGTACATCCCACATTAGTATGACAAAGTCCTAAGGGGATGTGTCACTAACTTGGGGGAAAAATTGAGTCTGTCTTATCGCCTCTACTTGCGTGGGATACTATCTTACACTATGATTAGCAATGTAAAATTCCGCACATAGTTGCGAGATGTCTCAAATAGCATCACGGTTGGTGTCAATTTAAAATCGTCACGTGACATTATGACAACGAGCGGCGTTAGTTACTCATTGTGTGGTTAGATTATTTAAGGGTACGAATGGTACTTTTAGAAAGTAAAGCTAGCATTTGAGATTTAGAAAGAAAAGAAAAGTATTTCAAATCTTTTATTATAGTAAATGAAATTGTTCAGCGTTTTGTATGCTTTTCAATTTATAAGCTTTTATATGCATTTTGATGTACCTACAAGCTACAGCTTATATATTTATGCTTTACATTTAAATGAACTTTAAATTTGAGAATGTTTAAGGAGGTATTTTCAGAAAGTAAATATTTTAATGAGAAAAGAATTACAAGAACTCATTGAGCTTTCATAGCTTATAGTTTTCTATTTTTATCTTAAAAACCTCCTCAGGTGTTGATGTGGGTGACTGCGAAGAGATAGCTTCTCCAGAAAATTAGGTGGGCATGACATGACAAAGCTTCTACACAATTAATAGTTTGCATGTTTTGTAGCTTTAAAGAAACCATTTGTAAATATATTTTTGAGTTGTAAATGAGTGGTAAATAATTATGCATGAGTTGAAACGTTTTAGCTACTTTTAAAGCAATTATGAAAGTTTGCAAATTGTTTGATTCATGACTTCATGCTCTTGCTTTTGAAGAAATGGAATTGTGATTGACATGTATGTTTGTGGTTAAATAAGTTGGGTGGTGTTTGAGAACTATTTTGGAAGTGTAAATTTTCTTTTATAGGTTTTGAGAAATATTAATAATGTAGTCGTTATGCTGCCGAATTTTTAGTTTTGAAAAATTATCTGAGTTTTAAATTTGAAATGAAATTTTAGTTTTAAAACGAAACTAACCCAACTAGTTTTATAAAGAATGTTGATTGAATTAGTTTACAAGTGAAAGTTTAAGGGTTCACTTCACAAATTTTTCTTAGCACGCCTAGTAGGGTTTAGGAGGGATCCGTTATGGTGTTAGGCGAGACCTACCGGATAAGAGTTTAGAGAGATCCGAATTGGGTCCCATCACAAGTACTGTCCTCTTATCTATCTTTAACTTTATCATGTTCCGGAATACCTATCGGGTGTGCCATATGTTTATAAAAATATTTCTATTTCAAATTACTTTAATATTTCACATTTCACATTCCTTTAAAGCTTTAATAAATCATTTAGGAGGTTTCAATGACTTTATTTTTTTAGCAAAAATTATTTCCAAACATTTCAATAAATAACTTTAAATATAAACATAAAATTTAAAATAGATGAAAATATAATAACTTCAAATCGTTTCGGAAAGGACACTCACCTATTTCTTTAACTCGCCTCACTATAGCGCGCTATTTAGACTTTTCTTTGTTTCCCCGTTACTTACATATTTTCGCATTTTTCGTTTAGTCCATGTCACAATTACTATAACCAAACATATACTCTACCATTGGCACATTAACATATAAACAACAGTTTAGTTACATGGAGGTTCCGAACACCCTTCGTTCAACTCATAACAATTCCAATTATTCGCATATACTTCCTGTTTGAATTTCTTAAAATTTAGGCATGTAAAACACATCGAACGAAGCCTAAATTCACACTAACACATCAAATGAAATTTAAATCATTCTCACCCTAGGTTGGCCGAAGCTTGACCATTTCTCACACCATCAATCTCTTTCAATTTTTCCTTCATAATTATGCTTAAACACATATATACGAGTGTAAAATCAAGTCAAATTCATAAAACTTCACCCTTGTGAAATTAAACAAAGTTTAATCGTCAAGTAGCCATTTAACATTCCAATGTATCCCTTTTGAACTTTACATTAATTTCATCACCAATACAAGCTATGAAATCATTCAAAACACCTACAAATAATTATCCAACACTTTAAATTCAACATGATTGAAACATGACAGCTTGAGGTTCCATATTTTTGCTTTTAGTTTCTACATCAAAACTCAATATTTTAACACATTTACATGCATGAAATGAAAGGGAAAATTTCGATTTTAATTCGAATGCGGAAACGTGAATTTTAAAAAATTTTCAAACAAAACATACCCGATCAATGCTAGTAATAACGATTCAATAATTTAATTAATAAGATCGAATCTTACCTTGCATGAAGATTGAATTTATCCCTTTTGATTCGCAGATTCTTTACCACCTGATCTTCCTTGCTATGACTCTTCACAAAAGAAACTATGTGTGGGCACAATCTTTTTTGATGATCCTTTTGAAGTAGATGGTTATTTGATGATTTTTAATCAATGGAAATTTTCAATTCAAGTAGCCAAAAATTCTCTCTACCACCATTACTCTTACCAATCATAAAAACATCTTTTTCATATATATTGGTAAACTAGGGCACTTCCTATTTAACAGGGAATCTAAATTCCTATTTAAATTGAAAGACTTAATTCATATCCAATATGGAATCAAATTCTTTATTGGATTAGAATTCTATTCTTTTAATTTAATATGGAATCTAATTCCCATTAAATTAAAACTCTTTTAATATAATTTAAATGGAATCTTATTCCAATTAAAATTATTATTTCCATTAATTAATTAAATGATTCTAAATCATAATTAATTTAATGACATCATTTAGAATTGAACCCATGACCTCTACAAATAATTAAATAATTAACCATTAATTAAATAATTATAAATATTTAAATAATCAAATTATTTAAATAATTTATGAACATGTACATAAATTTATATGTACACCAATAATCGGACAATCCAATTATATTCTTCAACTTGTTTCTTTATATGGTTGTGAGCTAGCAAGGAGACCAAATGGACCTACAATTTGAGCTCCATTAATATCAGAATTATTAATTAAACTCTTTAATTAATAATTCACTATTATTAACCTTAGAGTTACTCCACTAAAAACTTAAGGTTGAACTCTCAAAATTGTAGATGTTTTACACAATCTGAATTTTCAGTGTCCATCGATTTAATCATTTCATATGGTTCAATCCTCCACGAGTAGTTCATAATTAGAGTTAGGTTATTAAAATCCGTTATATCTCTCTAATTATATCTTGTTCCATTAAGTACCATTGATTCTCTAATGAACAATATATTCATAACAACTTATGAATTTATCTTTCCGTTTACTTGTAAACAGAAAGTTGAGCGCTCTTATTGTTTAAGACCCGAATCAACACTTAAGGGAACTACTCATCTACTTTTTGCAAGAATGAGTGGATTCCACTATTGTATAGAATGTTCCCAGCCACTTATTAAATCACATCTCCAAAGTACGGAGCTTATTGACCGTAAATCTATAACAGTCTCACCCATGTAAATCAAAAGATATGACCCAACAAATAGGAGTCCATTAAACACTCAGAATTAAGATCAATCCATATATGATCATCTAGTCGATAAATAAGAATTTCTTTGTTTAACGGATATTAATAAGAAATTCATTTTTATCATGGTTCAGTCCTATATAATCTCTATTATATAAGTGCCTCCATTTTCATATCACCATATGAACAATCCCGGATAAGATCATCGTATCAAATACGAAATGGACCGCAACTGTAGATTTACCACAAACAAAGTACCCAGCTTTGTTTGCTTTCTACGGACTTTTTAGATTACTAATCTCAAATTAAATCCTCTTGTATATAACACTTACATACTTAATTTGAGACTACATAAGTAATCATGGATGTTACATGATTTTCATATAAAGCAAACATTTCATAAATGCACATTAATTTGAATAAAATAAACTTTATTAATTTATTATTTATTTAAACGTTTACAAATTACAAGCTCTTAGGGCACAATGCCTAACATGAAAATCATTCAAATCACTCAAACTTAACTTGGACCATTGGAAATCCATCTTAATCATGACTTACATACAATACCACATCAACACTTCTTAAAGTTTCACTATTGAATTTACACCAAAATTACTTCCAATCTCATACAAAACAATCAACAATCCATTCAATCTCAATCTATGTTTAAATCAAATTTTCATGTCTACTAGTATGCTTACCAATTTGTCTCCAACCTCTAGCCTCGCTTCCCCACAAGATTGAAGCTTTAAAACTTTAAATCTATGCATAAAAATCTCATTAGAATCATCCAAACTCACATGACAGCATATAATCAGTTTTTCACACATTCAAGTCATAAAAACTCAATCCTTACCACTCCAAATCACTTGATTCTTGTTGAAAAATCTTCCCGAACTTGTTTACAACACTTTGGGAGCTTGAAATCTACTAAAAAATGGCTTGAATGATGGATTGAAAAAAACAAAAATCAACAATTTGTTTTTCATAAAATTAAGGATTTTGCGGAACATTGAGTTTCAAAAACGTTTTTAGAAAACTCAAGAACCCAAGATTTTTAAAACAATGAAATAAATAATATAAATAAATAAAAATCAGATTTTTACCTTTTGTATTGATCTCTGTGGATTGCTCACCACCTTGCCTTCCTTGATATATCTCGAAACCAAGAAACAAGCGAGTGGACACAATTATATAGAATTGTGCTCACTTACTTTTTGATTTCTTTCTAAAAAAAATCAAATTAAATCAATGATTATAAGAGGTGAGTGTTTGATTTTGGTTATACAAAGAACAAAGACACAAATTCTTGTTCTTTGTATTTGTTGAAAAAAAAAAACTTTTTCTTTTCTCTTGTTTTTTCTCAAAAACATAAACAACAACCAAAAAACCTAAATGTAGAAAAGAAACTTTTTCTTTTTATAGGCAAACAAATAGGGTTTTAATTAATCAATATTAATATTGACCCTAATCTTATTATAATTAAACTTTTGCCCCATATAATATAATTAATTCATATTATATTTTGAAATAAAACTTGTAACTTTTAATAAATTAATTCATAATTAATTTATACCAAAGTCACTAAGAATCGGATTCAAGACCCCTTATAAAATTAATTAAATAATTATTAATTCATAATTAATAATTAAATAATTTGAATAATCAATATTATTCAAATACCAAGTGAACATAAATTTTTTGTTACTTATGTAACACCTGTAATTGGACGTTCCAATTACAATATTCTATATACATGTTTCTTATAGTAAAATGAGCTATCAAGGGGACCTGATGGACCTACAGTTTTGAGCTTCAATAATATTGGAATTATTAATTAAACTCTTTAATTAAATAATTCACTATTATTAATCTTAAAGTTACTCCACTAAAAACTTAAGATTGCACTCTCAAAATTGTAGATGTTTTTTATACAATCTGAAATTTTTCAGTGTCCATTGATTTAATCACTACATATGATTTGACCCTCCACAAATAGTTCATAATTAGAGCAAGGTCAAATGTCCGTTTTACCTCTCTAATTATTTATTCATCCTTAAGTACCATTGATTCTCTAATGAACAATATATTCATAACAACTTATGAATTTATCTTTCTGTTTACATATAAACAGAAAGTTGAGCGCTCTTATTGTTCAAAACTTGAATCAACCCTTAAGGGAACTACTTTTCTATTTCTCGCAAGAAGGAGTGGATTCCACTATTGTATAGAATGTTCCCAGCTACTTACTAAATCATATCCCCAAAGTACGAAGTTATTGATCGGGTATCTACACCGATCTCACCCATGTAAATCAAAGGAAATAACTTAACAAGCAGGAGTTCATAATACACTCAGAATTAAGATCAATTCATATATGATCATCTGGTTGATAAATATAAATCTCTTAAGGTTAACGGATATTATTTAGAGACTTATATTTATCGTGGTCCAGTCCTATATAATCTTTATTATATAAGGTGCCTCCATTTCCATGTCACCACATGAATAGTCTTGGATAAGACTATCGTATCAAATACGAAAGGGACCGCAGCTGTAGATTTACCACAAATGAAGTACCCAGCTTCGTTTGTTTTCTACGGACTCTTTAAATTACTTATCTCAAACTAAATCCACCTGTATATAACACTTATACACTTAGTTTGAAATTACATCAGTAATCAAGGATGTTTCTCATGATATATACGATTTTTGCAAAATATATAAATTGAATGAAATGAATATTTTATTAAAAATTTATAAAACCGTTTACAATATTACAAGCTCTTAGGGTAGAAACCCCAACAATCTCCCACTTGCCCTAGAGCAGATGGGACATATCTCGTAATCCTAGACGCTCTAGATGACCTTAAAATACTTTAGCCGTTAAGGTCTTCGTAAACGGATCAGCAAGGTTGTCTTGTGATGCAATCTTCATCACTTTTACATCTCCCCTTCGTACGATCTCCCTAATGAGATGGTATTTCCTCTCTATATGCTTCCCTCGTTTATGGCTTCTTGGTTCTTTGGAATTGGCCACTACACCACTATTGTCACAATAAAGGGTGAGTGGTTTATCCATGTCTGGAACAACTTCCAGATCAGCCAAGAATTTACGCAGCCATACCGCTTCTTTAGCTGCTTCACAAGCTGCTACATATTCGGCTTCCATAGTGGAGTCAGCAATGCATGATTGCTTAATACTCCTCCATGTAATGGCTCCACTACCAAGGGTAAATACTGATCCGGACGTAGATTTCCTAGAATCTTTGTCCGACTGAAAATCAGAATCTGTATATCCTAATGGGATCAAATCCTCTCCAGAATATACTAGCATATAGTTTCTCGTTCTCCGAAGATACTTGAGAATATGCTTTACAGCCACCTAATGATCAAATCTTGGATTAGATTGATAACGACTAACTATTCCCACTGAATAACATATATCCGGTCTCGTGTATAACATAGCATACATGAGACTGCCTACTGCAGAGGCATAGGGAATCCGTCTCATATCCTCAATTTATTGAGGTGTCTTAGGACACTGTTCCTTAGACAAATGAACTCCATGACGAGAAGGTAAATTACCTTTCTTAGAGTTCTGCATCGAAAATCGCATAAGAATCTTATCGATATATGATGCCTGAGACAGCGCTAACAGTTTGTTCTTACGATCCCGTATTATTTGGATCCCAATGACATAACTGGCCTCTCCCAAATCTTTCATTTGGAATTGGCTAGCGAGCCAGTTTTTTACGTCTGATAATATTCCTATATCATTCCCAATGAGTAGAATATCGTCAACGTAAAGTACAAGGAAAACCACTTTCTTATTGACAATCCGTTTGTATACACAAGGCTCATCAATATTTTGCTCAAAACCATAAGACTTGATCGAAGTATCAAACCTTATGTTCCAAGATCGAAATGCTTGTTTAAGTCCATAAATGGACCTTTGCAACTTGCAAACCTTTTGCTCTTGACCTTGGGATACAAATCCCTCTAGTTGTACCATATAGAAACCTTCATCAAGATTACCATTCAAAAATGCAGTCTTGACGTCCATTTGCCAAATCTCATAATCGAGACATGCAGCAATGGAGAGAAGAATCCGAATGGACTTAAGCATAGCTACTAGCGAGAAAGTTTCCTCATAGTCAACTCCCTCTTTCTGAGTATAACCCTTTGCCACTAGTCTAGCTTTAAAGGTTTCTACCTTTCCATCCACTCCTTTCTTCCTTTTGTAGATCCACTTGCAACCTATGAGTTTTATCCCATCTGGTTGATCTACAAGTTCCCAGACAGAGTTGGAGTACATAGACTCCATCTCGAGATTCATTGCTTTAAGTCATTCTTCTTTATCAGAATCCTCCATTGCATCATGGTATGTCAATGGATCATCTACACTCTCATTAGAGATAGCAATTTGTGCCTCTCCGATCTTTCTGTAGCGGATTGGTGGTCTAATAACCCTCCCACTACGACGAGGTGGTAGATGATTCTGATGAGAATTTGTCTGACGTTCAGGCGTGGTCTGAATTATGTCTTTGTCAACAACTATTGTTGACGGGGTACTGGTCGAACCAGGAAGTAATTCCTCTAGTACAACTTTACTTCGAGGTTTGTACTCTCTCATATAGTTCTCTTCAAGAAACGTAGCGTTTGTCGTTACAAACACTTTGTTTTCTTCAGGACTATAAAAAAGTCCACCCCTAGTCTCTTTGGGATAACCTACAAATAGGCAAACTTTTGAACGTGGTTCGAGCTTCCCAGTCTTGTTCTTCAGCACATGTGCTGGACAACCCCAAATGCGAAAATGTCGTAAACTAGCTTTGCGACCATTCCACAACTCCAGGGGTGTCTTTGGAACTGACTTAGAGGGTACAACATTCAAAATATACATTGCAGTTTGCAATGCATATCCCCAGAATGAACTAGGTAATGATGAGAAACTAAACATAGATCTCATCATGTCCAAAAGGGTTCGATTTCTCCTTTCTGCAACACCGTTCTGTTGGGGTGTTCCAGGAGCAGTCAGTTGGGATAGAATCCCATGCTCAAGTAAGTAATCCTCGAACTCTGAATCGAGATACTCACCTCCACGATCCGATCGTAGAGTCTTCAATGTTTTACCTAATTGTTTTTCAACTTCAGCTCGAAATTGTTTGAACTTTTCAAAAGTTTCTGACTTCCGTTGCATTAGGTAAACATACCCATATCTAGAATAATCATCAATAAATGTGACGAAATATTCATAACCGCCTCTAGCTTTAACATTCATAGGACCGCAGACGTCCGAATATATAAGCTCTAGTGGTTCCTTAGCTCTAAGCCCTTTACTAGTAAAAGGTCTTTTGGTCATTTTACCTTCCAGACATGATTCACAAATAGGTAAAGTGCCGATCTTTAACTCACTTAAATGTCCGCTCTTTACAAGTCTATCTAATCTGTCAAGGTTAATATGACCAAGTCTTAGATGCCAAAGATATGTGTCATCATTTTGAGAAATCTTTTGTCTTTTTGTTTTTGGTTTTTCAACCTTAAACATTTCAGTATTAAACAATGGGTTATGCATTAACGGTCTTAACACATATAAATTATTTTCTTGTATCCCTGAACAAATTTTCAAACCATTTCTAGAAATAATAACTGATTTATTATAAAAAGAAACAAAATAATTAAATTCCAAAAGTTTGGATACAAAAATCAAATTTCTTTTAAAACCTGGAATATAATAAACATTGTTCAGTATGATAAAACAATTATTATTGAAATGAAGTCTAACTTCTCCCACTGCCTTTGCTGAAACGACTTCCCCAGTCCCGACTCGCATGTTGAACTCGTCCTCACCAAGCTGCCTATAAGAGTCAATCAGCTGCAAAGAAGAACAAACATGATTAGTGGCTCCTGAATCAATTATCCAAGTGGATGAATCATCCTCCACTAAACAAGATTCAATGACTAGTAAATCATATTTACCTTTCATCTTCTTTTCTTTGAGCTCATTGAGGTACTTAGGGCAATTCCTCTTCCAATGTCCATCCACACCACAATGGAAACATTTTTCTTTGGGCTTGGTGGCCTTGGAGCTCTTTTTGTTCTTCTTCTTGGTAGCTTGTGTTTTGGGCTTAGGTGTAGCCTTTTTGGTGTTTCTCTTCCTCTTGTTTTTAGCAGAAGAAGAAGACTCAGCAACGTTTGCTTCACCAGACTTACTCTTATCCTTATTCATTGACTCATAAGTAGTAAGCTCATTAAGTAATTGAGTAAGTGAGTAAGTTAACTTGTTCATAACATAGTTACTCTTGAATTGCATGAAACTCTTCGGAAGAGTTTCCAAGATCATACTCACTTGGCTACGTTCGTCTATTGCCTCTCCATGGCTTTCAGCTGTGTTAAAGTGGGTCATCATTTTCAAAACATGCTCTCGAACAGATGAACCCTCCTTCATCTTAGCAGTCATCACAGCACAAACAGCTTCGTGCCGTTGCTGCTCAGAAGGTTGCCCAAACATGCCCTGCAATGACTCTAGCATCTGAGTTGCTGTTGTCATTGACTCGTGCTTGGTAGCAAGCACATCGGACATCCCTGCTAACAAGTAGCAGCAGGCCTTTTCATCAGCCGTGACCCATTTCTGATGGGCCTCGCGCACAGCACGTCCAGCATTATCTGCTGGCTGAGGAGGACAAGGTTGAGTCGTGACAAATTTAAGGTCCTCACAGACCAGGACTGCGTTCATATTACTTTTCCATTTGACATAATTTTCCCCGTTAAGTTTATCATTAGCAAGAATAGAAATCAACGGAGATACCATTGCTGAAAATAAATAAAATGGAATTCATTTAATATCAATTTGCAAAATTTAATATCATGTAATTTTGGCATAAAATTAAACGTGATGCATGATCCACGAATAATGAATTATCAAAATCCCTAAAATTAATAATTATGCTACGATAATCTAACATGCCACAAATAGGTGCCGCCGTAGGGTAGGTCAAATATTTGTATGTTAGACTGAGACATTCTCAATCAAATAATATAACAGAAAACTCTTTTTCATATATTATTTGACTACCGTTTTTCGGTCCGGAAAAATAATTAACAATTAATTATTTCCTTTATGAGTGTAACCCATCATTTCGGAGTCCATAGACTTAACTCGAGAATTGCCGCCGTAGGGTAGGTCAATCACAAGATACATCTAGAATTCCTATCCGTTAGGAAGTCAACCTTGATCAACCTAAATGGACACCATCCGTAGGGGGACGATAACAAAGCCGTCTCGAGGCGCCATTTAAGTTTTACGGTGTTGAACTAATGATGGAGACCGCGGGATATATTGTCATATATCCCTCTCCCACTCACTATTTTAGGGTTAGGGATTTCTATTAAATTTTCCTAGTCATTGTCTTAGATTATTAACGGCTAAAAAAATCATCTAAATTACTAGGAATTTGTGTGTTATTAGAGTTCGAAACATTTTAACACTTAATAAATTATCAGATTTTTAACATTTAAAAATCTAATTTAATTTATCAATTTAATGAATTACCGGATTTTTAACACTTAAAAATCTAATTCAATTTATAAATCTAATCAAAATAATCAAAATTATAAAGACTAGATTTAATATGAAATCATCCGATTTTAACTAATTAAAATCTAATCCACATTATGAATGCCAATTTATTGAAATCAAATTTCTAATTTGAAACCTATGATTTTCTATTAAAATCAATTCAAATTATTTTAAAGGCATTCCATGTATTATTTTTCTATTTATACTAATAAACAATTTTAATAGCAAAATAAAAATAATACATATGATGCATGTCATGTTATAATGTAGTGAGTAGGCACTTCATGATTCTATATGACATATTTTTAATGCATGTACATGTTATATATATTTATCCATTCATCTCATGAAAATAAAAAATAAATAAATAAATAACATGTGTATGACCGGGTTCTTTGGTTTTAACGACCTACAACTAATTTTAAGATTACAAAAATTAACCAAGGCATTCCTTGGCCTTCACTTGTAGTCTTCATGGTCTTCAAGATCTTCAAGGTCTTCATGGGCTTATAATTAAATCTAATTTAATTATCAAGAAATTCTATCAAATAGATTAGACTAGAAAAGCCCATTTCTTGATTTATAGATCCAAGAAAATTATCCAATCATATGGATATTTTCAATAGTGTTACAATTGAAATGGAAACCCCAAAATATGGAACACATAATTTTAGGGACTATTATTATAATTTTATTTGTTTGCACATCTAATGTGCAACGCATCTAATGCACATACATTTATTCATAATAAATGTCTTATTGGACCGTTCAAAACAGCCGCATTAATAATCCATTTCAATTCAAGTAATTATATTTTAAGCGGTTGTTTTAAATACTATTAAATAAAACCAGCCGTTTTCAAAATAATTTTCCGTTTCAAATCATAATTATACCATTCAAAACAGCTGCATTAAAAATCCATTTTAATGCAATTAATTATATTTTAAACGGTAGTTTTAAATACAATTAAATAAAACCAGCCGTTTTCAAAATAATTTTCCGTTTCGAATCATAATTATACCATTCAAAACAGCCACATTAACTATCCATTTAAATACAATTAATTATGTTTGAAATGGTAGTTTTAAATACAATTAAATAAAACCTTCCATTTTCAACATAAAAAAAATCTGATTCGAATCATAATTCTGGAATAGCAAATCAACCCCGTTGACATCAATCTTCAGCTTTACATTTTTAAAAAAAAAAATAAAGCCTAAAACTATTGAATTACAACGAAAAAAAAATTGCCACAAACGGCTTACATCTTAATCGAATAAAAATTTGCCACAAACGGCTTACATATTAATCGAATAAAAATTTGCCACAAACGGCTTACATATTAATCGAATAATATAACCAAAGAACCATACAATTAACGATCATGCCATGCAATCCCATTCATCAAACATGAATATAAAATATGCATATCAATAATCAAATCAAAATAATAGTGCCTACTCATTGACATACATAATCAATACAAGCATATTATTTTAAAATTCATTGTTTTATTGAAAACCTTGGCTCTGATACCAATTGATGGATTGAAAAAAACAAAAATCAACAATTTGTTTTTCATAAAATTAAGGATTTTGCAGAACATTGAGTTTCAAAAACGTTTTTAGAAAACTCAAGAACCCAATATTTTTAAACAATGAAATAAAATAATATAAATAAATAAAAATCAGATTTTTACCTTCTGTATTGATCTCTGTGGATTGCTCATCACCTTGCCTTCCTTGATATATCTCGAAACCAAGAAACAAGCGAGTGGGCACAATTATATAGAATTGTGCTCACTTACTTTTTGATTTCTTTCTAAAAAAAATCAAATTAAATCATTGATTATAAGAGGTGAGTGTTTGATTTTGGTTATACAAAGAACAAAGACACAAATTCTTGTTCTTTGTATTTGTTGAAAAAAAAAACTTTTTCTTTTCTCTTGTTTTTTCTCAAAAACATAAACAACAACCAAAAAACCTAAATGTAGAAAAGAAACTTTTTCTTTTTATAGGCAAACAAATAGGGTTTTAATTAATCAATATTAATATTGACCCTAATCTTATTATAATTAAACTTTTTCCCCATATAATATAATTAATTCAAAATTAATTCATATTATATTTTGAAATAAAACTTGTAACTTTTGATAAATTAATTCATAATTGATTTATACCAAAGTCACTAAGAATCGGATTCAAGACCCCTTATAAAATTAATTAAATAATTATTAATTCATAATTAATAATTAAATAATTTGAATAATCAATATTATTCAAATACCAAGTGAACATAAATTTTTTGTTACTTATGTAACACCTGTAATTGGACGTTCCAATTACAATATTTTATATACATGTTTCTTATAGTAAAATGAGCTATCAAGGGGACCTGATGGACCTACAGTTTTGAGCTTCAATAATATTGGAATTATTAATTAAACTCTTTAATTAAATAATTCACTATTATTAATCTTAAAGTTACTCCACTAAAAACTTAAGATTGCACTCTCAAAATTGTAGATGTTTTTTATACAATCTGAAATTTTTCAGTGTCCATTGATTTAATCACTACATATGATTTGACCCTCCACAAATAGTTCATAATTAGAGCAAGGTCAAATGTCCGTTTTACCTCTCTAATTATTTCTTCATCCTTAAGTACCATTGATTCTCTAATGAACAATATATTCATAACAACTTATGAATTTATCTTTCTGTTTACATATAAACAGAAAGTTGAGCGCTCTTATTGTTCAAGACTTGAATCAACCCTTAAGGGAACTACTTTTCTACTTCTCGCAAGAAGGAGTGGATTCCACTATTGTATAGAATGTTCCCAGCTACTTACTAAATCATATCCCTAAAGTACGAAGTTATTGATCGGGTATCTACACCGATCTCACCCATGTAAATCAAAGGAAATAACTTAACAAGTAGGAGTTCATAATACACTCAGAATTAAGATCAATTCATATATGATCATCTAGTTAATAAATATAAATCTCTTAAGGTTAACGGATATTATTTAGAGACTTATATTTATCGTGGTCTAGTCCTATATAATCTTTATTATATAAGGTGCCTCCATTTCCATGTCACCACATGAATAGTCTTGGATAAAACTATCGTATCAAATACGAAAGGGACCGCAGCTGTAGATTTACCACAAATGAAGTACTCAGCTTCGTTTGTTTTCTACGGACTCTTTAAATTACTTATCTCAAACTAAATCCACCTGTATATAACACTTATACACTTAGTTTGAAATTATATCAGTAATCAAGGATGTTTCTCATGATATATACGATTTTTGCAAAATATATAAATTGAATGAAATGAATATTTTATTAAAAATTTATAAAACCGTTTACAATATTACAAGCTCTTAGGGCAGAAACCCCAACATTGAAAAGGTTGGAGAATAGTTGTTAGTTTGCCTCCTCCCCTGCTGGGCGAAAACTGCTCTGTTTTGTTTCTGCTTCTGTTTTTTTTTTTTTCTAGTTTCTGCTGGTGTTTTCTACATGTTTCCAGCAAGTTCTCCACTTTATATACTCTCATTTTAGTTAACTAATTTCCCTTCAAGTTTGAAATATAATTACAATGCATGCCATTGGTTTATTTTGACAATTTTGCCCGCTATTTCAATGTATTTCCACACTTTTTGTGTATCCAAAGGTTTTCTTGCATATATCTTTAACCAATTGAGTTACTAATGTCATTTCTTTAAAATTTCATCAACCCCATTTGTATCGTACACTTTAATCAACCATCATGTCATTTTTCGAATCCGAAATCAATTCTGTGAACTCAATTTCACATGTATCCTTATATAATATCTAGTTAATTCACTTAATCATACTTTTTGATAAAAATTTCTTTATCACTAATTCTCATCATATAATTTAATAAATCATCATATTGTTGTTTGGATTCGAATGTATTTTTGGTCCATTCGAAAATTTTCACTAGAATGCGATTTACATATCCAAAAAATTAAATCGGTTTCTTTATTCCAATAAATGAAGGCATAATTGCACAATATATTTACAATACTTATACTTTACATTTCCTCTACAATACTAAGATTAGGAGGGTGTATTACAATACAACTAAGTTAATCTTATGATCTAAAGTGTGATTGATGTAGTTTTGAATATTAGTTTGCTGCTATGATGATTAGTGTGAATTTTAATTGAATTTCAAGTGAGAAACTTGAAGAATTTTGATGATATGATGAGTATGGTGCACGACTAAGGAAGGGTTGTGTAATTCAAGTTGTGTTTGATGTTTTTGAGTGGAATTCATACATGAAATGAGCTAGAATACCATGTGGAAATGTTGAAATGAAAACCAAAAACATAATAGCTTATATTACCATATATTCGGCCATGAGAAGTATAATGTGATGAATGATTGTTTTGATTGTTTTGGTATGATTTGTGGGCTGTTTTGATGATAATTATAGCATGAAATTGAAAAGAAATTGGATAATAAAGGATGTAGTTTACGGTCAAAGTTAGTATTGATGTTTAAGTGCATTGTTTCATGAGTTTAACTTAAATTTGTATTGTAATATATGCATTTGAATGTGATTATGATAAGAAAAATTGAGTTAGATGGATGATGTAAAGGATGGAATGCATTTGGCCTAAGAGAATTGAAATGGTTCCAAGAATTGATTTAATGCATATTTAAGAAAAATTAAGTTCAATGGAATATTTTGTATGTGTTAAAGTGTTGTAATGTGATGTTAAAATTAGAAGCAAAATATGTGTTAATAAACTGTCATGTTTTGTCATTAATGTGTTTGTTGTGGTGGAAAATTGTTTTTGGATGATTTGAATGATTTTAAAAGTTATATGGATGATAGGAGTAAATTGAAATTGAAGGGAAGAATATTAGATTATTAAATGGTTGAATGTACATTAATGTGTCAATGGGAGTAAATATAAATGGTTAATTTTAGTGGCGACACTGTCTAAAACTAAAATATGAAAATAGGTAGGTGACGAGAAAACAAAAGAAAGTCTAAATTGCATGCTATAGTGAGACGAGTTAAAGAAATAGATGAGTGTCCCTTCCAAACGATTTGAAATCATTATATTTCCATCTATTTTAAATTTTATGTTTATGTTTAAAGTTTCATTGAAATGTTTAAAAATAACTTTTGCTAAAGTAAATAAAGTTATTGGAACCTTCTAAATGATTTATTAAAGCTTTAAAGAAATGTGAAATGTGAAATATGAAAAGTAATTGAAATAGAAATGCTTTATAAACCTATGGTACGCCTGCTAGATATTCTAGAACATGATAAAGTTAAAGATAGATCAGTGGACAATACTTGCTATTCGAATCCTTGAGGATCGAGGCCCAAAAAAAGCCTAAGATAGGGGATAGCCGAGAGGTTACATCCGAATCCATAAGGGTCGAGGCCAAGGCCTAAAAGTGGGGATGGACCAACCTGTTACATTAAAAGGCTGCCCCACCTAGAAATTACAGAGATTTTCGATCAAAATATCCGAATCAGTGTATGGTAGTGTCAGGGGAGTCTGTCACTAACGGCAGGAGGGACTGAGTCAGTTAGTCTGATTAGAATGTCGTCCATACACGAATTAGGGTATATTATAGCTAGCGCCCTATCGAACCGAAAGTCGATGCGAAGGTAATTTCTATGGTGGCCTGAGCGATGGTACATTCCGCTCATACCTTAGGTACCATACGATACAAATTAATAGTGGTTGGTCTATTTTTGTACAGAGATTTTCCTAAAGTTTTATTACCACCATTGTTTATGTTTCACAGCAAAGAATTTAAAAGCATTTCAAAATAGTTTTCCTAAATCAAAGTTATAAAGTTTTATTTATATTTATAATGGAAGTTTATTAAAACATTTAAACTCAAAGATTGAATTTCAAGAAAACTGATTTTATTTTCATAGCATGGATATGTTTATAAATATATTTAAAGAACTTTCGGGTGGTTTATTTTATAAGAATAAACTATAATGGAGTTTTATAACACTCATTGAGCTCGTTTAACTCACCCATATTTTATGTTTTTATAAACAAAATCTCCCCAGACACAAGTATAGGGACTAGTGCAACCATAGTAGGGACTCCGACACAAGATTAGATGCCCTGAGTTATATGTGTTGTATATTCATGTATAAATACCATAATTTAAAAAAAAAAAAAATTGAATGCTTGTAAATTTCATATATTCATTTGTATATATTTTGGAAAATATATAAATATGTATATATGCATGACATATTATTGATTTTTAAATTGTCTTTGAATTAGAATGTATATTTGGGGTTGCTTATGGCTTAAAGATGAAAATGGCTTGAAGCCTAGAAGTTGAGAAAATGTTTGTTTTAAGAAATGTGCAAAATTTTCTGTGATTTGTTACAGGGTGGCATGTTTAGAAAAATAGATGTTATGCTGTCCAAATTTTAATTAAATCTATTTTATAAATGTATGAAAAAAAAAAAAGTTTCCAATCGTTTCCATTTCTAAAAGAGGAATGGTAAAGATTCATAGCAAAGTAAAACGGCTTAACTTCATGAGAATCTTTCAGCTAAATCAAATATCCACTAGAGGGTTACTATGGGGTTGCCGACGGGCTACCGATGGTACAGAAATAGAGGTATAGGAACGGGGTTTGTCAAGACCTCTTCCTTTTCTTTTCTTCTCCTCACTTGAGCCGCTTGAAGATTGATCAGTTGATGTTCCTTCAACCGATATATGAAAATGTTATGGAAATAACATATATTAGTAGAAAACATATGGTTAACAAACTCAATATATAAAACAATACATATAAACTCAATCAATTTTATAAAAATATTGACAAAGTTTCCCCTATTTTTCAAACTTACCAAAAATTTAATTCACCTACAGTTTAAACAGCAAAGTAATTTCCCAACAGATCCAACCATTTCAGAGACTTTGTCTCTCCACAAATATATGCACAAACAATATATACATACACACATTGCAAAAAATATGAAAATATAATTACACTCTTTAAAGCTAGATGTTTATAACCAGTTCTTCACAATCTATTTGACTATAATCCTCACTTTCATCCACACCAGAGTCAAATTCAGATATTGATGCGAACCTCGTATATAAAGATATGACATCCACAATCAAATTGAAACACAACCTCAAGAAAGATAATTCAGATTATAGAAAATCTTTGGTACTTTGACGCGTTGATTAAAGAACCAAGAACCAAAGATATAATGACGTCACTCTCAAGAAAGAGATGAGAATGTGGGAGATAAGTCAAGGTTGATAAATCAAGAACAATTCTTGATGTAATTCTCAAAGTTCTCAAAAGAACAATGGAGAAAAGTTAAACTTTATTCCAATGAACATCTGATTGAAATTTTAGGTTTAATAAGTTTTTATAAGCATACAATCCTAAATCTAATAGGAAACTAAATAAAACCCTAACTTTAATTAACCCCGCACTTTACTCTTCTAAGCACACCCACATTGGGTTTTTAATTTAATTAAATATCTCAACCCAATAATTAAAAGCCTAATGTAGCAGTTAAATAAATTAAACTAATTTTAAATAAATTAAATCCAACCCATAATACAAATTAGGTCCAAATTAATTCAAACAAATAAATAATAGTCTAATTTGCATTAGAATCATTGTTTAAGTCTCAAGAATCATGTTCTTGGACTTGATCTTGGACTTGAATAATATTTTGAAGCTTTGATGTACCCTTTAAACCGTTCAAGTCTTGTTGTGCAAGACTCTTGGCCCAAGTCTCTTGAACGAGCTCATTTAAAACCTCCTTCATCCTTTTAAGTCGAGCCCTTGTCATAGGCCTCCCATTGATACTCAAAAGATCCATAGGTTTGCCTCTTTGGTTTCCATAATCTAATGTGGTAGGTGTCATATAAGCATGCTCATCAAACTTTTTTAGATCATGAAAACCTCTTGAATGTGCTTTTAAGACAACATACCAATTAGATGTATCATTTTCCGTAGAGTAAAACATTTGTGTTGCTTGTGAGGCTAAAATGAAAGCTAAAATGAAAGGATCTCTATCTCATTTATTTACACATGGGTGAAAATTAAGTCGTATGAACCCATCTTTAACTTTAACATCACTCTCACTACGCATCCAATCACATTTGAACAATGGAATTCGAAATGCTAAGAAATCCAACAAAAGTATTTTCCTTAAATCTCCATAGTAAACCATCTTCTTGATAACATGAGTTTCATCAATTTCATTGCAAACAGTTTCTACTTCAAGGGAAACACCACTATCTTGCATAGTTTTCTCACTGTCTTTTGTGCGAAATCATTTCCCATTCATAACATAGCTTGAATAACATGTGACTTGCATATTTGGTCTGAATGCAAACATTTTCAGAGTTGAAGGCATATCTAAGCTATTTGGTTGATCGATGACTTGTTTTGGGTCATTACGATTTAGATTATCAAGGACAATAATCTAAGGTATAGTCATCATATTATGAAACTTATAAGGTAGTGAACTCACCTTATCTCCGAACCATGTTACAAATGAAGCGGTATGTGTCCTTTGCAATAAAGTAGGTCTACTTAAAATATTGAGATCTAATTATTGAAGCTTTTCTAGGTGCATGCCAATAAAACCTTTATATAAATAAAAACAATATGGCTAAATAAGTATAACATTAAGTTGAATTTTTACTGATATTTAAACTATATTTATCTTAAATTTAAACTACTTACTCAATGTATAATTCAACTAATGCACTATTCAACAGTATATGAATATGTGCAATCCGCAACATGTCAGCAGAAATCATCTTTAATGTCGATACAGATATAGGATGTCCTTCCACTACATTTTGAAACACAATATCTTCATTTCTATTGTGCTTCTCACCAACATCTACTGCTTGTAGTACATACTTATTATAAAATTGCATGCATTCATTGGCTAAATAACATTCTACTGTGCATCCCTTTGGTTGTGCATGATTTCTTATATATCCTTTTAATACCTTCATAAATCTATAAATGAATATATAAAGGTAAATGAAATGTGCTTATATCATTAATCTTGATTAATATATAAAGAATAGTATAAGAATAATCTTTCAAAAAGGAACATCTAACGATATTGAACTGATCCACATAAGTGAGCTTTTTTTGTTTAATGAATTGTAAGATTTACCATTATGTCAAATAAAAAAGGAGTGAAATAACGTTCAAGCATGCACTTATAACGCAACTTCATCTTCCAATGAATCTAACTTATCTCTATCTAACACTCTTTGACAAATTTCATTAAAAAAATGAACACAACCGAAATATGACAAATCTTAACCCTGTAGGTAGAAGACCCCGTATTGCCACTGATAACAAATGTTGCATCAATACATGATAGTCATAAGACTTAAGCCTAACTATCTTGCATTCATTCAATAAAATGCAATTAGAGATGTTTGAACAATGACCATCTGGCATCTTTAAATTTAACAACCTTTTACAAAATTATTGTTTTTCTACTTTTGATAGAGTGTGTGGTGCTGTAGGCAAATACAATATATCTCCATCATTTTTCACATGAAGGTCATGCCTAATCCCAATGTCTTCCAAATCTCTATAAGAATTGACATCATCCTTGGTTTTCTCATTAATGTCCAACAACGTGCTAATAATGTGCATCATATTTAAATAATAACGCAAACACAATTCTTGTAAAAAAATGGTGATGTTAAGTTGGAGGCACTGATAAAGATAATAGAATAAGTTAAATCCTCAAATGAAGATCTTACCTCCCAATACGGAGGATCAACAAATATTGATCTTTTTATTTTTTATTTTTTCCATATAGAATGACTTTTTCTTTTCCTTTTTTCATTTAGTTTCTTTCCCCAATCATTTTCAACTTCCGCATATACAATTCAAACTTGTTTACCATCAAGAATTTCTGGAGGATCGTCCATTTGTTCTTTCCCCTTAAACCATGATTTCTTCTTTTGAAAAGCATGATTCTTTAGAAGAAATCGTTGATAACCTATATATACATTTTTATTACTAGATTTCAATATTTGTGAATATATGTTCAACCCATATACAAGACAAGCATATTCACCTTTCATGTAACATCTTGTTAAGTTTCCATAAGTAGGAAAATTATTTATGGTCTACATTAAAATAGCCTTTAATTGAAGGTAAACTTAGTATATGAATCATACACTTGTGTCCCAAGTGTCATAACTCATTCAAATCTTCAATTAGTGGCTACAAGTATACATCAATATCATTCTCTAGTTGTTTTTTTTTTTCCTAGAATTAATAGTGTTAGCATCAAATTTTCTTTTAATATACACTTCCATAGAGGTAGATTGTATATAACTAACACAACTGGACAACAACTACAAGTTATGCTTAGGTTGTTATAATGATTAAATTCATCTGTAGCTAAACCCAATCTCAAATTGTGTGGCTTTACAGCAACATATGATCACTTCCTATCAATAGTCTTCGGGTTTCTGAATCAATAGGATGAATGTTATTTCAAGTCATTAGCCATTTCAGTTAATGTAAATATTCTTCTAAACTGTCGTATGATTGGAAAGTATCGAAGTACTTTGGTCGATACTCCCTTATGAATATTTTTAGAAACTTTGTTTACTTTTTGAAACGCCCCAATCCGGACCGCCACTAGGCTCCTATCCGAAGGGTACGCCCGAGCACCCCAACGAATCCCTCTAAGCCCATCTTGATAGGGAAGAAGGCATTCGAGGAGCGAACCCTCTTAACTTAAAACTTAAATTTAGTGGAAGTTAAATCTTTTAAACCTTAAAGTTGAAAAGGTTTGGGTTGGTTTGACACTATTCGTTTGGTCATTTTTAAAACTCAAAATCGGTAGCATAACGGCTGCAATTTGGATAAACCAAAACCTTGAAAATCAATTTGAAACCTTCAAAGACAAGATATGATGCACCTTTATACAACTCAAAAGATGTCACTCTTTTTATACAAAAAGTACAAACATATGCAATAATATACAAAAGACCCAAAATATGCTTATTACATTCTTCAAGAAGCAATTGCCAATACTTGCGCCCACTTGAATACGAAGGAGGGAGGCTTCACTAATCTTCACCCACACAAGTACCTGAGGAGGTTTTAAAAACAACTTGAAGAGTGAGCTATAAAGCTCAGTGAGTGCGATAGTTTATAAACTTAACTTTACTTTCTGAAAACTTCCTCCTTAGAAAACTTTAATAAAAGTTTCTAATTCTTAAAAACATTTAAAGCATAAATCTCATTCAATTGCATAGCATTAATATAAACAACTTATAATAAACTTGTAAAGCATAAATTTGAATATGCTTAAAAATAACTGAACTTTATAAAAGCATCATTCGTAACCCTAATCTCTTGACCACACGACGACTTAGCTAACGCTGCAAGTGTGGTAGGTCACAAGGCGATGTATCTAACATCCACCACAACCAACTCTCTAAAACCTCTCAGCAACTACGTGCGGAATTCTGCATCGCTAACCGTAGTGCGAGACCATATCCCACAAAGTAGGGGCGACACACTCACTCATATCTTTAACCATATAGTTAGTGACTCGTTTCCCCCAACCCTTGTCTTACTAAGTGGGATATACCGTACGAGTCTGAACTCGATAAACTGATGGGTACTTATGGCCTTTGAAAACTTTATTTTTCTCTAATGCCATGCCTTACAAATCTTTATACTTGGTGCACAAACACAAAAGCTTTGACTTGAAAGCTTTAAACTTGAGTCATTGGACTCGTTTCATTCACTTTACAAATACAATATATGAATTTAAATACAAGAACTTATACATGCACAAGCATAAAATCTAGGTTATCAATGCAAAAGCATAAAATCACTTTAGAAAACTCTTTGAAAGTGCACTCACCTTATTTGGCTTTGATTCATGCTTCAAATTTGATTTCCTAGCTTAGGGATGCTTGATTGATGGATTAGAAGCCTAAAAATGAGGTGAACCAACTTTGATCATCATCTTTCTTGACTTGGCCGAACACACACCTCACTTTGTCACGTTTTCTCTCTTTTCTCTTTGGTCTCTCACTTTGTGCTTGTGTTTGGCGAGAATTGCTTCAAAATTGACTAAGTCTTCCTTTTATATAATAATAACAATTCCATAAATGCCCATCTTGTCCCTTAAATAATTGACTTATGGCACTTAAGTCTTGTTTATTTCATCTTGACCCATGTCATGTAAACTTCTTTCAATTTAGTCCATAGGTCCTTAATGTTTCTTTGAAAAATTACTTTATTGTCCTTAACTCCAATGGAAATGACTAAAATGGCCCTTCTTGGAACTTGTTTTAAAATCATATTCCATGACTTTTATCAATTTCTTTACATAATTTAAAGACTTGAATTTGGCATTAGTCACTTGATTCTTAATCTCCTTCATCTCTTTATTGAACTCTTAAAAGATTTGCTTATCTCACTCTATGCTCTCGACTTATCTTGGTTACTTCTACTTATCTAGTCATGTATGCGAATGAGGGTTTACACTTTCTATCTAGAAGTGCTACATTTTTTACATTCTTCATGATGCTCTAATTCTTTTCTAAACAAACAACAATCATTGATGCATGTGTAGATTTTTTCATACCCTAAATCAAACACTTGAAGTAACTTTTTTGTTGAATACAATGATTCTAGTAAAACATTATCTGGATATTGATCTGCATTAAAATTACTAAACTTTGAATACCCAAATAAAAAAGTCAATCAATACCCTAAAAATTAAATTACATAAACGTTTTTTTCACTTTTCATACACAGTTCACTCAATCAAATCACTTGACTTTTATTTGTAGTGGACCAACAAGATAGAAATCAATTACAAATATGTATATTGATCTAATATGTATATAAAAAAACAAGTTCAACTAAATTAAGATTATATGGATACTTCTTTAATGTTGTAGGGTCTACATTTTACAATGACATTAACCATAAAAGCATATATTATACATACATAATAATAATGTATAATATATATATATATTGCAATCATCTTACATATTACTCATCATTCTTAACCATACAAACTAGCATATTCACCTATCTTTTACACATAAAACATAAAAAATATCACAACTTTAACCTTCGAAAAACCTTATGCCATCCACCTAATATCAAAAATACACAAAAAGAATGAACCATCACATTCACATACATATTCACCACATCTATATATATTACAATCATCTTATATATAACTTATCATTCTTAACTATACAAATTAGCATATTCACCTATCTTTTACACGCAACATAAAAAATATCACAACTTTAACCTTAAAAAAACCCTCTTCCATTTACCTAATATCAAAAATACGTAAAAAGAACCATCACATTCACATACACATTCACCACATCTAGTAAACAACAAACAAAAGAACCATTATATTCATATACACATTCATCATGCCACATCTAGTAAACAACAAAAGACACCTTCTTTTCAAATTACCAAAATTACACATAATAAAACAACACCCACATGTCAAATAACAAACAAATGGTGGTAATAGATACAAAACCAACAAAACAAAATTACCCCAACAACAATAATATGTTTATGTCAAAAGAATCCAAAATCATAACAATAATAATACATATGATATCTAACAAAATTTATAAAACAAAAAATAAAAATTCACAATGAATTTCAAACAAAAATAAAACAATCAAATCAAAAATAAAACAGAAAAAATACTATAAAAATAAATACTACAAAATTAAATGAAATGTTAAAATAAATGCTACAAAAACAAATCAAACACACCAAAAATTCAAACAAAAATAAAAGAACCAAAATCCAAAATAAAACCACCATTGACATCCAAATCAAATAGATCAAGTGTTTTTCATAAAATTTATACCTTCGTGACAAAAAAATAGCAGAAGAGGAGTACATCGGCGAAGAGGACGACGTTGAATGGTGGAAGAGAATAGAGACGGACAGTGGAAGACCATGGCACAACGGCTGAAAGAGAAGAAAAGAAAAGAAAAATTGAGAAGAAAAGGAAAAAAAAAAAAACAAAGAAGAGAAGAAGAGACTGACGGAAGTAGGAAGAAAAAAAAGAAGAAGAATAATGGAAGAATGAGAACAAGAGGGGAGAAGAAGAACTCAATGGCGAACGGCGACAAACAGCGCAGTGAACGAGTTGCAGCTAGGGTTTAGGAGAGAGAGAATATGAGAGAAAAAAGATGTAGAGAGAGAAGTGAAATGGGAAAAATGATGGGTGTGGTCGGGTTAACACCCATCTTAATATGCTTTTCTATACCGGGCCTTTATGTGTCCGATATAGAAAATATATTCATACTTGGTTGGATCTGGGCTCGGTATGGATAAAAACAATATATATATATATATATATTAATAAAAAAAAAGGGTATCCATATTGGGCCTTTGTCGTCGGTATGGATATCTCGATATTATTAAGCTATTTTGTTGTAGTGTCATTAGATACTAAAGCTTTTATACCATGTAAATTTTTCAAAGAATATATTCTGATTTTTTATCAACTTAACTTCCTAAAAGAGAAAGTTGTTAAGTTATACAACCCTAAACATAGAAACTAACATATATATTCCCATTTGAATGAGAAGTTATCTTTGATAATTTTGGAAACTTGATTTATCAATATTTAATCAAGATAATCTTATAATTATCTTAATTTTGAACCACTCGAACATATTCTATATTTCGTACTCACAAAATGGGACAATGTTCATATTATAGAGTATCATTTAAAAAATTTTAGGTGTAATCACAAAATTATCCAAGCATTCATACAAGCAAATGCATGATGTGACTGATGAACAATCGATAAATGTTAGAGTTTTTCCACTTTGATGTTCAAAATATCAAATACATTGTTCATATTAGCATGTCAAGCAAGTGAGACAATAATATCAATCAACAACCAATCATATCAATAAATTATATCAATCCTTTCATATTCTATAGTTGTCATGTATAAGATTTTAGTTGTTTATCTTATTTTCCTCTTTGGTTTATAAATAGGTTTCATTTTGAATATTGTAAAGTTACAGTGAAATATACAAATTCCTTCATATTTATCAATGTACGGGTGGCAAAACAAGTTGGCGTGTCAAGTTAAGCTGAATTTGATTCGATTCAATTCATTTATGAATTCGACTAACACGACATGAATTCGTTTAAAAAACGGGTCAAGATTTTTGGATTCGACATGAATTCGTTTATAATCGAATGAAATGACACGACAATACTAATTCATTTATTACTTGAATCATAAGAGATCCAAACTCATTAATCTGTCAACCCATCAATTCGTTTAAACCCGTTTAACTCATTTAACACATTTAACCCATTTAACTCATTTAATTCGTTTAACACGTTTAACTCATTTAATCCATTTAACTTGTTTAATCTAAATAATATTTTTAACACAAAAAAAATAAATAATTCACAACTAAAAAACAAATAACATTTTTTCCAAACTCACTCTCTTTTGGTCTAAGAAAAAAAAAATCCCTTTAATTTAAAGACCTAATTCAACACATGATGGAAACAAAGATAACAATCATGAAGGACAATCAGACGATTGGACAACGAGACAATTGAAGGCAATTGAGCTTAATATTGAAGGCTCTAGATGCTAATTGAAGGCAATTGAAATCAAACTGAAGTTAATTGGGTTTTAAATAATTTGAGCTAAGTTTATTTTAATTGTAATGGGTTTTAAATTAAATTAGTTTATTTTATTTTAACTAATGTTATTTGGGTTGAAATATTTAATTTAATTTATGCCCATGGGTGTGTTTAGTTGAGTCCAGCTGTTAGGAGACTAGGGTTTTATGCTAAGTTTTATTTCTTTGCCTATAAAACAGCTTGTAAACCCTAAGAAAACATATGATGAATGAACATGCAACCAATTATGTTTAATTGAGAGATTTGTTTCTCTTTTGTTCATTGTTGAACATGTGATCTTATCAAGCTATGCCTGTGGCGATCGAAACCATGACTTATCTTCCACCTTCTCATCTATATATTGAGAGTGGAGTCAATATCATTCTTGTGATAGTTTTGGTTATTGATTATCATATATTCAATGGGTCAAAATTCTTTATAATTTTGGTTCTTGAATGATATAATCAATGCGTCAAAGTTTTTGTTATAAACCTGTTTTAATCTTTCTTGGGGTTGTGTTTCAATTTGATTATAGGTGTCGTATCGATATATACGGGGTTTGCATCAACACATTTGAAAACCAGCACATTAAATCAACTATGTAATTCCATATCATCCACATTTAAGAACCACAACAAAATAAAATCATGCTCAAACCCAATCCAAATCCATACAAATCCACAAAAATTAAAATTACATCATATAACATTCTCCAATATAAAACTTTGTAATTTAAAATTTTCCCTCTTTGATTTTAAGGGTACCTCCAAACTACACAAAAATCATAAGAAAAACAACATTAGATATCTAAATTTATAATGTTAAAGTTTAGAAGTATAATTAAGAGAAGTTACCACTAAGTGAAAGAATTTGGAGTTGAACTTCCCACCTTTTCAACCTCATCTTCGAGATCAACGTTATCGTCTTCAAAGCCAACACTTAAGTCCATATGTGAGAACCAATTGACCATGAAAACATATTACGTTACACTAAAAATATGTATACCATTAAGCTAGGATCACTGTCAAACATACATCATATTAATAAACAAATGTACATCACATTAAGAAACATCCCTACTATCATGAGGCATGTCTGGGTTCGAACAAAACATTTTCAACTTTATAAGACACTATGTTTCATAGTTATCAATGATAGAAGTGCACAACAATAAGGAAAATTTAATAGTACATGTAATTAAAAGTACAGTCTTTTTGAAAACAATAATATGGTAATTAGACATATCAATCAAAACTTATAGCTAAAGTATAACAGATAAGAGCAGGAGGCTGTTTGGCTTTGAATTCACAATGTAAAAGACTATATAGACACACCAGTACATCAAATGTGAAATAGACATAAATCCTGATATCCTAGTAACCAACAATCTTAATATGAAATAGACATAACCAATAGCACACCACAATCATCTGAAAACACCAAATAGGCATACCACATCTACATGCAAAAGCTAAACACAAAAATTAACACTCAAATGATAGCATAAAAATAAATAATATCATTAAACCACATATTAATGTAAAAATTCAGAACAATAAAATTATAATATAACATAAAATTGCTAAAATTAATAAAATTAGTGTAGACCACTTGAAAACAAGAATTGAAATATAGAAAACACAAAAAAAAAAAAAAAAATGAAAGAGAATGACACTTGAAGCTAGTCAAGACCGTTTTGGGAGACAGAGGTCATTTTGTGGTGACATCGGCTGCTGATCCGATTTGATCCAATCTGGAGGTGAAGATGGTGGAGCCATGGAAAAGGGGTGACCGTGCGTGAGGGAGAAGTCGAGAAGAGGCAATGATTCAGTAAGGCGATGACCGTGCATGATAGCGTGAGGGAGAAGCCGAGAAGAGGTAGCGATCCAGTAAGGCAATGACCGTGCATGACAGCGTAAGGGGGAAGCCGAGAAGGGGTGGATTCAGTGGAAGAATGGGTGGTGTGGGTTAATGGGTATGGCTGCCGAAAACTCAAAATGAATTTAAAAGGGCCAAATGGGTTAGGTTTAGGGTTTGTTAAATGTGTGTGTGTGTGTGTGTGTGTACATATATATATATGTATAATTACACACTAACCCCTATAACATGATAATATTACACTTTTGTCTCTAATTTAATCATGTCAACCCACGATTTGTTTAACCAAACTCAATTTGATTCGTTTAATAAACAGATTAAGCGAGTTGACATGATTATGACATGAATTCATTTAACTCAAACCCACACCCATTTATTTTTTGCGAATTCGTGTCGACCTACCGTATCGTGACCTGTATTATTACCCTTATTTATCACGGTATCAGAGCCTTTAGTTCTCTAATTTTCACTGTCCTAAATCTGTTATCACTCTCTTCACTGTGTCTACTATTTGCACACCATGGCTATCCTCACATCTTTCCATCGCGTGTACCATCTCTGTATCATAATCTGTTCAGTTGCATCACAATCTGCCATTGGTCCCCATCACAATTAGTTTCACATTCTATAATTGGTCACCACTTGTCTCTGTCTGCCGCATCACAATTGGTTTCACCATTGCTATAATACCATCACTGTCCAACCATCCCTGCCACACCATCATAATCACTATAAGAAATTTCCTCTTTAGCAATGTAATTTTTTGCTACATAAAAAATGTCTCATTAAAACCGATATTTGGTGACCCTTATAAGTATTATGTGGTTAAATACATGTCATAAAAGTGACACATAAATTTCTAAATTTCTATATTTTTTGACACATATATAGATTTTTGGATACTCCTTCTTGTTGCTGTTATGACATCGCATATATTGTCTCGTTATATGTACTAAATCTTGCTAAAGGTCTACTTTTAGTGAGACATATTAATAGGTGTAACAACGATGTCACTAAAATTATAATTGTTTAAATGATAGGTGAAAGAAATCCATTTATATTATGTTATAATATATTTTAATATAAAAATTACATATATAATTGCATTTAGGTAATTTTGGGTAAATAAAAATTGTTTTTGATTAATAAATAAATTTAATATTTTATTAATTTGTAATTTGCCTTTATGAGAAAAAAAATCATTTTTTTTGGTTAAAATTTAAGTTGAAGATTACATTTGACACAATTAAATTTTAATAAGCGCTAAAAATTTAAAAGTTAGAATTGAAAGTGGTGAAGTTAACTAAATTATACACAATTTCAAAATTTTTAAAACTATTTTAAAATTTGTTAATATTTTTCTAATTTATTTAAGGATACATTTTCTTATATTAATGTTAAATTTATAGTTCTATTATTTTTTAAAGAAATTTATAATACCATTAATAATTAAGATATCTCCACTTTATAGTATGTTTTAAGAAATGTACATTTTTTATTGTATGTTGATTATCGGATGTATTATTATTTATTATTAACTATGTGAAAAAGCAAAATAATAGAACATATATGGGAAGTGGTCAAGTCCAAATTAAAAACAAAAAAAAGAAACAAGTTGGTGTCGTGTTTATTTCTTTTTTTCAAACTGGCTCCATGTTTACTATTCTTAAGTTAAATCATATTGTGGCGTGTCATGTTTACTTCTTTTTTTAACAAGTTGATGTTAGTCTTAATAAGTTGATATTAGTCTTCTTTTTTTTTTCAGCTATTATACAGATTACTAATTTTATTACTGCTTGTTTATCCTTTAAAGGTACTGACTTATTTCTTTTTTTATTGCATTGTACAGCTTTTGCTACTTCCTTGAAGTTCATCCAGTTTCAGTCATCTCTTCTATTTCATCATTTAGTATGTTGCTTGATGTAATTCTTTTTCTTGACAGATAGAAGATTTTCTATTGGATTTGATCTGTATTACTTTGTATTGAATTTAATTCAACTAATTTGATTTGTCTTTTGTTTTTGTCATAATTAAGTATTTGGTTTGTAGTCTTTTACAAAGTAATATATTGGGTTCTATTTAGGTTGTGTAGATATTGATCTTTATATCAGATTTATGGGGTCTCAGGATTTTTTTTTTTTTTTTTTAATGAAATTTTAATGTTTAGATGCATTTGACGATTTTAACCTTTTTTGTTGTTGTTGTTGTGCATATGATGAGGATTTTGGTTTCGGGCATATGAGCTTTAAATCTAATTTTGTAGTGTGAAGGTGATACGTAATTGTTTGAAAAGATTTGATTATCATCTTGTTTTGTCCAATCGGCTGTGGTGATGTAAGTAGATGTTATTGATTTAAAATTTTTAACTAACATTATTGACAGACTTTAGGATTATAAATTAACAAGATATTTCACAGATTAGATGGCTCCAGGGCGTCATTTGTATGCAACAGCCATGTCAGATTCATCTGATGCCGATGCCAATACTGAACTGTTAATGCAAATTCTAAAGGACCTAAAAGAAAAGGACGTGGAGTGACTCGTAGACTTGAAGTGGACAAAATTGTCCAATCAAGTGGAAGAATACATATTACATTTACACCGGAGCAAAAAGAGCATATACGTGAAAATGCAAGTAATTTTTCTAATGAAATGGGTATTTTAGTCTGTCAATTTGCCCACTACAAGTGAAAGATTGGAGCCACATGCCTGACGCTGATAAAAAAAATTATTTAGACATTGGTAAGTACATTGTTTTTTTTTTTTTTTTAATAATTCAATTTATTAATTTAATTAATTAGTTTGTATACAATTTTATTACTTTATCTAACATCCATTTAATGTGGTACTTTATTTTATGGGAGCTTTCGACTTTTTACTAAAACCAAAAGGAAAATTTTGTTTTACCCACTTTTTTATATAAATTTGTTTTTAGCGTCTCAAATAAAATATTTTCCTCTTATATCCAAATTTTTCAAAATACTCTCAATTCAAAAAAAAGGGGGGTTTTAAATCTACTTAAAAACCAGTAACTTAAAAACCGATACAAATTTTTAAATCTACTTAAAAGTTGATATCGGTTTTTAAATCTCTTTAAGAATCTAAGTGAACTTAAAAATCGATTCTACTCAATCGTCGCCTGACGTTGCATCTCATCAGAAATCTCAATTTTTAAGCTAAATCCAACCAAATCTAACCTTTAACATAAATACTCAAAATGCAAAACACAAAAAACTCTAAAAATCACCCAAAAAAAAAAAAAAAAACTAAAAAGATCCCAACAAAACTTAAATAATCAACAAATGACACCAAATATCTCATACCATGAGTAATGAAGGAGGAAAATAAGGTATGCAGGGACAATTTGGGTAATTTGGATATAGAATGCAATTAATTTATTTAAGGGGTTAAAAACAAATTTTTTTAAAAAAGTTGGTAAAAAGAAATTTTTATTTCCAAGAATGGTCATTTTTTATAATTTCCACTTATTTTAGGCCAAATTTGATGTTGACTTATCATTTCCGCAGGTGTACCAATATGTTAATTCGACAATACGAAAGTTATGCAGCAACAATCGTAGTAAAATGCATGCGCATTTCAAGTCATTTCCAAAGTTAGAGACTGCAAAAACAAATCCATATAAAAATGTCTCAAAAGAAGATTGAGAGTGGTTACGCGATAATCATTTCAGCAGTGCTGAGTTTTGGGTATTGTTTTAATATTTTTAAAAATGTTTGAGATCATGTTTGTGCTTAATTAATATTTACTTATTATAGATTGAATTATTTTTACATGATTCTTGTTGGTTTCATGTTTGTTTGTCAAAGTAGCTTTATTTATTGTTGGATTATTGGGTTGTTGGGTCGGGTCCATCCAAGATGATCCAAACCCATAACCCGATCCAAATCTATTTGAATTGGATAACATCGAATAACCGCTGGCGGTTATTGGCGGTTACTGGCAGTTATCAGAAAATAACCGTCACCTCTATAAATACTTGAGGTATTTCATTTGTTGAAAGGATGATGGAAAATCAATTACAGAAACTTTACATACACATCATACTACACATATGAGAGAAAAGAGAAAACAAATAGCAAGACAAATTACACTGTGATTTGAGGTTCCTTTCCGACTATGTGATTGGAATCCGACCAGTTGAACAATCTAGGATCTAAGGCAATTTTCGCTGCGTAGAAACGGGTACGCTTTCGGTTTCCGTTTTACTGTTTTATTGAATTTATATAATGCTATGAATTCTTTCATTGGTATCAGAGCACTGTTAGGATTGTTTGCTGGTACTAATATATGATCAATTGCCATGAAACTTGATTTTTGGGTTGAAAACTAAGATATATAAACAAGAACCCCTAAACTTACATGCATGATATCTCCCTTGTTAGACTTCTGTTTTATGTGATTCAAATTTTATAAGAAACTAGACTTTAAGATGAATCATTAGCAATTTGAATCACAAAATTTCGTTGTAAAACAAATGAGAACGAATCAAAACAAGTTTGGGATTAAAATCTGGAGAAAATATGGGTCGCGGAAAAAATCAAATGGGCCCGTGTATTTAAAATCTGGAGAAAGTACGGGTCGCGGAAAAAATCAAATGGGCGCGTGTAATACACACGCCATGCAGGCGCATGACGCACTAGGCGGAACAGACTCAACCCACGCAGGCGCCATGTTGCACCACATCAGCGCCACGCATGTTGACACGTAGGTAATTGCACCGACACGTGGCGTGCATTGGGTGGTTGGAGTGCAACGCGGGCAACACGCCTATGAACGACAGCGGTAACGCCACGTGGCGCACCTTGACTGGCTGAATGATGACGCGTGGACAGTTGCATGTGCGCCACATGGTGCATTGTGGACCGTTAAGATCTCGACGCGTGGAAAGCTGATGTTGAGACACGTGTGGCTAGCAGAACGTGACACGTGGTCACTTGTGCGAACGACATATGTCGCCGGTTGACTTAGAAAACACGTTGCCCAATCCAAGAGCGACATGTGTCCCATTGTAGAGCAACGCGTGTATCACAGTGCGAGACGTGTGTCGCGAGTGGAATGTGACACGTGGCGGATACGTCGATGTGCAACAGGGAGGCGCGTGCTGCAACGAGACAACGAGTGGCAGGTGTTTCAAAGCATGGTCAACGTTTAGCAGCGCGTGAACGCCACACGCCGCCGTCGACGATCGCCTCCGGCGATATTTCCGATGAAAATATATATATATATATTTCTGCTCCTCTTCTCATCCCAATTAATTATTCACTTGAATTGTGAGCGAAATTATATTATTTTGTTGATTTCACTCTATAGGGAGTTAATTTTAAAAATCTTTTAGTTTTTAAATTAAATTTTATTTAACCTAAAATTGTCATATATGTATAGATGTATGTTTTAGGTTATGCCATGCAATTTTATAGGGATTAGGTCAACTCATTTTGACGATGAATTATCTGATGACGTGATTATGATCATTGTCCTATCAGATGACGAGGAGATTACTGATATCTCAAATATTGACCAGTACCTTGAGATTATATAAATCTCAGATGATAAGTAGGATCCTGAGATCATAAAAATCTTGGACAATAAAATGTTAGAGATCATAAAGATCTTTAATAATGAGATGTCGAAATAAAAAAAATAAAAAGAAAAAAAAAAAGATCTCAAAGAAGTTATTCAAATTGTGGGTGTCCTAAAATCTTTTAGAGAATGATATTAGGACTGCTTTACGCAAACACTTACATATATGGTTTAGTGAATATTTGGAAATTGGATGATGATGGGTAGCTTGACTATTTTTTCGATTTCTATCCAAAGATTATTTTTATCATAAATATGAGTGTATAGTTGCTGCCATATTTTTAGTGAAATGATAGTGGATGTGCTAGTATAGACGTAAATAGATATAGATCAAAAGTCTCTAAGTAGAATAAATGTCATTTGAGAAAATGACATGTGCTTCGATAATAATAATTGCTGAATTAAATAAAGGTGACAAATTAAATAGTGATAACTATGATATTTGACACCGTAAAATTTAGTATATCTTATAGGAGTAAGAAACCCTCGAAACTGTAATCAATACCATGATCAAACCCAAACATGGTACTTTTGCTCAATATCGACAAGATGTTGAGGCTTATCAAGCATTTTTAAGATAAAGAACAACATTACTCGTATAACGATGTTGTCTTGCATGGTCGATAACCACATATGTGCGTACGAAGAATATAGATGGCACTAGATATTTGACTAACTTTGAAAGGCAAATGTGGTGGGACATCAACTGCTAAGCTAAGGAGATTCACAATCAAGTTTGATATTTATCAGAAATGTTGGGATTACAACCTAATGCAGCATCTGTGAGATAAGTCAAACATGATACATGAGTTGAAATCCGTAGGTCATGCCTTAACTAGTGAGCAGTAAGTATAAGTGGTAATCTGATCCCTCCCAAATAATTGGAAAAACATAATAAATCAACATGACCAACAATGATAGCATCATGTCGTTTGATGATATCTCACGTCATGTTAAACTCAAAGATGAGCGCCTAGAGGCGGCTAATACTTCAAGTTAGCTTTATTTGGTTAAGTCCAATATGCGTAAAGGTTTAGGCTTTAAGCGCAAGAAGGGAGGAAGAAATATAAGTTGGAAGAAAGGGAAAGAGAATCCCAAATCCAACATGGTTGAGATCGGAAAACACAAGAAGGGTAAGCATGATAGTGCAAGGAAGGACAAGACTTAGTTAAAATATTTCAATTGTGGCAAAATGGGTTATTTCACTCGTGAATGCACTGAGCATAAGAAAGAGACTTAAGAGCCACGAACTACGTAGCTAGAGACAAATGAGCATTTGTAGAGTACCGTCGGATCTACCGACAAACAAAATGGATCTATATGGGGAACAACTTAAAATGTATTTGCACCTACAAAGTGATTCTACGAGGTGGTCAAATGTTGTATCTCTATGATATCCTATATGCTCCGAAGATTCGACTGAATCTTGTCCCTATAATTGTCCTTCTAGGTTTAGGATATAGTTTAACTTTTCATAGCAACTATTTAAGGATTCATCTAAATTCAGTGAGATTAGACACCGAATATCTAATGGATGGTTTTATCATATTAAATACTAAATTTAATGATACTATTAATGCGATGATTGTTTTGCATTAATCACTTTTATTGATGTTGCCAATATTGATGTTCATACTTGGCATGCTAGACTAAGGCATATGGGCCAGAATCAAATGAATATATTGTTTAAAGAGGGATTTTAAGATTCCCTCAATAAGATAGATTTGTCTTTATGTAAAAGTTGTCTAGTAGAAAAACAACTAGAAAACCATCTGGAAAAGAAATTGAGGCTGAGAATCAATTATAGTTAATTCATTCTGATATCTGTGGACCAATAAATATGAGAGCTAGAAATTATAGCAATCATAGATGATTACATATTTTGGTCATATCTATCTGGTCTCCCATAAATCTGAAGTATTAGATTGGTTTAGAATGTATCTAAATTTGGTGGAGAATCAGTTAGATAGAACTATTAAGGTCTTGCGGACTGACCGAGGATAAGATATCTTTCTGAATAATTTGAGACATTATGTCATGAGAAATGTATTGATATACAGTTGACCAATCCTAGGATTTCGCAACAAAATGGTGTAGCGGAAAGAAGGAATAAAACATTATTAGAGATTGTAAGATCTATGATTGCACAAGCAAACCTCTCAGTATCTTACTGGGAGATGCGCTATTAATAGTTGCTTACATTCTGAATAAGGTCACCATCAAATCAGTAACTTCCATACCCTATGAATTATAGACAGGTAGGAAACCTAAACTTACTTATATGCGACCATAGGGGTGCACATGATATATGCATATTTTTTTTTTTTCAATAAATATGAAAAGTTGAGTGCTAGAGGAAATAAGTGTATCTTTATAAGATACTCCGAGCACTTAAAGGGATATGTACTCATAGGAGAAAACTCAAATGGAAGAGTTATTGAATTAGAGTCACTAGATGTGAACTTCTTAAAGAATGAATTTTCTAGTAAAGGTGAGATTGAAAAAGAATTTCAATGTTACGAGTTGAATGATTCGGATGATGTTCCATATCCGAACACTCAACTAGAGGAAGATAGAGAATTGTTTAAATACTTTATTCCTAGTGGGAGTGACAGAACTATTGGAATAGCTTATTTATCTGTTTCCAGTGGGAGCGAAGGGACTAACAAGTTAGTACCCTCAAATAAGTCAACTCATAGAAGTAACTGCAAGGCTATTCCTCATCGTCGATTTGAGATTAAGGGGAAGCGTTTATGCTTGTTTCACATAATAATGATGAGCTAAAGAATGTGAATGAGGCTCTCAATTCACCTGTTAGAGATTTTTAGATTAAAGTCATACAATAAGAGATGAAGTTAATAGAGTACAACCATGTCTAGGACTTGGTTAAATTATCGTCTGATTGGAAATCCATTGGAAACAAATGGGTTCTCTACATCAAGTGTAAGGAAAACGGCTCAATAGACAGATATAAGGCGAGGTTAGTAGCAAAAAAAGATATACTCAAAAGAAAAGTATAGACTATTAAGAAACCTTCTCCCTTATGGTAAGGTTTGCTTCCACCCGCTTTATATTAGCTATCGTCACACATATGAACCTGAAATTGCATCAGATGGATGTAAAGATAACATTTCTCAATAGAGAACTAGAGGAAGAAATTTACATGGAGCAGCCAGTGAATTTTGTTTCGAATAGGTCAAGAGCTGAAAGTATGTAAGCTCATGAGATTGATCTATGACTAGAAACAATTCTTGAAACAATTCTTCAGATAATGGTATCTCCATTTCTATGAGGTGATTATGTCCTATGGATTTCAGATGACCAAAAAGGATCGTTGTATGTATATTAAGCTGGTAAAAGATAAGTTAATAATACTATCTTTACACATGGACGATATTCTTTTGGCTGAAAATGACAATGAGTTTAAAGCAACCATAAATTGATGGTTATTCTCAACTTTTGAGATAAAATATATGAGAGATGTTACCTATATTTTAGGAGTTAAAATCAATAGAGATCGTTTAAAGAGAATTCTGGCTTCGTCACAAGAGCCATACATCAAAAGATTCTCGAACGATTCTATACGGCTGATTGTAAGCCTATGGGTAATCTCATCTCAAAGTGGTCAAACTCTTTGTCATGAAATATGCCCCAAGACTCCATAAAAGCGTGAAAGAATTGAAAGAATCCTTATTCTAGTACCATCGAAAGTCTCATGCATGTTATAATGTGTACGAGACTTGATATTTGCTATGTAGTTGGACTGATTAGTAAATATCAATCTAATCCTGGACAGAAATATTAGATTGTTGTCAAAAGAATTTTAGAAAGGGACTACTGATTACTCCTTGTATTATCAAGGTGATAATATGGATTTAATTGGGTATCTAAATGCTGATAGCAGAGGTGATTTAGATAAGCAAAAGTCTACATCTGGTTATGCATTTTGTGCTCAACCAAAGTGCTATCTCTTGGAGCAACAAGAAGTTATCATACATTACGCTGTCCACCATAGAAGTTGTATTCACAGCATGTTCAGCTATGAGAGCTAGAAATTATAGCAATCATTACGCTGACCAATAAATATGAGAGCTAGAAATTATAGCAATCATAGATGATTACATATTTTGGTCATATCTATCTGGTCTCCCATAAATCTGAAGTATTAGATTGGTTTAGAATGTATCTAAATTTGGTGGAGAATTAGTTAGATAGAACTATTAAGGTCTTGCGGACTGACCGAGGATAAGATATCTTTCTGAATAATTTGAGACATTATGTCATGAGAAATGTATTGATATACAGTTGACCAATCCTAGGATTTCGCAACAAAATGGTGTAGCGGAAAGAATGAATAAAACATTATTAGAGATTGTAAGATCTATGATTGCACAAGCAAACCTCTCAGTATCTTACTGGGAGATGCGCTATTAATAGTTGCTTACATTCTGAATAAGGTCACCATCAAATCAGTAACTTCCATACCCTATGAATTATAGACAGGTAGGAAACCTAAACTTACTTATATGCGACCATAGGGGTGCACATGATATATGCATATTTTTTTTTTTTCAATAAATATGAAAAGTTGAGTGCTAGAGGAAATAAGTGTATCTTTATAAGATACTCCGAGCACTTAAAGGGATATGTACTCATAGGAGAAAACTCAAATGGAAGAGTTATTGAATTAGAGTCACTAGATGTGAACTTCTTAAAGAATGAATTTTCTAGTAAAGGTGAGATTGAAAAAGAATTTCAATGTTACGAGTTGAATGATTCGGATGATGTTCCATATCCGAACACTCAACTAGAGGAAGATAGAGAATTGTTTAAATACTTTATTCCTAGTGGGAGTGACAGAACTATTGGAATAGCTTATTTATCTGTTTCCAGTGGGAGCGAAGGGACTAACAAGTTAGTACCCTCAAATAAATCAACTCATAGAAGTAACTGCAAGGCTATTCCTCATCGTCGATTTGAGATTAAGGGGAAGCGTTTATGCTTGTTTCACATAATAATGATGAGCTAAAGAATGTGAATGAGGCTCTCAATTCACCTGCTAGAGATTTTTAGATTAAAGCCATACAATAAGAGATGAAGTTAATAGAGTACAACCATGTCTAGGACTTGGTTAAATTATCGTCTGATTGGAAATCCATTGGAAACAAATGGGTTCTCTACATCAAGTGTAAGAAAAACGGCTCAATAGAGAGATATAAGGCGAGGTTAGTAGCAAAAAAAGATATACTCAAAAGAAAAGTATAGACTATTAAGAAACCTTCTCCCTTATGGTAAGGTTTGCTTCCACCCGCTTTATATTAGCTATCGTCACACATATGAACCTGAAATTGCATCAGATGGATGTAAAGATAACATTTCTCAATAGAGAACTAGAGGAAGAAATTTACATGGAGCAGCCAGTGAATTTTGTTTCGAATAGGTCAAGAGCTGAAAGTATGTAAGCTCATGAGATTGATCTATGACTAGAAACAATTCTTGAAACAATTCTTCAGATAATGGTATCTCCATTTCTATGAGGTGATTATGTCCTATGGATTTCAGATGACCAAAAAGGATCGTTGTATGTATATTAAGCTGGTAAAAGATAAGTTAATAATACTATCTTTACACATGGACGATATTCTTTTGGCTGAAAATGACAATGAGTTTAAAGCAACCATAAATTGATGGTTATTCTCAACTTTTGAGATAAAATATATGAGAGATGTTACCTATATTTTAGGAGTTAAAATCAATAGAGATCGTTTAAAGAGAATTCTGGCTTCGTCACAAGAGCCATACATCAAAAGATTCTCGAACGATTCTATACGGCTGATTGTAAGCCTATGGGTAATCTCATCTCAAAGTGGTCAAACTCTTTGTCATGAAATATGCCCCAAGACTCCATAAAAGCGTGAAAGAATTGAAAGAATCCTTATTCTAGTACCATCGAAAGTCTCATGCATGTTATAATGTGTACGAGACTTGATATTTGCTATGTAGTTGGACTGATTAGTAAATATCAATCTAATCCTGGACAGAAATATTAGATTGCTGTCGAAAGAATTTTAGAAAGGGACTACTGATTACTCCTTGTATTATCAAGGTGATAATATGGATTTAATTGGGTATCTAAATGCTGATAGCAGAGGTGATTTAGATAAGCAAAAGTCTACATCTGGTTATGCATTTTGTGCTCAACCAAAGTGCTATCTCTTGGAGCAACAAGAAGCTATCATACATTACGCTGTCCACCATAGAAGCTGTATTCACAGCATGTTCAGCTATGAGAGCTAGAAATTATAGCAATCATTACGCTAACCAATAAATATGAGAGCTAGAAATTATAGCAATCATAGATGATTACATATTTTGGTCATATCTATCTGGTCTCCCATAAATCTGAAGTATTAGATTGGTTTAGAATGTATCTAAATTTGGTGGAGAATCAGTTAGATAGAACTATTAAGGTCTTGCGGACTGACCGAGGATAAGATATCTTTCTGAATAATTTGAGACATTATGTCATGAGAAATGTATTGATATACAGTTGACCAATCCTAGGATTTCGCAACCAAATGGTGTAGCGGAAAGAATGAATAAAACATTATTAGAGATTGTAAGATCTATGATTGCACAAGCAAACCTCTCAGTATCTTACTGGGAGATGCGCTATTAATAGTTGCTTACATTCTGAATAAGGTCACCATCAAATCAGTAACTTCCATACCCTATGAATTATAGACAGGTAAGAAACCTAAACTTACTTATATGCGACCATAAGGGTGCACATGATATATGCATATTTTTTTTTTTTCAATAAATATGAAAAGTTGAGTGCTAGAGGAAATAAGTGTATCTTTATAAGATACTCCGAGCACTTAAAGGGATATGTACTCATAGGAGAAAACTCAAATGGAAGAGTTATTGAATTAGAGTCACTAGATGTGAACTTCTTAAAGAATGAATTTTCTAGTAAAGGTGAGATTGAAAAAGAATTTCAATGTTACGAGTTGAATGATTCGGATGATGTTCCATATCCGAACACTCAACTAGAGGAAGATAGAGAATTGTTTAAATACTTTATTCCTAGTGGGAGTGACAGAACTATTGGAATAGCTTATTTATCTGTTTCCAGTGGGAGCGAAGGGATTAACAAGTTAGTACCCTCAAATAAATCAACTCATAGAAGTAACTGCAAGGCTATTCCTCATCGTCGATTTGAGATTAAGGGGAAGCGTTTATGCTTGTTTCACATAATAATGATGAGCTAAAGAATGTGAATGAGGCTCTCAATTCACCTGCTAGAGATTTTTAGATTAAAGCCATACAATAAGAGATGAAGTTAATAGAGTACAACCATGTCTAGGACTTGGTTAAATTATCGTCTGATTGGAAATCCATTGGAAACAAATGGGTTCTCTACATCAAGTGTAAGGAAAACGGCTCAATAGAGAGATATAAGGCGAGGTTAGTAGCAAAAAAAGATATACTCAAAAGAAAAGTATAGACTATTAAGAAACCTTCTCCCTTATGGTAAGGTTTGCTTCCACCCGCTTTATATTAGCTATCGTCACACATATGAACCTGAAATTGCATCAGATGGATGTAAAGATAACATTTCTCAATAGAGAACTAAAGGAAGAAATTTACATGGAGCAGCCAGTGAATTTTGTTTCGAATAGGTCAAGAGCTGAAAGTATGTAAGCTCATGAGATTGATCTATGACTAGAAACAATTCTTGAAACAATTCTTCAGATAATGGTATCTCCATTTCTATGAGGTGATTATGTCCTATGGATTTCAGATGACCAAAGAGGATCGTTGTATGTATATTAAGCTGGTAAAAGATAAGTTAATAATACTATCTTTACACATGGACGATATTCTTTTGACTAAAAATGACAATGAGTTTAAAGCAACCATAAATTGATGGTTATTCTCAACTTTTGAGATAAAATATATGAGAGATGTTACCTATATTTTAGGAGTTAAAATCAATAGAGATTGTTTAAAGAGAATTCTGGCTTCGTCACAAGAGCCATACATCAAAAGATTCTCGAACGATTCTATACGGCTGATTGTAAGCCTATGGGTAATCTCATCTCAAAGTGGTCAAACTCTTTGTCATGAAATATGCCCCAAGACTCCATAAAAGCGTGAAAGAATTGAAAGAATCCTTATTCTAGTACCATCGAAAGTCTCATGCATGTTATAATGTGTACGAGACTTGATATTTGCTATGTAGTTGGACTGATTAGTAAATATCAATCTAATCCTGGACAGAAATATTAGATTGCTGTCAAAAGAATTTTAGAAAGGGACTACTGATTACTCCTTGTATTATCAAGGTGATAATATGGATTTAATTGGGTAATGCTGATAGCAAAGGTGATTTAGATGAGCAAAAGTCTACATCTGGTTATGCATTTTGTGCTCAACCAAAGTGCTATCTCTTGGAGCAACAAGAAGCTATCATACATTACGCTGTCCACCATAGAAGCTGTATTCACAGCATGTTCAGCTACAGTCTAGGAAGCAGTCTGGCTCAAGAGATTCTTGAAGAATCTAAATTCGAAATTAATGTGAAAAAGTCAGTTACTGCATATTGTGATAGTTAGACAGTAATTGTCTATACTAAAGATACAAAATGTCACAGTAAATCGAAGCACATAGAGACTAAGTACAATTTCATCAGGGATAAAATAATAAAAATAATGTAACAATTTAGTATGCATCTACACATGAGATGGTATTGGATCCACTCACAAAAGCTGACAAGAGATATATTTATATCACTTACTAGATCTTTAAGTTTGGGTAGATTGTGATGTTATAATTGTTACATTAAGTTATATCTGTTTTATGATTAGAAACGTCATTTTGGTTATATAAAGCTAGCACATATTCATTTCACATAGATTATATATGAAAGTATGTCGTCAGGTTTTGAGATTGGTATTCTTACACGTACAATCGTCTTGCTTGCTAGGAAAGCAAGCTAAGATGAAACATATATATTTTTAGAGAATAAAAAATGAAGTTGTTCTCTTAAAGGCTTGAAATATATGAAATGTCGCCTTGACTGTAGTCAATATGAGGTTCTACCAAAAATTAATTATTGAACTGCTCATGATGTATCCTCACCATCATGAGAACCTGATTAAGCTGGATGTAAGTTTCTCGATCATAGGTGCCGAAAGGGCAAGCTTTGAACTAAGATCTGTACAGTGAATAATCTCAATATAAAAGACATACGCGTCCTTATTAAAGGATAAGATTCACTATAACATGCGTTTCATACCACGTGTGCTTATTGTGGCCGACATGGAAAATGAGTGAATTTATCCCTGATTCCTCATTGTGTAAGTTCCATTGAAGTTTATATAAAACTTCTACCTATGTCCTCAATGACTGTTCACTTTGTCTCAAAGTAATGAGGTGATGTTTGTATCATTAGTGTGTCTTCTATGGCTATGATAATGCGGCCCATGGGACATTACTATAATGTCAGTCATTTTTGTTGACCAAGAGACGAAAGTGAGATAGGAAGATTTAATGAATTTTATTATGTTCCTATAGTTACTTGTCGCGACAATTTGTAATTTGGAACTGCAATTGTGATTATATGGAATATTGGAGGATCGAGCATGTTAAGGGATTAAATATGCTCGAGCAAATAAAATTTTATTAAATCTAGGACATAATAATGAACAAATTTACAATATCTTGTACAGAAGTACAATTGAGATTTGAAAGACAAGCCACATTGCATATATTATTGTTCATAGGTCACACGATGTATTTGCCTGTATGAATGCCTGTACTCCTTATCATAAAGGGGTCACCAGTGTTTTCTCTGTGACTTCTATTTGGCTCATCTTGTGTGAGTGGGAGATGTTGGATTATTGGGTTGTTGGGTCGAGTCCACCCAAGATGATCCAAACCCATAACTCGATCCAAATCTATTTGAATTGGATAAGATCGAATAACCGCTGGCAGTTACTGGCGGTTATCAGAAAATAACCGCCACCTCTATAAATACTTGAGGTATTTCATTTATTGAAAGGATAATGGAAAATCAATTCCAGAAACTTTACATACACATCATACTACACATATGAGAGAAAAGAGAAAACAAATGGCAAGACAAATTACACTGTGATTTGAGGTTCCTTTTCGACTATGTGATTGGAATCCGACCAGTTGAACAATCCAGGATCCAGGACAATTTCCGTTACATAGAAACGAGTACGCTTTCGGTTTCCGTTTTACTATTTTATTCAATTTATATAATGCTATGAATTCTTTCATTTATAATTATAAGTATTGTGTTATAAATAAGAATTAAAGATAATTTAGATAAGGGCAATAAAAATGTTATACATAATTTTAATATTTATATATGTTGTGCATACAGATTAAATCCAAAAGAAATTCGAAAAGTTTAAATGATGTTAAAATTAAACATCGTGGAGGTTCAAAATCTATACGTCGAATGTGGAAGAAATGGTAAATTTTGATACTACATTTTTAATTGTAATTGCATATATGTTAGTTAATAAACAATTTTTAAATCAATCAGGAAAAAAAAAAAAAAAAGCCTGAGAAGCAATTTGGCCTGCTTGATGTGTTAAAAAGTACACACTTTTCAGAAGATGATGATTGGAAAAGTAAAGAGGCCAAAGAAAAATATGTAAGCATAAATTTTTCAACTGAAGTTATTTTGTAAATGTTAATACTTTTATATACTTAATTAATTTTTATACATAGGACCAAATGCAAAAGTTAGAAGTGGAATGAACTCCTGAAGGAACACCACTCACAGATGTTGAAATTATTGAGTTTGTCCTTGGATCTAGATCAGCATATATTAGGGGTTCTCGTAAATCACAAAACACATTGATCTCATCTACACCATCATCTGCAACCCAACAAGACGAGACATTTGCCTTAAAAGCAGAGTTGGAGAGTACACAAGAGAAGTTAAATATTGCTCAAGAAAAATTAGAGGCCACAGAAGAATCACAGAAGAATGAGTGAAGAGACCAGAGGAGCTTTTGTTGGGAACAACATAAACAAGTTTATTATGCATAATTGATTATGTCTAAAATTTTATCATTGTGTATTCATGTTGAATTTTATTTGAATGTATTCTTGGATTCTTTATAAATTAATTATTTTAGACATATTCAACTTTCTATGTTTTTGTTTCATGATAAATATGTCATTTACATAACTTTTAAATGATATTTTATAAGTAACATTAAGATTTATGGTTTAAAATATTTTATGAAGATATAAATTTAAATGATTAACTATCAGCTAATGAAATGTGATTTAAAAAAAAAAAAACTATCAGCTAATGAATGGTAATACATAATTATGTTAATGATAATATAAATAATTGTGTCAAATAACAAGTAACTGTGTATGGATTATTATCTTTAATATTCTATAAAAAAAAAATATTTTAATTTCACTAGATTTTTCCTATTTTTATTGTTTTTAATACTTTTGCTTTCGTAATGCTTTGATTTTACAGAATTCATTAATTTTTATTTAATTTTTTAAAACTTTTGATATCAAATTCCACCTGTATAGATGTCTAGAAAAATGCGAGTGCATTTTCACATTTGTAATAATATTTGAGACAATTAATTAGTTTTCTTATATTTTATATAGTAATAATTTAGTTTATTTACATTAGTTTATGTTAACGTTTTATACTGTAGTTAGTTATAACTTGTATCATGTAGAGATATTAAATCTATAAACGTACAAGTAATTTATTATAAATTCATTAAAAACCATTATTTATTTAATTATAATTGAAAAAGAAATTAATTTAATGCTTATGTTGTAACAAACATTTTTTTTTTTATGGCTATATTGTAACAAATATTTATCTGATTTAATATCATACTATCTAATTAATGTATTTATCACTTAGCATTATTTTGCATTAGCATTGTCAATAACTCTTATGTTTAAGTTAGTTAATGAATATGGCACAAAATCATTCCATTTAGTGTCAAAATCAGGATTATATGATTTAGTGATTGAAATTAGCAATAGAGAAATGATACATTTAAATTTAATAATAAATAGGATCTTTTCATTCTATCAAGTAATAATTGTATAATTTATTGAATTATCACATGAAATTAAAATCAATTAATAGACTTTCAAGTTGAATGTAACATGTAACTATGTATAAATTAAGTATTCTTTTAGATAACAAATGTGGTGGAGATGACTCAAACCTGAATCATTAACAGTCCAAATTAGTGCTCTGTGTTATTAGATCATATTGAACGTTATACAATTTGCGTTTTGAATGTGCAATTTTTATATAAATTCCTGTAGTGCTACATATTAAAACTCTATGATTATTATTATTGGTTCGTATTGTTGCTTACTGTTTATATGAGAAATTATGAATTTATAATATTTCATTTTATTATAAATTTTATATAATATTTAAATTTGTATGACAGAATAATAGAAATTAATGTAATTGATTAAATATAAAAATTTTGGATAAATTATGGTGCTATTGATTACAAATCACCGTCTAATTATAATTAAAAAAAAATTAATTTTATCCTTTTTTTTAATTCAATTTTATACTTATTATGATAAACAATTGTCTTTTTTTTTTTTTTTAAACAAACAATTGTCTTATTTATTATCTTAATGTTTGATTAATTTGAATTATTAATGAATGTTAGCACCAATTTGTATTAGTATTTCAAATGACTTTTATGTTTAAATTACTTAATAAGTTTAACACATATTAGAAATATTGATTATAAATGAATATTGATTATAAATTTGGGTTGACTGGAGGGTAAGAGGCTGTTTTAAGTAGGTGCATTTACTCGTGTAATACAGAGAATAGGAGAATTGTTTATGTCATGAGTAAAAGCCTGACTATGTTGTTCTATTGGGGCATGGGAATTTTTGGATGGTCTTGTTCCAGATTACACAATTACTGAATAATGTCAGTAGAAGCAACAAGTAATTGGTGATAAACAATTCTCCAATTACATAATCAGGACATGGTGCATTTACTTGTGTCTTGGAAAATAAAGTTGGATTTTTATTTTTGATGGTCTTGCTCCATATTACACAGTTACTGTATTTAAAAGAAACTATATATACAAAAATCAATTATTAGAATTCAGAAGTTACACTAATTACCTTCCATTTTGTTGATTATGTCGACACGAAAGTTTAAGAAGATTTTGTGATTTTTAAACCTTTCTTCCATACTTAATCATCAAAATACTTGAGCTTACTGTGCAGTGCTTCTGCAAATTAACTCAATCAACCTTTGTAATTAAAACAAGAAAATTAAAAAATCAAGATCAACTAAGTTAACACAAACATTACTTCATCAAATTCAAGAACTAAAAGTAAAATACAAATTGCAGTGAAAAATCAATTCCACACGATGCTAAATAAGTGAGGTTTCATCTTATGTGTATTCATCTTGAACAAGTTATTCTTCAATTCTTAAGACACAAAACCGTCATTATAAAATAAAACAATCCATCCAATTAATTGCCAAATATTTCTTTAAACCACATTCCAAAAAATATAACAAAACAAAACCATTCCAGTCGATCACAAGCATCACGAAGAATTGTAGTCTTCGTTGCAACTGCATTGTGCCGACGCTGTAGTTGGTTAAGCAAGTCAAGCTTTTCATCTAACTACTAGGGGTGGCAAAACGGGTTGGCGTGTCGGGTTGAACTCGATTCGATTCAATTCGTTTATGAATTCGACCAATTCGACACGAATTCGTTTATAAAACGGGTCGATATTTTTGGATTCGATACGAATTCGTTTATAAACGAATAACACAACACGACACGATTAATTCGTTTATTAATAGAATCATAAAGGATCCAAACCCGTTAACCTGTCAACCCGTTAATTCGTTTAACCCGTTTAACTCGTTTAACCTGTTTAATTCGTTTAATTCGTTTAACTTAAATAATATTTTAAATACAAATAAAATAAATAATTCACAACTAACCATCTAATTCAATACATAAAAACCAACATATTAAATTAACTACATAACATTCCATACTATCCATATTTAAAAACCATAACAAAATAAAATCATGCTCCAACTCAATACAAATACAAATCCATACAAATTAAAATTAAACACTATCATTATTCATCACAAAACTTTATAATTTAACTTCTTCCCCCTTTGATTCCAATGGGACCTCCAACCTACACAAAAATCACAAGAAAACAACATTAAGTATCTTTGTTATCAATTGATTAAGTTAAAATAATTAATTTATCCTTCAAGTTAAAATTACAAAACATAATAAAAAAAAAAATCAAATTCCAATAACAACCTTTTAAGAAAAGATAAAGTCAAAAAAGATTATGCTTTGAATTTACTCTTACATTGCACTCGTATAAGAGTCTAGCAAGATTTGATATATTGGTTTAGCTACTCAGCTTATTGACTTATTCTTATGTTTAATTTGAATAAACTAAGCATTCTAGTTACATTAGACACTAAAATTGCTTACCAGTGCACTAAATTGATAGAAACCAAATTAAGTTACAATATATTAGCTAGCACAACTAGCAGCTTCCAAGTTATAATATGTTAATTTCCAGGAAGCATTTGGTTGCATGTATTTTGTACTGTATTTAGACCTCTAATGCCAAATTCAGTATTTGACACTGAAATGAGTTTGAATCCACGAGAAAAAATCAAAATCAAAATTCCAAAATTGGTCTCATTTCATTTTCAGTTTTCACAATGGTGCCATTGACTCTTCAGTGAATTAATAGTTATTCATAGCCAAGATTTTCATTCATTTATATTTAGAATAAATGACTAAAATCTTCAAAATTTTCTGTGTATTTCTAACTTAAAAAAAAAAAATTAAAAAAAAAAAAGATATTGCCTCGAACTAAAGATAAAAACAAAGCTTCAAACAGCATTCATTAATTATGTTGGATCACACATATACTTATAATTTACGATAAACTATACTATTTAAATACTCTATCCAATTATTTTCTAAAAAACAAAGTAAAGTACAAAGTAAGAACCATTCCAAGAGAGTTTCATTCAAGAGGGAAGAACAGGTAAACAATTCTAAGTGAATCCCAAGTTTCTTCGTTTTCTTTTGATAGTTAAGAGAACATCTAATATTTCTTAACTCTAAAAGCTCAACTAGAAACTACTTCTCAGTTCTACGATATTGGTAGTCAAGAAACTCAAGAGATATAAAATCTCTTGGCATAAAGGTAATCAAACTCCTGATCTAGAAACTAGAAATTTCAAGTAAATCCAAACAATGGAATCCACATTAACGGATCCAAGATTATGTTTAGTAGCATAGAATTTGAAGTTTGAAGTCAGAAATGAAGGAAATGGCCTCCAATTTCTTCAAAATCAAAACCTAATACCAAACTCCATATGATTCCACCACCAAACACAATTTCACAAAATCAGAATTCCAATTTGAGCAATCTCAATGATTCCTTCCACAGTATCTAACCATAAAAAGGGGTTTCTTAACCTAACCTTGAAATTAAACAATGATTTTTAACCTATCTTAATCTAACAGAATATAGCAACCGCAAACAAGGTAAGTTAACATTAATTACCTCAAGAAACGCCTTCAAGACCCACAAAAACGCCAACACCAGAACTCCGTTTACAGAGAACCCGACCTTCTGAGACTTGACTGATTTTCAGTCGTGATGTCTTCCATTGGTAGTGGTCTCTTCTCTCAACTATCTTGCAACTCTGTTCGTGTCGGGTGTGGGAGGAGCTGCAGTGTCGTCGGGTGTGGGAGGAGTTGCGGACTGCGGTCGTCGGGTGTGGTGTGGGAGGAACAAAATGAGACAATGAGTTGAGGCGGCTACTGAAATTTTGAAAGGAATGGATTAGATTTAGGGTTTGGTCAAAGTTTATATATATATATATAGACGCATAATTATATACTAACCCCTATACTTTTTAATGTTATAATTTAACCCCTAATTTAATCGTGTCAACCCGCGATTCGTTTAAGCAAACCCAATTCGATTCGTTTAATAAATGGGTTAAGCGGGTCGACACGATTACAACACGAATTCGTTTAACTCCAACCCATACCCATTTATTTTTCGCGAATTCGTGTCGACCCGTTGTGTCGTGACCCATATTGCCACCCCTACTAACTACACATAAATATACTCACGAACAAATTAATCCAAGGTAAATAAAAAGCATAAGCAGCAAAAACCTTAAACTATCTAGTTTTAAGGGTATACTGATATTATAAAATATGATAGGGGCCATAGAGCCATATTAGAAATTTTAGTCTTTTTGAAAGAGTATAAAATTTGAGCTTCTTCAAATATACCATTTTCAACTTTTTTAATTGTCTAAAAACTCTACTGAGATGACAATCAAACGACGCAAAAAAAAAAAAAAAAAAAATCAAGTAGAGTTTTGAACAATAAAAAAATACTTCTGGTCAATAAATAAGTTGTACCAAATGTACACTTATTGTTGAGAGTACAAAAAATCTTTGACCTCTTTTACTCTAGTTCTCATAGAAATTGTGTTTAAGTTGTTAAAGTAGTGGTTAGGCAGATTAAAGAATTGGTCAATATTATAATCTTACAAGCATTATTTTACTTTATATATCATAATGTATTGTCCAGTTTTGTTCTTAATTTAATCTAAGTAGTTGGTATTTAAAACATATTTTAATTACAATTTATGGGGCATTAAGTTTTATTGACATATCATTTTCCTTTTTGTCCAATTGGATATGGTGATGTAATAAGGTAGATATTATTGCTTTATATGTGCGGAATAATTATCTTACTTGTTAATTTTATTATTGTAGTTTAGTTTGTGTCATCTTAAAAACTTGATTACATCTCATTGGAACCTAACCGTTATGTATTTATATTTATTTATAGGGAGAAATCCAAAAAACCCACTGAAAACAAAAATAATATCAATGTACCCCACTTTTTGAAAATATTAGCTAAAAAACCCCCTACCGTCTCCCAAAAGCGGTTTTCATCCAGATTTAAAGCGGTTTTGTGAAAAAAATAATAAAAGACCAAAATATCCTTATAATTTTAAAAAATAAAAAACAAACAATTAATCAATTACCAAACTATCCTTTGATAACCAAATTAAAAAAACATTAAATAAATAATAAATTAATTTGAAAAAACTAAAAAATTAAATAAATATAAATAAAAACTAAATAAATTAAATTTAAATAAAAAATTAATTAATTAAATTTAAATAAAAAAAATTTCATCAAATCTTCACCGTCCATTTAAAATGGACGGTGGAGATTTTGAAAAAAAAAAAATAATGGAGATCCAATCCCAGACTGGATCTCCACCATCCATCAATTGGATCTCCACGATCCAGTTCAATCTCCAGTTGAGCTTCAACATCAATCTCCAGTTGAACTTCAACATCAAACACATCATTATCATCATCAACAACACACAAAGAAATTGATCAAATAACACATCAACAACAACAAAAAAAACCCAGATTTCCATCAACAACAACAAGAACAGTGCCCGCAGATCCACCGCCGCACCGTTCCACGATGACGATTTACAGCTGGTCGGCCGTTCCTCATCGTCTTCTTCGTCTCCTCCACAAACCGCGTCGGAAACAGCGCCTGTAATGCACCGCCTCACCACTCGATGCAACGGCACACGACTCTGTTCCTCACCGTCCTCTCCATCTCCTTCACGAACCGCGTCGGAAACAGCGCTTGCACGATCTGATCTGCACCGTCGCACCACTCGGCCTGCGAATCTGGGTGAGCGACAGGGCATCTGGTTTGAAGGTCTCCTACTTCGACCATGTCGGTGAACTTCAAGTGCGTGAACGTTTGGGTTCATCTAGGATCGAAGAAGAAGAAGAAAAAGAAGAAGAAAAGGAAGGGAGACAGTGGCTGATGAAGAAGAAGAAAAAGAAGAGTGAAAGAGAGAGAGAGGGACACGGTGGTTTGACAGAGAGAGAGAGAAAGAGAGAGCGTGAGCTTGAGAGAGAAAGGGAGAGGCTGAGATTTTTTTTTTTAATTTGTTTTCTAATTGTTTTAATTTGTTTTCTTTTTTTAATTAAAAAATTGCATATTATATTTAAGCTGTAATTTACTATTTATGATAGCATTCATTACCTTTTTATCCTTAATATTAACGGATCCGTCACTTTCTTAACCGTTTTATTATTCCAATTGACGGTTGGACCTTTTTGGTTAATACTTTCGAAACCGGTGGTGGTTTGATATTATTTTCATTTTTAGGGGGCAAATTGATAATATCCCTTATTTATATTGCCTATAGCAATGGTTTGTATATATATAAAATTCAATTTATTGGTGAAATATTTCTAGTTTTAATATTAATATTATACAATTCGAATTTATATAAACAAAAATCAAACGTGAATAAAAGTTGGATGAATCTTTCAAATAGATTATCTCAGTCATTTATGGAAGGGGTTAATTCATTTCTTGATGTGCCTAAGAATCATTTATATGAAGAAGGGAAGACAAGATGTCCATATTGAAATTGTCAGAATGTTATTTTTAAAATAATAGATGGTGTCGAAGCAGATTTATATAAATATGACACTTTATAGAATTATAAGAGATGAGTGTTTCATGGTGAAGAGGTAGATTTTTTAGAACATTTGCCGACTATGAATACCGAACATAATAATGAAGTGGAAGGTGGTGATGAATTAATAGAGATGTTAGATGACTTCGAGGGGAAGGGGAAAAGGGGGGGTGGGGTGGTGGTGGGCGGGCGGGGGGCCGTGGGCGCGGCGGGGGGTGAGGGTAGGGGCGCGTATTCCTATTAGTAGAGATGACCATGATGGGGTTGTTGAAATTGATCATGTGCAACGAAGGGATGTTAAGAAAACTTTTGATGAATTATTACATCATGTTCAATAAGAATAGTATCCAAGTTGCACAAAATTTTTATCATTAAATTTTCTAGTAAAGTTGATGCATATAAAGGTGTTGAATCATTGGAGCAACAAATCATTTGATATGTTGCTTCAACTGCTGAATGAGGTGTTGCCAAATGGGAAAAATATACCAACATCTTATTATGAGGCAAAAAGTATATTGCAAGATTTAGGGTTAGGGTATGAAGTGATCCATGTATGCAAATATGATTGTTTTTTGTTTTGGAAGGAACATATAGATAAGGATAAATGTCTAACATGTGATAAACCTAAATACAAAAACAGTGTTGGGAAGCGTAAGAAGATTCCTTAAAAAAACCTTCGTCATTTGCCTTTAAAGCTTAGGTTGCAAATATTATTTATGTCAAAACATACGGCGCTTGATATGAGACGGCATAAAGAGAAATGTGTTAATACGAAGGGTATTTTAAGACATCTAGCTGATGTTGAAGCATGGAAGGATTTTGATAAAAACCGTAATTGGTTTGCTCTAGATCCTAGAAAAGTAAGATTAGCACTTGCTTCCAATGAGTTTAATCCTTTTGAAAACATGAATAATGCTTATAGTATGTGGCCTGTTATGTTTATTCCATATAATTTGCCACCTTGGAAGTGTATGAAATAGCCGTTTATAATGATGTCATTGTTAATACCAAGAAAACAATCCTTGGAACAGACATTGATGTTTGTTTGCAACCATTAATTGATGAAGTTATGGGATGTTGGTGTGAAAATTATGATGTTTCAAGTGGATAAAATTTCCAATTGCATGCTGCTATTTTGTGGACTATAAATGATTTTCATGCCTTAGGTGATTTGTCTAGTTGGAGTACAAAAGGGTGTATGGCATGCCCTGTTTGTGATGTAGATATGACATCGAGGAGTTTGAGAAGTAAGATTTGTTGCATGGGTTATTGTAGGCTTTTGCCTATGAATCATCCATGGCAAAAGAGTAGAAAACATGATGGTGATGTTGAATATATGGAGACCCCTAAAATGTGCAAAAGAGATGATATTGTACAACAACTACAATATGTTAAAAATATCAAGTTCGGAAAACATTCTATCAATATAGATAAAAAAAACAAAACAAAACAAAATGTACAACTAATAACTTTAATTGGATGAAAAAAGTATCTTCTTTCAATTGCCATATTGGTCTACTCTAAAAATAAGACATAAACTTGATGTTATGCATATAGAAAAAATATATGTGATAACATTTTAGGTACATTATTGAATATAGAGGGAAAGACAAAAGACATTGAGAAGGCTCATTTAGATTTAGCTTACATGAATATTAGACAGGAATTGCACTTACAACTTAAAAGATAATGGATCATATGCAAAACCACAAGCATGCTAAACATTAATGCCTAATGAAACAAAAGATTTTTGCAAGTTTCCAAAATCGGTGAAGTTTACTGATAGCTTTGCTTCTAATACCTCAAGATGTGTCATTGTCAATGAAAGCAATATATTAGGATTGAAAAGTCATGATTGTCATGTTATATTGCAAAGACTTATATTAGTTGGCATTCATGCTTGTTTGCGTAAGGATATATGTACAACTTCGATTGAATTGTCTAATTTCTTTTAAGAGATATGTGCAAAGGCTTTAAATGTTCAAAACTTGAAGAAACTAGAAAAAGGGATTGCATTAATTCTATGCAAGCTAGAAAAAATTTTCCCTTCTGCATTTTTTGATGTTATAGTTCATTTGGCTGTTCATTTTTCATATGAAGCAAAACTCGTTGGACCAGTTGATTACAGTTAGATGTACCCAATTGAAAGGTATGTTTGTAATTTATTAAACATGTTAATTAATAGTAATTTCATTATGACATTTAAAATTATTTATAAGAACTTAGGAAAACTTAAACATTTTGTGAAAAACAAAGCTCGTCCAGAAGGTTTAATTGTTGAGGGTTATGTTGTGAATGAACTATTTGTTAGGCATTGTGCCCTAAGAGCTTGTAATTTGTAAACGTTTAAATAAATTATAAATAAATAAAGTTTATTTTATTCAAATTAATGTGCATTTATGAAATGTTTGCTTCATATGAATATCATGTAACATCCATGATTACTTATGTAGTCGCAAATTAAGTATGCAAGTGTTATATACAAGAGGATTTAGTTTGAGATTAGTAATCAAAAGAATCCGTAGAAAGCAAACAAAGCTGGGTACTTTGTTTGTGGTAAATCTACAGTTGCGGTCCATTTCGTATTTGATACGATGATCTTATCCGGGATTGTTCATATGATGATATGAAAATGGAGGCACTTATATAAAAGAGATTATATAGGACTGGACCATGATAAAAATGAATTTCTTATTAATATCCGTTAAATAAAGAAATTCTTATTTATCGATTAGATGATCATATATGGATTGATCTTAATCCTGAGTGTTTAATGGACTCCTATTTGTTGGGTCATGTCTTTTGATTTACATGGGTGAGACTGTTATAGATTTACGGTCAATATGCTTCGTACTTTGGAGATATGATTTAATAAATGGCTGGGAACATTCTATACAATAGTGGAATCCACTCCTTCTTGCGAAAAGTAGATGAGTAGTTCCCTTAAGTGTTGATTCGGGTCTTGAACAATAAGAGCGCTCAACTTTCTGTTTATGAGTAAATGGAAAGATAAATTCATAAGTTGCTATGGATATATTGTTCATTAGAGAATCAATGGTACTTAAAGGAACAAGATATAATTAGAGACGTATAACGGATTTTAATAACCTAGCTCTAATTATGAACTACTCGTGGAGGATCGAATCATATGAAATGATTAAATTGATGGACACTGAAAATTCAGATTGTGTAAAACATCTATAATTTTGAGAGTTCAACCTTAAGTTTTTAGTGGAGTAACTCTAAGGTTAATAATAGTGAATTATTAATTAAAGAGTTTAATTAATAATTCCGATATTATTGGAGCTCAAATTGTAGGTCCATTTGGTCCCCTTGCTAGCTCACAACCATATAAAGAAACAAGTTGAAGAATATAATTGGATTGTCCGATTATTGGTGTACATATAAATTTATGTACATGTTCAAAAATTATTTAAATAATTTGATTATTTAAATATTTATAATTATTTAATTAATGGTTAATTATTTAATTATTTGTAGAGGTCATGGGTTCAATTATAAATGATGTCATTAAATCAATTATGATTTAGAATCATTTAATTTAATGAAATAATCATTTAATTAATTAATGGAAATAATAATTTTAATTGGAATAAGATTCCATTTAAATTATATTAAAAGAGTTTTAATTTAATGGGAATTAGATTCCATATTAAATTAAAATAATAGAATTCTAATCCAAGAAGGAATTTGATTCCATATTGGATATGAATTAAGTCTTTCAATTTAAATAGAAATTTGGATTCCTTGTTAAATAAGAAGTGCCCTAGTTTACCAATATATATAAAAAGATGTTTTTATGATTGGGATAGGGGTAGTGATTGAGAGAATTTTTGGCTACTTGAACCAAAAATTTCCATTGATTAAAAATTACCAAGATACCATCTACTTCAAAAAGATTTTCAAAAGATTGTGCCCACACACAGTTTCTTTTATGAAGAGTCATAGCAAGGAAGATCAGGTGGTGAAGAATCTGCGAATCAAAATGGATCAAATCAATCTTCATGCAAGGTAAGATTCGATCTTATTAATTTTATTATTGAATCGTTATTACTAGCATCGATCAGACATGTTTTGTTTGAAAATTTTTAAAATTCACGTTTCCGCATTCGAATGAAAATCGAAATTTTTCCTTCACTATTAACATTTTTCTTTATGTATCTTCATAGAGTTGAAACAAAGTTTAATCGTGATGAGAGGAATATTGATGGATCTCGCTTATATCAACATGTTGAACAAATGTCTATTTTTTCTAAAAAGGTTTGCCCATTTGGTGTAATAAATTTTAGATAATATTCATAACAAGATATCGATATAGTTCATTGGTATATTTTGAAACTATGAAGAGTTGAGACCATACAAAGAGTAAGCATCATCTTTTCATTTCAAAACTAATTATCATTTTCAATTATAGTAAATTATTAATGTTTGTTTTTATGTGCAACAAACACTTAAAGGAATTAAAATGAGAAAGCAATATGAATTTGAATGGAAGGCATCAAAAGCAGTTTGCTAAATGATTTTCACAATATGTAAGCAGTTCATATAGTTATTATTTTAACTTAATACTATTATTTTAGTTTAATATGATTAAATATGTTTACTGCATTTTTATAAAATGGTAGATATAACCATTACGGTATGATAGGTCACCAGAAGCCACTAATGAGTTGTATGCATTAGCTTGTGGACTAGATGCTTGTGGACAATCATATCCTAGTTTTATTGTTAATGAAGTTCGATATAACATTGAAGAGCGAGATAGACGACATATAACCCAAAATTGTGGATTAGTTATGGAGGGGGAACATGATAATGCCATTATTGATTTTTATGGCATTTTAAAAGTTGTTATTCTGTTGAACTACATGTTCGGTTATCGAATTATTTTATTCCAGTGTGTCTGGTTTGACACAAATGTGAAGAAGAAAAGAATTGAAAAGGATTATAACTATACTTGCATTGATGTCAGCCATGAAATGGTATGAAAATGATCTTTATATTCTTGCAATTCCAAGCGCAACAGGTGTTTTACCTAATGATCATAAATTTGGATCAATTTGGAAAGTTATTCAAAAAATTCAACATAGACAAATATGGGACGTACCTAAGATGGAGGAAGGGGTAGCAGAACAAGATGAGACTGTTGAAATTCTTGATGTTGAAGAAGAAGATTTAGATGATCATCAATTTCATAGGCAAATATTGAGGCAGAGACATTAGATTCAAGTGTTGTGCGAAGTAACGATGATAATGATTCCATTGATGATGTTGATGAAGAAGATGAAACATTAATCAATTATAATAGTGATAATGAAGAAATTACACAGATCGAGGATGATAGTGATATTGATGTCTAGGTAAAATATTGGCTTATTCGTCATTTTATCTTTACTTTTTAAAGAAATTTAATATGTAACTATTTTTATTTATTAGGATGTTAAGATAATATGTATGATTTTTCCAAGAAGTAGCTAATGTTGTTGATTTCATTATAAACAGGTAATTAACCTGGACTAAATTTGATTTTCATGTAATTTTTGATTAATTTTGTTTCGTTCCAGCATGTTCATATATATATATAGATTACCTTTATATATATATATATATAATTCGTAAAATTCTCTACATGAGCTAAATAAAAATTATTTGGGCAATGAGGTTTATGGAAAAGGTTCAAGAAGTCTGGACTTAAATTTGGCTGGCTAGTTAGTATAGCTCGTTTGCGATAAAAGTACATGTCTGTTTTATGAAGTTTATGAAGATGTTAAGATAATATATATGATTCTTTTAGGAAGGTGCTAATGCTGCTGATTTCATTATAAACAGGTAATTAAACTTGGCTAAATTTGATTTTCATACAATTTTTGGTTAATTTTGTTTTGTTCCAGCATGTTCTTATATATCTAAATAACTTTTTATTTTTTTAAATTTTTTATATTTATATAATAGTTTATAAGATTCTCTACCTGAACCAAATAAAAATTATATAGGTTATTGAGGTTCATGGAAGAGGTTTAGGAAGTCTAGACCTAAGTTTTGGCTGACTAGTTGAGTATAGCCTGTTTGCAATAAATGTACATGCCTGTTTTATGAAGTTTAGTTTCTATTAAAAGCGACGTAGCTTTCTTGTTTAATAGTTTAATAGTTTAACAGGATTGCCGGGTTGATCATTGCTAAAGTATTTTTATTTATTTTATTTTTGTAAGGATTGTTTTTTTTTTTAGTGAATTTATGATTGTTCTTCCGATGTGAACCGTCGTAGGGCATGACAATCTGTAGGTTTTGATGTTTCTACCATCTCTGTTGAACCTAACAAACTAGTTTTTATATATTTTAATAATTGTTGTGATTACAAATGTAGGTTGCCTAACGATGTGTAAGTTTGTGTGGCCCTATTGTAGTTTATTTGTTTAATAATGTTGTAGTTTCGTACACACATGCTGATCTACAAGCTGCAGGCTGGTTTGTTTTTCTCGTTGTGTATTGATATAACTAATAATGAATTGACATATTTGGTATGCAGCCACTTATTGTGGAGATATGGGATCATTTCTTCGGCAGTGTGTGCGAGCTACATTTGGTATTTAATTTTCACAAGATACGTTCTTTGATTTTTCTTTTCAAGCTATGTGGCATATATATAAATTTAAGTCATTTTTATATTTCAAATTGTATTTGAGTCATTTAATGTCTATATGTATATATCGTCTTCAATCTCATACATAATTTGTTACATATTAAATATTAACTAGTCAATACATGAATGCAAATAATTGTTAAAACAAAGATGTTGAATTAGATTTGTTGATAATTGCCGGTAGATCTTCAGCTACTTTATTCGCAACCGAGAGCAATGGAACGATGAAGAAGGAATTAAAGTATATGACATTGAAGGAAGTTTAAGACAAATGAATAGTGCTTGTCAACCCTCACTTACACTCTTGATACTTTTGTTAATCATTTTCAATAATTTTTTTTAAGAGATTAATTTGCTAAATATTTAGTGAATTTTAATGGTGAATTTAATTTGCAAATACTTTTGTATGATTTGCAAACAAGTTGTATTTTCTATTATTTTTATTATTTTAATTGGTATTTTATGTGATATTTCTATCAATTTAAAATATTATTTAATAAAACATCATGATATTATAAAATATATATATATATATATATAATTGATATATGGTGATATTAAATTTAAAAAAAATGGAATTAAATATTATCAAACAAAATTTTGTTGTGAAAAATTAGAATTGTGTAACTAAATGTGATTAATATGTTTTAAAAGTATCAATTCAGTTAATATTATATAATTATTTATAAATTAATAATATTAATAATTTACATTTACTTACTCTGTCATGTGTTGCGAAATAAATAATGTTAATGTCACGAAAGATTGCATCATATACATATTCAAAGCTTTAATATAAAATAAAAGTTCATGAATTAATGAATTTACTTTTGGTAACATATCTAAAGTATTGCTAAAAATGTTGCTATGAGTAACATATTCAATTTTTTTGAGAATTAGTGACTCAATGCTTGTGTAACCAAATGTAGTCCTTTGGAGATATAAACATTCAAATGTCGTCTATACTTTTTAGCGATGGGGCTAGGGCAACGAGATGGAGACATTTTCCTTGATGTCATTAAAACCATTTGACGACGTAGAGTTAAGCTTTGGTGATGAATGTTTGACATCGCGGAAGCATAAGTTTCTTATAGTGACCTTTGGTATATATTGATGTAATAAATTTAGTTTTCTAGTCATCAGCAGTTGGATTCACTTCTTTCATTTATCTTGACTTATATAAAATATAAGGACATGTTTGGTAGGTCGTACTAGGAAGGGGTAATGGAGTGAACACTACTAAATTAGTGTTGTTCATGCTTGGTAAATTTAAACATCTAGATTAATTTAATCCGGCCCAAAATTTTTATTAGGTTGGCTATATAGTACAGTGCATGTAGATTTTACTGGACATGAGTTGACAAATTCTTGCTTTTAAAAATAAGAGAAAATTGCACTAATACCCTGACTTTAGGTGAAATTGTAATCATCTATAAAAGATCCATTAATTACAAATGCTCTCTAAAACAATAGAGAGAACACCTCCTTTTCGAAGGGGGAAGCGCTGCCCATTCTGTGGCTTTCTCATCCTCGCATGTTTCATGGATGCCGCCTACGATCCCTCTTCGATGAGACCATGAAGAATTGAGACCCTCCTTCATGAAGAGGATCGGTTCTCATTTGACACTAAATACGGCCTCAATGAGAAGATAAGGACTTTCTCCACAAAGAGGATTGGTTTTGGTTCAACATCGAACTTCAACAATGAAGGGGAGAGCGACTATCTGATCCGATAGTGAGGGCTAAGGCATGAGATTGAGAGCTTCAATTTTTTATCTTAAAAATAATTGATTATTCATATAAAATATTTTAAAACGTATTTTGATTTAATATTTATACATATTAAACTTCAATAAAAATTATTTAAATTAATCTCGTAACTATCTTATATCAAACACCGTACTATATTAAATTTAATATAAGCTAATATTATTCAATATAATTCTATATAATATTGTACGTATGCCAAATATGACCTAATTATTTCATATATTAATTTTTATATACGTACCTATAAACTTTGGAGCTTTTATATGTGTAGATATTACTATTATCGAAAGTTTTTGACAATATGTATGATTTTTTATTTTATAGGTTAAAACTTACTTTAATTTTTTTTAAAAAAAATAGAGGACTAGGCTAAATTAACTTAAAATATTGAGTATAAAAGGTGATTGTATGTATCCATGTTTATCCAATTTAAGAGTTTTTATTAATTTTAAATTCATTAACTTTTTACACCTGATTTGATGGAGTGAAAATGGGTGAAAATGGGTGAATAACTTTTTAAAGTAAATAAACATTTTAAGTTAATTTGACTATATTAAGAAATATTAATTTAAGAATAAAATAAAATTAAAAAAAAAAAAGAAGATATATTTATGTTTAGGGAAAGGCATTTGAAGAAAAAGCGGAAAGTGAAAAATGGAGAAGGGAATATTGGGGGTGGGAGCGAAGATGACCTCAGAAAATGAGGAAGAAGAATGGGACGCAGATTTCTTGGAGCAGCTGATTCAAGTGGAAGAGCTTGCTCTCTCCTCTTCCAATTTCTCTCCTCCAAGACAACTCTCTCAGCGAACATCCTCCACCCAGTACCACTCCAAGGATCTCGAAATCAACCGCTTACAGTCCGAGCTTCGACGTGTCTCCGACCAACTTCAACAACTGGTACTCCATCTATCTATTCAATCACACTAGTCAACTACATTCATTATCATTACCTGGTCTTTCTTTCAATTTCAGGAAGATGAGTGCCTCCAACTTAAGAAGAAAGACAAGCGCCACATTCCACCACAACACTCTTCAGCAGGCTATAAGGAGATTGGAATCCAGGCGGATTTGGTTACTCATCATCTTGACCTTTCTAATAAGTTGGAGGCCACGTGGGCAGTTCCAACTCCTCAAAATCTCATATCTAACTTATTTGTGGAATGTTCATTAGACCTTTTTGGGTGTATGAATGTACCTGAAACTGTTTGTTCTACTGCTGAAGCTGCAAAAGTATCTCAACTCTATACCCTCTTGACAAAGGTACTTGTCCTTTTCTTTTAAGTTTTGGGTTGGTTGATTCTTCTGTATCTTTTTTTTTAATCCAGAAATTCTCCGAAACCATTCAGTGAATTTGAGTTCTGCTTGATTTAAGACGATTTGTATTATTAGTGAATTGATTTGTTCTGCTTGATTTATCTTAAAAATTCAGATTGGTAATGGAATGGTGGAGTTGGAGGCTTTGGTTGAACCACTACTGGATCTCTGTGGCGTTGAAAATGTGAGTTATACCATCTGTCCTTGCATACATCCTATGATTTCTGTGTTATTGGATTGAGCAAAAATTCCATTTTAATTACTTTTTGCAGGTGGTTATTGTTCATAGATCCCTACGTATACTCCATGTATTCTTAAACCACCTTTTGACTTTGGAAAGGAAAGCTCAAGTAAGGTATTGCTTATATTTACCTCTCGCATTCTTTCACACGCTCACACACTTGTGCATGGGCTTATAGTCTATTTGGTTTTTTAGGGTTTTACTGAATAGATAATTAATCATACATACATGCTCATCAAGTTTCCCTCAACAGTGCCATTATATGATAATTAATTGTAGTTTCATCTTTATCGGCTGAAATAATAATCTGATCATCTTCATTGGGCGCTGGACAAACCAGCAACTTTTCTGTGATTTCTTTTTTCTTTCATCTGAAATTCTTGGTATTAATGTTGTTGAGTAAAGAAATCGGTATAATGCAAAATTATTATTGTTTAATGCTGTATTTTGTTATTTGCATATTACATATCCAAATGAGAATTCTATGAAAATGGAGGTTAGTGCTCAACACTGAAGTTATTTTGGATTTCAAACTGATGTTTAACTGTTCGCCTAGTTTTAAGTGAATGATGGGTTGTATAATCATGATTTGACACCAGAGATGGAACCCAGATTGTTTTTCAGTGGAGGTAAATGTCATAAAATTTAAGAACAATATAATACTCACATAATGCACATTTGTACTTGCTCAAATTTTATGAGTGTCTCTTAGTATTATATCATATATTCAGCTGATTAGTCCTTTATTATTATTATTATTAATATAAAAGAGGATATTGCATAAAATATGTAGCTTCATCTACTCTCTGATCATTTACAATCATACTGCCATGCTTTACGAAATTCATAATGACAATTTCTATATAATTCTCATTAAATTAGATCAAATAACAAATAATTTTTTTGCATTATTATTTACTTCATAGACTGTTTTCTTTTCAATTTTGGCAATCAGTCATTTTTATCCTTTTATAATTTGCATGGGGGCTAGATTTGTCAATTTATTTCCTTCAGTTCTGATTGTGCTATGCTCTGTAATGCATGCTCCCAATCTGTGTATTTTGTGCTTATGAACTTTGATTTGATCTTTCAGTGCACTCTACTCAGGGACAATGTCATTATTGAGGGACATCTTTCTAGGAACAATATTGAAGATTCTCATGGAGCCAGTAGTGCAAAAGACAGGCTGTTTTGCAGGAGAGAGGATGAAGCTTCTTGTGCTGGCTGTATTTCGTTTGGGATAAGAGCTCCAGAAGCAGATAGTCCATGCAAGAAGGCTTTTTTGAGTCCTGACAGGGAAGCTCAGCTTTCTTATATTAATTGGGTTTCAACTTTTGAATTGATGAATCAAATTTCGATGAGGAATACTGAAGAATATGTAAGATCAGAAGCAGTTTCCATTATGAATATGATTATAATGAGTACTCATTCTTATATGGATAGGGAAAAGTAAGTTAATGAGATTTTTTTGTTGTTTAACATGATTTGATATCTTTTTGTAAATGTAATTTATTGACTGAAATTCTGCTTGAGCAGGTTTGGACAGACACTGGTGTTTGTTAACATCTCACAACTTCTAAGGAAGGAAGCTGGCTTGCATGTGCAAAGGGAAGCTTTGCACCTCCTGTACCTGTTGCTAAACTGTAAGCAGACCGTTGTTACTCTTGCCTTCTTTCTTTCTTTCTTTCTTTCTCTCTTCTATATTGTTAGTGGTGTCATTTTGGTGGTAATCAATCGAACCAAATCAACTTACAGCTTCGTTATATTCTACATTCTATTATAATCTTATCTAATTTTACCTTGAAAGCAAGCTCTCCGTTATTTTTCTATTTGTTACCAAAAGTTACTAATCTAGATCAATATCTTATTACCTTATTTTGCCTTTTGTCGATTTTGTATTTGTTATAACATAATTAGAAAATACCTTTTTTCCTGGCTGATGTACATAGTAATTTAAAATGCACATTCACATAATGTTCTCATTAGTTTTAATTGGCAAACCACAAAGATTGCAGAGACAGGTCAGGAATCAGATCGTCAAGCCCTGTGTGCATATTAACAGCCATGCCTAATTTTTTGTCAAATGAAGAGGAGAATTAGAACTGGCCTTTAGCCCTTTGAAGTGGCAAGAATTGTGAAAGAAGTAAAACATATAATTAGTATTTTCTAACATAATTGCAGGTTCACTTTGTATTTCATTTTTGTTAATATTTTCTCGTTTCTTGTATAAAAAAGAGCTAAAAATAAATTCACACTAGTTTGATAGAAGTTAGATGTTGGTCTTGTTAATTGCACTAAGCTGAGCCTAGAAGCAATTAAAACCACTGAACAGCTGCTGCATTTGTCCGCAATTGGAAATTTTTTTCCCTTTGTTTTATCTAGCTAAGTCTGTTGAGTGAGTGTGCTTAAACATCTAACCACTGTGCTCATTATCTGTGTGTGTTTTCTTTCCATTCAGTCTTCTGGTTTTTTCATTGTTGCGGCAACGTTCTAACAGCTCATACTTCTTTTTATTGAAAGGTCCCAAAATATTTGCAGCATTTTGCTCTGATTGTGAAGAGGGAGAGAATGCTGGTGCTGCAAATGAAAATTATGAAAATCCTTCAGCTAACAAAGCATTCATTATGATCGTCGAGGGCCTGGCAGACTGTATATCTTGTTCAGGAAACGATATACAGGTAGCATGCTAATAGAGAAACTTTCAAGTTCAATATTCTTAAATATGCTTCTTGTCAATAAAATCAATTATTTTCAATCTCAAAATTGCATGATTTTGGTCTTTTGATTGAGGAAATTTTTGTATACAACACGCACGTGCAGAAAGAAAATTATATGTTTTAAAATTTATTTATTGCAACAACTATGTATAAACAAGCCTCCTCAAGCACAACAAGAAGAGACCTTAATTAGTTGAACTAGCAAATGCCCACCACAAGACATTATTGTTAGAATATATTCTCCATTGTGATATATTTACTTTAGTTTGTGTTTGTTAACAATCAACAATTAGGCAATGTAAGTAGAAGAGCCTTCATTTTTTTTCAGCCCCATCTTTTGTTTCAACTAATCTGGAAACAGATTTGATATGATTGAATCATGAATATTGTGTCATTTGGGTTTTAGGGGAAGGGGTATACTTGTATCCACAAAATCAATGCTGTATGTATGTCATATTATGTGCATGTCATTTGGTTGTTTTTCATTGCATTGTTCATCCTTTAACAATTTTTGTGCTTGTTTTTGAATATTTCCTTTTAAAAGGTTTTAAGTTGTTTCTAGAATTTAAGTGATTGTGCATATTTCTTTATTAATAATTTACTTATGAATACATAATTTGTTTGGACGGTTCCTTCAGCTGGGGTATAATGCATAATTTTTGTTTGTATGGTTAATTTAGCTGGGGTACTATCAAAGGGTATTGTGAAATGTTGGCATCAATAACCATCTATCATAAGTGACCATTTCAGATAATTATTTCATTTTAAAAAGATAATGGTCCAATAAGTTATTGCTTCTTTTTGCCAGTTCTAAACTACATAGACATTGCTCTACCTGTGACATTTTTATTGAAATGGTGTTTACAATTAAATGATCTCTGTTAACTGCCTAAAATCAATGGGCTTTCTTTCAGAATTTGGTGCTTCGCAGAAATGCTGTTGTTGTGCTGGCTTTTCTAGCCTCATCTGGAAAATGTGGCTTTGAAGTTTTAGTGAACCATAAACTATGCAAAGATGCAAATTTTCTAATGCTGATTCTACAAGTATTGGTTTCTGAGATAGACATGGAAGCAGCAGCTCACAATGTGAATGCAGATATGTTTAGAGCCAGGTAATTGATAATTTAGGGGTGCAAGCAAGTTTTCTCATACTGATACAGCATGCTCGTATTATTAAATCATAATGTTTCATGTCAAAAGGCCATGTTTTTCAAATATATTTGCTATACAGGATACACTAGCCCCATTTGGATTGAATTTGACACTAGAATGATGCTAGTCATTTTCATTAATATTGAGATAATTCCTTTTATGACTTTCCTTCATATCCACAACTTTTTTTTTCTGTTTTCTTTTTCCATCTGATTGCGAGGACTTTTTACACGTTTCTGCTTAATGTTATGAGCATTTTTGGATGTAGGACGTTGCTGATACGGGAGGCTCTGATATTACTAAATAGACTTGTGTCCAACCCTGCATATGCTGCTGTTGTCTTGCAAGTTTTAACAAGCAGCAGAGATATGGCCAGTTTGACCATTGATGTTGCAAACAGATTGTCAAGGAAAGACCGGAGAAAGGGGAAATCTGACAGCATAACTAGACAGATGAGAGAATTGGAAGTCGTGGATTTAGGTCGAGTATTTAGAAGAAGGGTATTCACTTACTTGGGAGATAGCACATGATCCTATTGTATGGTTCTTCAGTCAATTTGTAAATTTTGTACGGTAGGATGGAACTTATGTAATAATGGCTATCAGAAGAGTGCAGGATCTGCGCATCTTATATTGGTAGAAAATCAAATGGAAAAGCTAGAAGCTCAAAATTTTTGACAGCCTTGATGGAATTTGTGATCAGTTGATACACAGTTTTTGGTGAAGGAAAAGTCTCAAGAAATGCATAGTCTACTAATGATAAAATCTTGAGAGATTCTTTTGAGGCTCAACTGTTTGTAGTAACAGAAACTGTACGTTTTGTTTTGGTTTCCAAGTAGAAGGAACATTTTATTCTGGATATATACAGCTTCAATCATTTACAACAATGATAACTTGAAATTGCCGAAGTTTTAACAATTATTTACAGGCACAAGCATTTACAGGCTTAATTATTTACAGGCACTAGCATTAACAGGCTCAATTATTTACACGTACAACAATTTACAGGCACATGCATTTAGAAGCACATGCACTTATGGGCACAATTATTTACAGGCGCAGACTGGCAGACATTTTAGTCTGGCAGACATTTTTGGGCACAAGCAGAAGCATTTACTTCCAACGAGTCTGAAGCTCCTGGCTGCTGATGACAGTGTTGGGGCGAGAAGAGCTCTCTCCCTCACTGAAGCTGTCTAAAGAATAAACTTCCCATCCTCCATCTCTCCAGTAAGTTGAATACACTTCAGGAATGTGCTTGACCCTCCAATAATCTTCACCTTGTTCATCTGGACGAAGTGTTTTCAGAAATTCATGAGGCATGTCGAAAAATTCAAGCAATTTCAACTTGCTCATGTATTCTATGCCTAGAGGCACCTTCTCCAGCAGCTTGCATCGCTGAATGCTAAGCCTTTCAACGTTCAGCACAGCTCCAACCTCTATCTGTATGAGTCTCAGTTCATCAAACTTATCAAGACCCAGATGCTTCAGTTTCTTGAAACCGCCAGCCCTGAAACACAATGTTTCTCCTTCATAAACTTGAAGCAGTTCTAGGTGTACTAGATTGGGTAGCATTTGAAGAAGAATCAGTGGATCCTCCCTTAATCTACTCCATTTAAGATACACCTTCACCAGGCTATGCAGATTAGGAATCCAATTTGGTAGTGTGTCTAAACGCCCTGTGAAGTAGATCCTCTGAAGGAACTGAGGAGGACTAAACAGGTGGTGAAGATCAATGGTCTCGTCTTCTTCAGTTGACATTATCGATAATGCTCGAAGGTTTGTCATATTTTGGATGGATGAGCACAGCATCATTCCATCTTCGGTCTTCAAGTTTATGATTCCTAATCTTCTCAGTTGAGTCAACTTCCCCAGTTCCTGCATTATGACGCCGCTATTCGGTTGGTTTGCATCTATCAGAGACAGCTTTTGCAGGGATTGTAAAGCGCCTATCCTTTCTAAACCTTTGAAACCATATTTGGAGTGAAAATAAGCATACGACTCTAATTCATATCGATATACCAGGAGATGTCGCAGCCGTTTGAGTTTCAGGATCTCAGGTGGCAGTACAGTGACATGGGCATGCTTAAGATCCAAGGTTTCCAGGTTTTGAAGCTTCCCTATGAAGCTTGGAATGGTATTCACCTTTGTGTCCCTTAAGCTTAGGTACTTCAAATAGAACAGACTAACAACTTCGATTGGAAACCTGGTTAGTGGAGTTCCACGCATATCTAACACTCCGAGAAGCCTGAAACCATTGGGAAATTGTGAATGTATATATGGCCTTTCTACAACTCCGAACATGAATAACGAACGCAGATGGGAGAATGGCCTATTCTGCTGCACATTTTGCAGTGTATTATGTATCGATAGACGTCGAACTTTGTCTGGCCACATGGCGTTCAGTTCTTTAGCTATGGCTGCAAAGTTTTGCTCTCTTGACTTGGAAATTATGATTTCCTGGAGAAAATCATGGATTCGACATGTCTTTACCCTTCCATCACACGTTGTGTCAACCACTTGCATCAGGCTTCTGCTAAAGAGCTCATTGAAGTAGTCCTCAGCAACATCTTCTAATGTCTTTCCTTCTTTTGCTTCAACGAATCCTTCAGCAGTCCACAATCGAACCAGTCTCATATGTTCAATTAAATGACCTTCAGGAAAGATGCTCAAGTACAGGAAACATGATTTGAGATGGTACGGTAAATCATTGAAACTGAGTGAAAGTACTTTTCTCAAGTTCTTCAGTTTATCATTTCCCTCTATTTCAGCACCAAGGCTTCGACGAACCAATTCCCATTCATCAATTCTTCGCTTGTCTTTGGTAGCCAAGACACCTCCGATTGCCACGATTGCAAGGGGAAGTCCTTCACACTTCTTCAGGATGAATCTACAAATTTCCTCCAAATGAGGTGGGCATGAGTTGCCGTAGAAAGTCTTTTTGCAAAACAAAGTCCAAGACTCTTCTTGTTTCAATGGCTCCAAGTTATAAACCTGACCTTCAGATTCTATGAGGGAGGAAAAGGCTAAATCAGCATTGCGAGTTGTGAGCATCACTCGGCTGCCATAGTTATTGGTGGGCAAGGCATATTTGATAGCATCCCACTTGTTTATGTGCCAAACATCATCCAAAATGATCAAATACCTCCTTTCCTGAAGCAAATTCTTGATCATCGTTTTGAGGCGATCACTGGTCATGCCATCCAATCCCTTTGGAACTGGTTTCCTGATTGCCTGGCAGAGTTGTTGAACCATGTCTTTGAGAAGATCCTCCATTTTGAACGATCGAGAAACTCTTATCCAAGCATGAATTGCAAAATGTTTCTTCACTTCAGAGTCATCGTAAACTTGCTTTGCTAAGGTGGTTTTGCCAAGTCCTCCCATTCCTGCAAGTGAAACCACTTTTCGTCCTGAACCACCTTCCACCAACCACCCAACCAGCTTCTTCTTAGGCTCATCAATGCCTACTAAATCACTCTTGTCCAATAGAAGGGCATCCCCTCCACGATCATTCCATGAGTTTCCTGCACAAGCATACTCACATGGGGTGATTTGATTCTTGCATATAAACTAACGAATAAGTATAGTCACGTGGGGTGATTTGATTCTTGTAGATAAAACTAGGACAAACCTTGTTCAGCTGCACGGAATTTGCGGAGGAGTCTCTGGTGTCCCTCAGAAATGTTTCTGATTCTTTTGTCAATTCCTTGTATTTCAGAAGCAACCTGATAACGAGCTTTCATGTTCTTCACACAGCAAGATAACTTGTGAAGCAAGCCATAGACACCATCCTCATGATTATGGGTAAGGAGAAGAGTGAATTCATCAAGAACATCCTCAATATCATGAGCAACCTCTCTTATTTGCTTAACCCACACTTTAACTTCTTCATCAGTCTCTTCAAGAGTGTCTGCAATCCTCAAGAAAACCTTCATCCGCTCCAGTTCAGCCCTTACAGAAACAGCTTCCTCTCGGCTTCCATTCATGAGTTGCATCTCCTTTTCGAAGAAGGGTGTCAGCTTCTCCAGCACAAACATTACTGCACTTTCTGCCATTACCTGCTCTCACTCTTCAGGAGCGGACACAAGAGAAAATTGTGATTTCAAGGCGGATGTTTTCTAAGTCTGTGACACTACATTTGTAGAGGTTTTGCTCCTCACTGCCTTCAAAAAAATAATGTGCCATAACGTCAGTGCTGATGTTAGAAACAAGTAATAAAAAAAGAAAGGAGTTGCAATATGGACACTGACAGCTTGCTTGATCTCCAAGAAATTTTCTTTAAAACCAAGACTGGTTTTCCTGCTTATGTGCCATTGTTGCTTTTGGTTATTACCTGGTCATTCTTCCTGACGTGCCATGACTGGTACAGCCTAAACCACATATATGTATAATTATAACCATGTCTCCATCATATCCTCCTCCTCCACACACAAATATCTTATAAATTTGGCACTTTGGTGGCTACGTTTTTTCTAAAAAAGATGTCACTTTTTTACTCTACATATTCCATTAGCTTCTTTCATCATTATTTAAAGGGAGATTTACCATTTTCAGCCAAATAAAAAGGGAATTTTTGTTTTTACCCAATATTTTATATAAATTTGTTTTTAACCTCTCAAACAAATTATTTCCATTCTATACCCAAGATTACTAAATTACCCTTCAAATTAAAATCACCCAATTGCCCTAAACGAAATTACCAAAATAGCCTTCTTCTTCCTCCTACTTCCTCCTAGCATCCAAACCTCTCTTCTCTTTCTCTTTACTCTATTCATGGTTTTTGTTCTCTTCCATTCACCATTATAGCCGAAAGTCAAACCTCCTAGTAAGGGATTCTTCATTTGAGCTTCTTTGTCCATTGAAGGTTTTTGATCCATGCAAGTGTGATCCGTTTTGAAGCTTTTTCTTTCATTTCAAGTGATTTGAGTTTCGAAGGTAATGTATGTGTTTTTGTTGGTTGGTTTTTAGGTTATTTTGTTCAAATTGTAAGGTAAAGGCTTTAAGAGTGATTTGGTTGTGATAAATACCATCCGAAAATATAGATCTGTAGATTTGCAGTTTCTGCAAAATCTGCGACGAAATCGGTTTTTAATACATGAACTAAAAAACCGATTTCGGTTTTTACAGAGGTGTAAAACCGATTCCCTATTGTGATCGGTTTTTCATGCCCCTTAAAAACCGAAATCGGTTTTTTAGTTCATGTAAAAACCGATTTCGTCGCAGATTTTGATGTTTTCGATATTTGTTGTGTTTTGGATGCCGTGTATTAAATTTGAGTGTTATATGTGGTTAGATATGATTGTAGGCAGTGTTATATCTTTTGTTTTTAATGATGGACATTGATTTATTGTGATAGATTTTGTTACATATGATTGTACTTTGTAATGTTGTCCCATTATGGTAAGACTAATTAAACATTCTTTGAATGTTATAGGAATGGCTCACGAAACGATCGTCATCAACTTTGATGGAGAGTGGAATGGATCTAACTACGTTGAGGGTGAGTCGATTATGTGTGGGGTCTCCAAAGATAGTAGTTTTTCATCGTTGGTGGATGTTGTGTATAGAGAGACTAGCATTGATAGAAGAAGGTGGGATATTCGTATATATTATTTACTACAAAGCATGAGAAATGGTCAAGTAAAAAAAATACGTATCATGTCCGATCTTGGTGTGGTTGGTTTGATGGCGGTGAGAAATGTTGATGTTAGAGAGATTTACATTGATAAGGTTGTAAGAGATTTTGGAGCTGGAGTTAGTAGGCATATCGTTCGTCCAAATGTCATCGACTCAAGACCAGACACAAGACATGAGATGCCAAATAGTAATAGACCTGTAGATCCGTATATGGTTCCAAGTTAATTTTATCTGACTTCAGGTGTTGGTAGCAATCAGGTTGATGCGTCGGTCACCCAATTTACATCTATAGAAGGTCCCATTCATGACATTAATAATGATGACATTAATAATGATTATATGAATGATGTTAGTGATGATAAAGAGCAAGACACAGATGATAATGGTGATGGGACAGGGGATAGTGATGAAGAGGAAACTGGAGATAGTGATGAAGAGGAAGCTGGAATTAATGATGTCGACGAGGATGAAAGGTTTCAAGAAATAACATTTTCGGGTTTACAATTTCAGAACAATCCTTCACAACCACACTGGATTGTTCCCGGTGTAGAACTGGGCGACATTGAGGCTACTTCAAGCGCTATGTCAACTGTCTATCAACGTGGTACTTTGTATAAAGGTGCATTCTTTGATAGTAAACAAGAAATGTGTACAGCTATTGGAGAATATGCTCTAAAATCCAAGTTTGAATATCGTGTTAGACATTCAGACGCGGAACGATTTGAAGCTGGTTGCAAGGATAAGAGTTGTAGCTTTATAGTTCGTGCAAGATGCAGAACAGGTTGTTCGATGTGGTTTGTATTGAAGTATGTGGCGGAACACACGTGCCGTCAGGTAGCCATGGAATCACATATGAAAAGTGTGAAGGCTATTGTTATTGGAAACTTATATGCGGGAAAGGTGGGGAGGGATATTTATACACCTAATCGTTTGATCGGAGAAATGCTAGAGCAGTATGGTGTGCAAATCTTGTACAGTAAAGCTTGGAAGGCTTTACAATATGCAAAGAAACTAGCATATGGACAAGCGGACGAGTCATATCAACAGCTTCCGTGCTACTTTGAAATGTTAAAAGTATCAAACCCCGGCACCATGACGGCAATTGAGAGGGATGAAAACAACCGGTTCTTGTATTCGTTCGTTGCACTTGGAGCTTGTATTGAGGGTTTTCGATCTTACATGAGACCGGTTGTTGCTATTGATGCCACCCATTTGAAAGGTGAATACAAAGGGGTGATTTTTTTTGCTGCCTGCAAAGATGGGTCGGAGATGATTTATCCCATCGCTTTTGGATTTGCTGATGGAGAGTCAGACCGTTCATGGACTTGGTTTTTAAGCAGATTACGAGAGGCGATCGGTGTGTCAAACGATTTGCTTATCGTATCCGATCGTCACAAAAGCATATCAAATGGGATGAGTGTAGCCTTTCCCGAAGTCCCTCACATATTGTGTTTTTTCCACCTGTGGCAAAACCTGAAGCAACACTGTAAAAAGTATTCGAATGTAGTGGAAAAAGCATTTTACAGTACAGCATACAGTCATGTGCCATATGACTGCGATAGAATGTTAGAAGAAATTCGGGCGTTGCATCCAAAATCATATGACACTTTGGTTAAGGTTGGGGTAAGCAGGTGGTCACGGGCATATTGTCCAAATAGAAGATATGACATGATGACCACTAACATTGCAGAATCACTCAACAATTGCATGATGCAAGCACGTCGTTTGCCAATAACTACCGCACATGAATATGTGAGAAATGTGTTACAAAGATGGTTTAATAATAGATGTGGTGTTGCTGAAAAACTCACGACTTTTGTTACCACTGCTGCGTACGATCGAATCATGTTGGCAAAAAATTTATCAACGGAAGGTACCGTACATCCTATTACAGAACCGATCACATACAGTGTTCTACATCCTAGCAAAGGCGATGCGGTGGTTAATATTGGAACGTGCACATGCACTTGCTTGAAGTGGAACTTAGATCAGTTGCCATGTATTCATGCATGTGCTGTAGCCAGGTATCATAATTGTACATTTTCTATATTTAATGTCATATCATATTTTTACATTTAAATAAATATTTATTTATTATCCATGTTAGGTTTAAGGGCGTCAGTTGTGATACACTTTGCAGTTATTATTATAGCACAGAGTGGCTGAAAGCTGCATATGCACGTCCGATCAATCCCGTTCCTAAATTGTCTGATTAGAATGTTTCCGCGGAAGTTAGAAGCATGATTGTACTACCACCCATAGGAAAAAGGCAAGCAGGTAGGCCGAAAGAGGTTCGGATTCCTTCCGTTGGGGAAGCTCGTCGAACAAAGAAGTGTGGAAGATGTGGTCAGAGGGGACATAACCGTCTTCGTTGCCCTAACCCCCCAACATCCTTCAGTGGAGGGACGAGCGGAGCCGCAAGTGCAGAAGCCCAAACTAGCGAAGCCGCTACTGCAGAAGTTGGAACAAGTGCAAATGCTCATCCAAATACTGCGCCCTCACGAAGATGCCGCCTCTGTCATGAGACTAGACATAACCAACGTCGATGCCCGCAACGGTTTCCTCCTCCCAATCAAATGATGGGTAATGATCCAAACATTGATGATTAGACACATTAATTAATTGAAGCTTTTATTTTAATAACATGTATTATGTTATTTAACGCTTACTTGTTTATGTTGATTTAATCTTCATCAGAGTACAATGAAACTTATATTATTGTTTGTTTAATGACGTCTTGCAAGTATTTTATTAATTAGAACACATGTAGCATGTAAATGTGCATTTATTTATTTAGCATATGTTTAAATTTTGGGAACTCAAACTTTTATAATGACACAAGTTTCCTCAGTTATATGACACATTATTTAGCATATGCAGGCAATAATATACACCAGGTCTAAATTGGTAAAAGAAACTGATTTCGTGATTCAAGTTGATCGGTTTTTCAGGTTGATCGGTTTTTCATTATTAATAAAAAACCGAAATCGGTTTTTAATAGCTCATAAAACCGACATTGCTTAATCTACCATATGCACGTCTGATCGGTTTTTTAGTAAAAGGAGAAACCGATTTCGGGTTTTTAGGTCACTTAAAAAACCGATCTTCGTCTTTCTTGAGTTCATCCCCTTCTGATGGCTCTTGGTGGGCAACAAATGACCCCGACTTACTTAAATTTAAACAATTAAAGTAAAATTGGGTAAATAACTTACGTAATGACTATGTATGGTGAAGTTGAAGTTAAACCTGATATTCGGTGATAACATTTTCACATTGTACAAATCTTAATGTAGATTCATCTAACAATGTATTATTGTTATATTAGTCCATACTAATATAATTCAATGGTTATATTAATTCTATGGTTTTTAGTGTATTTTGATCACTGGGAAACTAACATTTGAAGGGAAAAGGGGTCAAAATCTCTCAAAATGCCATGATCGGTTTTCCATATTGGTTAAGAAACCGCAATCGGTTTTCCATTAACCTTAAAAACCGAACACTAATTTTTCCCACCTTTTTCGTCGAATCGGTTTTTCATGCTAATGAGAAACCGAGTTCAGTTTTTGCACACCACTGAAAAAACCGATCAGACGATTATTTCTCCTTTTTGGATATTATTGAATAATACTATATATTCATTCATTATATATCGATATCTTAGATGATCCAAACGTATATGTGGCTTCCATTTTTATTTATATAATATTGATAGAATGGCATAATTTTATATAGAATCGGTAGAGTCGCACAAATAATGTATATAAACCTTCATTCTTTTACTTTAGGAAAAAAAAAACCTATTAATTAAATTTGAAAAAACCTATTAATTAAATTTGATCTAGGCTATTTATATACATTATTTGTGCGACTCTACCGATTTTATTCACTGTTATTATTATATATTATCAGAACCTGAAATTGTAAATTAGACTTTAAGTTATTAGAACCTTAAGTTCTGGATTTCAATTAATATAACTTGAAGTTCTAAACTTTAATTTATTAGAATCAGAAGTTCTAAATTTTCAATTTAATTAGAACCAAAAGTTATATATTCTCTAAAAATTTGTTTAGGGCCAAAAGTTCTACACTTCCCATTTAATTACAATCATAAATTCTATAAGTAATTAAAATGATTGGTGTGATTTAGAAAAGAATTCCAATCTCAATTACACCGAAACCTGAAATATAACCTTACTATAAAATTTAGATATGTACTTATGAAATACAATCACATCATAGCTTGAAAACAATTAAAAAAAAATTATAACGTGATTTCATTGATTATAGATCGTTACATTTTTTATTTGGAGTTCATTGATATTAACACAAATAAAAGGTAAAATGTGTATATATAATTTATTTAATTAGAAAATAAATAAAAAGGTAAATAAAAATATTAGAAAATGCTCCCATTTAATTAATAAAAATAATAACAATTACTTATATAAATGAATGAATAATTCATAAAAATAAATACAATTACTTATATACAACCTCTCCATTATTTATTACTTGTATTATATGAACATTTATTCATAAAATGTATAACTATTTATTAATTGTTATTTATGTTGCTCAAATAAATAACTTATAATTTAGAGATAACTTAGGCTAGAGGCTTATAGAGATATAGAGATTGAAGGTTCATTCTGATCAATCAAGATCAATCATTATTTATTACTTGTATTATATGAACATTTATGAATATAATTGGAACCGGCGGTAAAATATATAACTTTTTTGTTTTTTTAATTTGAAGGACAATGTATCACTATTTATGTTTGGAGAGGATATGACATTGTTATTTTGTTTTATAATAAGTAAAGCAAAATTAGGAAGATTTCTTTGAAGAGTTTTTCTTTCTTCTTTTCTTAAGTTTTTTTTTTTTTTTTTTTTAAAGCTCCTTTTTTAAGGTGTTATTTTTTTATTTTTAATTTTTTGGTGAACACCTCTTTTTTTAAGTTTTTGAATAAATACAATTACTTATATAAATGAATGAATAATTCATAAAAATAAATACAATTACTTATATACAACCTCTCCATCAGAGTCAACAGACCATTTTCCAAATTTATTTACTTTATACAATGGTGTCGAAAAAGTATACAGATCCCTTGCAATCTCTGCCCTCAGTGCAATGACATCTGCAACCTGATCCGGTCGTCTTGATTTCCATGTAGTCTCGTTTGATTGTAACAAATCACGTATGTACATGACCACATATGCTCCACAGCTCGTCCTGTATTAAAAACAAATTAATTAAATGATGTTATCATACCATTAAATATAATATAAAATAAAAAATATATATATTATATATATAAATATTAAATTTTCATTAAGTTACAAATTTACTCACCCATCGGGTTGCTGGGGCACAACCGATCTATCAAGACGTTCAACTGTCCATCGCTCATCCACAGGTGGCATCTCTATCTGGGTCCTCTCATAAAATCCCACAAACCACAATAAAATGGGCATCAAACACACCAGCGGCTCAAGTGGCGCAATGCGGAAAGCTAAGTCAGTATGTGCAAGAGAATCATATATTAATATCTTCTTCTGTCTCAAGCACACCTGACAAAGGACCCAGTGATTTTGATCTAGACTACATGGCAGCAACACCTGCAATTTGAAGACGTCAGTGATATAAGACTAATTTAAATATTTAAATGAGCAAAAAATAACTGATAATTTTTCATACAACACTCACATTTTCAACTTCCCACCACGGTACTGATGAGTCTAACTTGCTAGAATCGAATGCTAGCCACTCTGAGGGTACATCAGCTGTAACCGGATCAAATGTTTTTCCTTTGAGGACGTATTGCTCTCTATAGTATAATGTCATCAATGCCTGCAAGATAAAAAATTAAATATGTTATCACACTTAAGGGACATATGACTCTAAATTGTAACGACATAACTTATTAAAATGTAAACACTCACAAATAAAGAGCTCCCATGAACCGCATATGTAGTGTCCTCAACCTCATTCCACTTCTTTCGTAAACAGTACAAATAAGAATCGATGTGCTCAGAAGTGAACCATCTGTTCACATCCTCAATGGTTCGCAATGTCTCTGGTATCACGCACCACTGACAACGCTCAACTGCACGCCTAAAATAAAAGAAAAAAAAAAGGTTAAATATTTTTTAATAGTAACCAACATAAAGGTATAAAACTACTTATTATCAAAACCTGAGATCCAATGACGTGGAAGAAGCTTTGTATTCATTGTAGACAACCTCTACGGGGTCTACAGACTCTGCCACCTCCTCAACCTGCTTTTGGGGCACCTTCTTTTTCTTTTTTGGCGGTCCAAGATCAGTGTATGGTGTCCACAGAGATGCCGCTGGCTTCGTCTTTCGTTTGCCCCGCTCCTGGATGACCTCATCATGCAACTGTAAGGAAATCAAAACTATCAATTAAAATAAACATTTAGAATTATAAATCAAACTGTAACACAATTGAAATACTATACATACCTGGTCATCACCACGTTCATCCTCCTGATGGACCTCCTGCTCCTCCTGATGGATGGCTGTCTCGTCTCTATGGATAGGCGACTGATGGACTACCTCATCATGATGGCCAGGTGACTGATGGACCCCCTCGTCCTCATGTGGTGGTGGTGGTGGTAGTGGTGGTGGTGGTGGTGGTGGTGGTGGTGGGCTATAGATATGGTCAGGTGACTGATGGACCCCCTCGTCCTCATGTGGTGGTGGTGGGGGTGGTGGTGATGGTGGTGGTGGTGGTGGTGGGGGGGGATGGGGGTGGGGGGGGGGGGGGTGGGGGGGGGTGGTGGTGGTGGGCTATAGATATGGTCATCAGGGACAATGCTCCCATCATCATCATCATCATCATCATCATCGTCGTCGTCATCGTCATCATCCATAGAAATCTTTAAATATTCTTCCACCCGTCTCAGCCTTCTATCCATCTTACTTACTTTCTTGTAGGTTGCCTTCTGTAAACCCACAAGGTACTCAAACAACTGCATCACCTGCATAAATAAGTCATTTTACACAATGTACACAATTGAAAAAAAAAATTTCGACAGAGTCTCCCCTGTTTTTTGAGTATCCAGGGAAATATAACCTGCATATTTAAAATTACACTTCATCTATCATGTTTAGAGACTCCGTCTCTCTATCCCACTTCATATGATTATACAACATATCCACAACTTTTCCATTTACTCAAATGCACATTCACTTAACAATGAAATAAAATAAAACAATTAAGATTCGTACCTCAGAATGTACTGTAGGTACATCGTGCACCTTTTTTGCTCGTAACTCCGTAAAGTTATCCTCTGATTCAGGCTGTGCACTTGGGATGTCTTCATGCTGCTCCTCATCATTCCTTGCATCATCATCATCATCACGTGCATCATCATCATCACCACGTGCATCATCATCATCATCATCACGTGCATCAGCATCATCACCACGTGCATCATCATCATCATCATCATCATCCTCCTCACTCCCTCCGCCACCTACTTTATGTACCTCTTCGCCAACCAAATGCTTCGGATTGAATGATCTCCAATAATCCGTCTCCTTTTCGGCATCAGTAGGCTCAAGGGTTTGTGCAATACCAATTATCTGCAATATACATATATAAATGATTAGTTATATTATTATTAATGATGGTTAAAACAAAAAAAATGAAGGAAACCATTTTCAATTACTTTCACCACTTACAGGGGGAAAATCATTCAGGTTGGTTATGCCTTTCGGGGTCCTCTTCAATGTCCGTCTCCTACACCTTGACAGTTCATTTTGCAAGGATTGATTCTCTTTCGCTATCTTCTCTCGTAAGACCGGGAATATTTCCACCAACCACCACTATAATTTGATTAAACAAATAACAAACATATAGTTAGTGTATATATATATAAAATAAAATAAAATTCTATATATCAACCAATTAAAAGGAAACTATTATTAATTATTTACCATATTAAGTATACCTGAAATGCCGGAATATAACCATAAAGATTAATGGTCTTCGGTGGGTTTTTCACCCGCTCTTCATTAATCGCCAAATGGAGACAATGGATCAGCGTACTATAACTCAATGTACCCCAAGGGAACGAGTTCCATAACTCCGCATTCTCTATCATCACCCACATAAAATGACCAATGCTAGCTCTGTCATCCTGCCCCATGAAGAGATGGAAAGCGATCCCTACATTTGCTAACTTCAAAAGATCCTCATCATTTAAAACATTTTCACCCGCACGCCCCTGACGTCCTGTATGGCTCCTTGCCTCAACAAAGGTGGTTAGACTGGGGACACTCGGCGACACTCCATCAAACAATCGCCATAGGATGCTCTTTACATCATTTTGCACCGTATTGAAGATTTCTCGATCTACACCCCCAAAAGGAAGTCCTGTCACCAATAAAAACTCCTGTTTCCCAAACCTATATGTTCTTCCCCCGATTTCAAACCACATTTCATCACGGCGCCCACCGGGGACCTCTACCTCTCTAACAAGAAACCATAATATCACTGAAGCAGCTGTTGTATTGTTGCTGCTTATCTCTAAAATATGTCCGAATGGGCACTCTCTTATGAACCGGTCGTATAAGCCTCGTCTAGTAATCACCGCAATGATTTTACCAAGCCATTTGTGCCCAATATGTGTATTCCCGCTCGAATTCTTGCTAATTGTTTGTGAACTATATTTGTACTTGAAATCCATCTGTAGAAAACAACCAAAAACAGCAAATGATTAGTATAGTATTCAAATGTGAACAAAGAAAATCGGTTTTTAACTATGGATGGAAAACCGATCCATGATATTGATCGATTTTTCACCAGGGCTGGAAAATCGATCAATGATATTGATCGGTTTTTCACCAGGGATGGAAAACCGATCAATGATATTGATCATTGATCGGTTTTCCAACCCAGTGTGAAACACTGATCAATATCATTGATCGGTTTTTCACCAAAACCGATCAATGATAGAAAACAACTAGAAACAGCAAATGATGTATAGTATTCAAATGACAAATGTGAACAAATATCATTGATCGGTTTTTCACCAGGGCTGGAAAACCGATCAACGATGTTGCTCGGTTTTCCAGCCCTGGTGAAAAACCGATCAATGATATTGATCGGTTATTCACTTCGGTTTTTCACAGTACAGAAGAGAAAAACCGATCAACCTGTTGAAACCGAAGTGAAAAACCGAAGTGCAAAACCCCGAAGTCGAAAACCGAAGTTAACAACCGATTGTGGATTTGAAAAACCGAAGTTAACAACCGATTGTGAAAAACTGATTTGAAAAACTGAAGTTAACAACCGATTGTGAAAAACCGATTTGAAAAACCGATTGTCAACAACCGATTTCAAAAACCGATTTGAAAAACCGATTGTCAACAACCGATTTCAAAAACCGATTTGAAAAACTGATTGTCAACAACCGATTTCAAAAACCGATTGTGAAAAACCGATTTCAAAAAATACAAACGCCGACGATGATCGCAGCGTCATAACAACACAAATCTAACCTATTTCAACACAAAAACAACACAAATCTAACCTATTCTAATCTAATCATCATAACCTAACACAAATCCAACACAATTTAATCATCATAACACAAAACATCTCAAATTTGCAAAACGAAATTAAAAAGTTCATAACATGGTAGATTCGAGTACCTTGCCAAACTTGAGAGGGTCGCCGGCGGTCGAAGATGGTCTGCCAATGTCGAAAACGGTGAGAGAATGGCCGAAAACTGTCGAACGGTTGGTCGGGTAGTGCAAGGGGTGATCGGGTACGGGTCGCACAGTGTGGGTCGAGTTTTTGAATGGGAAACCGGTGATGAAAATGACTTTTCACCGATTTCTTACAAATATATATAGGAGGGGCTGTTTTGTAATTACATATTTTGGTTTTTTTAATTTTTTTGAAAATTAAGGGCTTATAGGTAAATATATGTAAGGGCATTATGGGTATTTTGGGTATATAATGAAATTAATTTGTTTGAGGGGTTAAATTTAATTTGTTTAAAAATATTGGGTAAAAACAAAAATGGTCATTTTGAAATGGGTATTTTTCGTAATTTTCGCTTATTTAAAATATATCAAAATGATACTTCAAAATTAATTGGAACATGGAATTTTAAGTCTTTACACATTATTTGTACAAAATTGTATCAGTAAGCCACAGCCATCGTTTTGCCATTGATTAGCCTATAGGGAGATTGATGCCCTATCAATCTCCATCAAACATCAATGGCCCAAACGCTTCAATTTTCATGCACCGGAGGAGATCGCTCTTAATCTCCTCTGTAGTATAGGAGATTGATTGATCTTCTCTACTGTGGGGGAGATGGTCAATGATCTAACCCTATGTTAAAGGAGATCATCCTTTTAATCAATTTGTTTAGTTTGCTATTAGTCTTTTTTTTTTTTTTTTTTATCACATGAGTTGCTTTTTATTTTATTTTATTTTTTTGAAGGACCCAATAAATTAATACACATATATTAAAACAATAAAACTCCTAAATTGTTAAGGGACCAAATTGTAAATTTCATGTAAATTTACAGGACTTTACTATATAATTTTAAATGTTTCACTCCCACTTTCTATGAAATTCATTCTTTAAAAAAGTAATAATTGGATTCGTTGTTCACATTGCTTTACCTAATAAGTACCCTTTGTGATAAAAGAATTCAAGTCATGAATGACTGACTTCTTATATATTCTTCATGTGGAGGAAAACAATTGCAATATATATTCTATTAGAGAGTAACGACAAATAAATTGTAGTCAACTTTATATATGGAGGTCGATTTACAGTGAAACTTCATACATCTCTACTTAGTAACCGCAAAATTATAACGTCAATCGGTATAACATTAAATAACTGTTAAGACTCCAACATTTAAGTTTATAAATAAAAGGGATAATCTTATTTTCCCCTCTGTAGTTTGACGTAATAGTCAAAATCCACTACTGATTTAAAAAATCGCTACTAACTCTTCTATCGTTTGATTAAATAGACAAAATACCCCTTATAGTTTAACAAAATATTCAGAAACCTCTTTGTAGTTTAAGAAATTATCCAAAAAACCCCTCGATCTTTTTCATCTTTGTGCATGTCATAATTACAGAAGAGATAAAATGAAATTTCTACAAACTACAGAGAAATAATTAATGATTACATAAAACAATTGGATGGGGACAAGGGAGAGGTGGGGATTGAGAGCATCCCTGAATAAAAATTTGATGGTCAAGATTTGTACGTCTCTATTAAGTTATCTTATAAACACATTTAACTAGGATAACTATTAAATTTAAAAGTTTAAATTTGTAAGAGTTTATTAACAAGTTACATTAGATGAATAATTGAATCTATTTTAATAAAATTTGTCATGGTTCAAAAAAAACATACACATACATTTAGTTAAGAAGAATGACACAATAAGTGTTACTTACCTAGCTGAAAACCATAGAAGTCATCTATTTTTATAGGATTTGAAATCGTGTGGTAAGAAAATGCCAATATATATATATATATGTATATACATATATATAGACACATTTTAATATAAAACTGGGGTATGCATACACTTGACAAAAAAAAAAAAAAAAAAAAAAAACGTGATTACATTCTAAAATGTGTGATAGTAATTTATCATATGTGATCATAACTAAACATGTGTGATTATAATCAGTAAATATGATCACATTTACTGATTGTGATTAATTTGATTACATTTACTTATTGTAATAATACATGTTGTTTAATTATAATCACATATGATAAATTACAATAACATATTTTAAAATGCAATAACAATTTTTTTTTTTTTTGTCTAGTGTATGCATATCCCAGTTGTCAGTTGTGTCCAAGAGGACTCCATGTATATGTATATGTATATATATATATATATATATATAGGTTTAGCTAATATAGATAATTTGATTTGTTGAATAATAATGAGTGGTGGCATTCACAGATAATTTGTTCAGAACTTTCACCCACTGGATTGTGAGAAAAGTATTTGGCAACATCGAATTCGAGACAGTTGCTGCATTTAAAGTCAATCTGGAAATTAATTTCTATGAATTGTTGAGTGTTTAGTCTTTGTTATTTTAATATATAGGATGGAAAATGACTCTTAATTTCCGTTTGATCCTAATTAAAAATCCATACCATTTTGTCTTACATTGCAATTATTCTAGTCATTTTGTTCGGAAGTTTTTGACTACCAAACACACAAAATTATCTGACAGACAGCGAATAAGTAAATTAATAAAGTGGCTGTTGGCATCGAAGTCAACGTTGTTATCCCCTAACTAGAGTTCTTCCAAGTAAATAAATAAATTGAGACCCCTTGGGTATACCTGAGATTACACTAGGCAAAAAAATTGAATGATTATATTTTATAATTATTGATTGTAATTTATTATATCTTAATTATATTTGATTACAACTAAATAAATTGGATTATATTTACAGCAATCGACAAGTAGTATTAAATTTATTATTTGTAATTAGACGTATTTAGTTATAATAATCTATAATAAAGATATAATAAATTACAATTAGTAATTATAGAATATAATCATTTTTTTTTTCTAATATATTGATACCCCGGATGTATTGTAGAATGTGTCAAACAAATCTAAGTATTATTATTATTATTATTATTATTTGAGTATCTCAATGTAATACCAAAAATCAACCTATTCACAAGTCCAATAAACGGGTTGCAGGCAAGGTCTAAAATAACAGCTTAAGAGTGGGGTCAGTATCCAATTCAACCCAATTGAAGCGCAGAAGCCTATTGTAGCGATTAGTCAAAACCAACCAAATTTAACAAGATTGACCAAATTAAATGTAAGGATTGACTAATTAAGTAGAGACAAGGATAAAGGGAATAGATCCCTTGATCTTAGGAGTCGTTATGGCTCGACAATAGTCCTTTTCCCACTTATAAAAAGAGAGTAACCAGTGAGAAGAGGATCATCTTGACCACTATGCCGTTCTTTTGCCAAATTCTCCACAAGCACTCATCAAACATCATTATCTACACCGTCGCACAACATCCTATTCTAATATCAATAACCATCTCTCTATCACTCATCTAATCTTAGTAACCACCTCACCATCACTCATCATACACCATACACACAATCATTTATCATATGCTCTTCTTTTTATACATTTATCTATAGTCAATTACATTTCTAACTTAAGCGTTGGAGTGTCATTGGCCGGCACCAACCCGATATCAAGGTAACCCATCTATTTCGTTTGACCATTTGTAGGTTGGTACATTCCAAAGAGCTAACTATAGAGCTAAGCCCCTACGTTAGCAAGTATAGAAATCAACCCATTATAGTTTGGCCCTGTCTGTGGGAACATAGCAATCAGAATATATAAGTCGATTGAACATATGATTAAGACAAAATAGCATAACAACAGTACTAAACAATGCCTGAAGCTCAAGTTGCCGCTTTAATGACGCAAATAAGAAGCTATATGGGGAAGCTTTAGAAACTTGAAGTAGAAAACCAAATAGTTCAGGCAAAAAATGTTGAGCTATAAACACGAGTAGAACAACTGACTGCTACGATATCACCAAGGTCCAATCAGTGAAATGGAGTAGAGCTAACAACTAAAGTGAGAAGAATGCCACTAGTGGTCAATGGATCGATTGTTAGGTAGCAAACTATCCAACTTCCTAAACTAGCTAGCTAGCCAGTAAAGTTCAATGTCACAAGATTCGCCAAAGATCAGGCAAGGAATTTGACAATTGATCATGAACCTCTACAATACAATAGATGAAGACTATCGAGTGCTTGACAACACATTGTAATGCCCGGAGGTAGCGAGTAAGTCGCATTAATTCAAGCTACACAACTAGAAGCAACAACCTTAATAGTACTGAGTGATGTAAAGGAAGTTAGGAATCTATGATAGACCATTTTGGTGTCGAACAAACTAACAATGAGGTTTGTAGAGATTGAAGCTATGATAAATTGAATCCATAGTATGTTGGCCTCCAAAAGAAAGAGCACTGCTATAAGCTTTGTGGATTCGCCTTTTATCGACTTAATTGCATTGGTGGAGATGCCCAAGAAGTTCAACCTTCCCAACATGAAGATGCATGATGTGACGACCAATCTTGCCGATCATATCATCCAATACAAGCAGTGTATGTTTAAGGTCGCCGTTCCACGTAACCTTAAAGAAGCAGTAATGTGTAAAGGGTTCAAATCAAGTTTACTGAGATCAACATTGCAGTGGTTCATGAACATACTAAAGAACAGCATAAGATCCTCTGCTTAACTCATGGATATGTTCATAGAGCAACTTGTGAGCAATAAAAAGCCAGAGAAACACTCAGATGACTTGTATTTTTTAGTGCAAAGTCTAGGCGAGTGCCATAGAAACTATGTCGATCAATTCAACAAGGAGAAGGTTTCAATCCCAAACTTCAATGTCTCCATCATTGTCTCTACTTTTAGGAATGGGATGCTCCATGATTCAGAACTATTGATGGGTCACTAATTATTATTATTTTATTCATAATTTACCTATTTATATGTTATGTTTTTTAGTGAAACTAGTGCTTTTATTTGCTTTGTGTTTTTGTTTTTAAACTTAGGTTTTGAGAAGAAAATATAGTAATTAGCGGAATTTCAAAAAATAAATTCAAGAGTGAATTGCAAAAGTTTGAAAGATTTTAAAGTCAGAAACTTAATTGCAAAGTCCGAAGATTATTGAAGCTCAAAGATAATTAGAAGAAGTTTAGGGGTTGAATATGTAATTTACCAATCGAATAAGACTTAAAAAAAAGGCGTAATTAATATACGGCAAGTTTGTGTCTCAAGTTCGAACTCATGACATGAAGCTGTAGCACTACAACATGTTCGTGTGGCATGTTTGAAGTCGCAACACCTATTTTTCGTAGATTTCCCACTTCATTCATGCATTGATTGCTTTGCTTTCTTGTCAAGAAATCTATTTTGGTTGACCCTTGAGCACTATAATTAGGTGCTTTCACCATTCATTCAACACACATAAGAGAAGATAGAGAGAGAAGTAAAGAAGCAAAGCTGAAGGCTTCAGTTCCATCTTCTCTTTTCTTCATCTTTATTTTTATGTAGTTAGTTTATTAATTAAGGCTAACTTGAAGCCCTAAATATGAACTTAATTTGTTTATCTTTTCAATAAAGCTTTATGATTTGCATAATGAAATTAATATCTCTATTTTAATTTTATCTTATTTATTTTGTTTCTTTGATTGATCATTGTAGTAACATATTTTTATGATTATATTATAAGAATATAAATCGCACGCCAAACAGACATATTCTTGATTTGTAACAATCAATTGTTTACGAACCAATTAAGGAGCATTAATTCATAGATACCTAGGATAGACGCCATGTTCTAGGATTTGTGTGACCTACTTAATGGATGCCAATTATTAGATTTAAGTAGACACCATGCTAGGTTATTCTTAGGAATACAAGTATCTACATAAACGCCATGTGATTTACATACAATCTAAGAAAAAATAAATACTACATCCAGTATGGCCATTACCTTGTCATGAATGTCTTCATCATGCATTATCACGGATTTGCTTTATTTATCTTTATAACAAATTGACGAATTGTTTAGTGGTGGATAGGATGTCCAAACTAAGGGTTTTTTTTTTTTTCCCCATCGATTTTGTTTTAATTAATTTAGTTTTCCACTTGTAATTTAATTTTTTTTACTTTTTAAACTCAATCACAAGAACCCTTTTATTTAATTTATTTGTCCTTAGATTAGGTCTTAAATAAACTTAAAATTAAAGTAAGTTGAAACTTCTAGTTAGATCGACCTTTTTTTGTCACTATACTCGATAAACGATTTGTGCAATTGTAAGGTTTTAATAAATTAGTTTGTTAAAAAATTAACCAACACCTGTATAAGGAATTGACGAAATATCCTTTTAAGACCATGAAGGATGTGCTGACAAGGTCACGAGTACAAATCAACTGAGAGGAAGATGTAGCAAATCATCAACAGAAGGGGTTGAGTGTCAAATGGATAACAAAATTGGTCTATTAGACAGAAATAGCTCTTATAGATCAGCACCATATCCTAGTAGAAGGGATGATTGGTAGGAATGACGTTGACTATATGATCGACTTAACGATCGACCAACTAGACAATATGATCTATTGACAGGTCACAAAAACCTCTTCCATGCTACAAAAACATTAGCCCTATCAAAGTAGTTACAATAATGGAAAGTATGGACAATGCCATGAAGTGGCTTGAAAAGATGAGAGGTCCGCCCAGATTTAGAGACAAGTCTAAATGGTGTGAATTTCATGGCGACTATGAGCACAAGATGGAAGATTGCATCTCTTTACGAATCGAGGTTGCATTGCTCTTAAGAATGGTTACCTTAGGCAATTTCTTAGTGACAAAGGAAAAGAAACAATATGTTGAGTTAATGATCGACAAAAAGAGAATGAGCCTACTCCACTAATACCTTTGGTCTATGAGAGGACAAGAAATGTGATCACAGGAGGTTCGAAGGTGAATGGTGCGACACAGAGAGATGTGATGGTAGTTGGAAGTGAAGACTACGTAATTAGTTTTCCCAACAACGAAGCGACCGATTTGTTTAACCCACCATGTTACTTGGGTTATGAGGAAATTGCACAACACTCCTTTAATGTTTCTCCAAAAGCAAATGAAAACACATTTACCTTTTTATTACACCAAACCCCTTAGTTGTGTCATTAGACTTTTGTCAATGTTAAGTGAGTGAAGGACATTTTGCTACTTTCACCTAAGACTGGTAGGGTATCAATTATTAAATATAAATTGTAAGCCCTCGAATTGGATTTTACGGATTTCCCCAGATATAGTCCCTAAATAATTATTGGAGACCCTAATTGGTTTATGGAAATACTTAAGGTCATAGAAAACCCATAGAAATCTATTTCAACTCGATTGGAGACTAAACGGAAGGATAAAACAGTGAATGAAATCGAGTAAATTTTAAGGAAATAAGGGACTAAGTTGAAGATAAATTTTAATAATTGTGGTTAAAGTGGAATTAAGTTAAAAGTCAATGGAGGAGACCGATATTTTTAAAGGACGTGACCGTCATTTTGAGAATAATTTGGGGAGGAAAATAGAAGCCAAAAGTTTGTCTAAAAATCTAAAGAGAGAGAGAGTGAGCTGTCGTAGAAAAGAGAAGAGAAGAAGAAAGAAGAGAAAGAAGAAGAAGAAGGAAGAAGAAAAAGGAGAGAGAGCTAACCGTGACTGCCGACCAAGTAGCTCCGACCAGCTTAGCTCAACGCCGTAAAGCTCGTCGAACCAACAACAGATCAGATTGAAGCCAAGCTGATCGACGCTGAAACGAAGCAGATCTGCCGACCGTTGCCGCGCGACGCTAAACGGAGTATAACTGCCGCGAACTAGACTTGTTCGCTGTCGCGCCGACGCCGATGAGTACCTGTCACCGACCCGCACCAGATTGAGCTGAAACCGAGCTGAACGGCGGTCAAAACCAGCTCATCCCACGCGTGAAACTGCCGTCGATCGACAGTAAAAACCAACCTCCAACTGGGGCGAAGCTGAGAGGGAAAGAGAGAGAGGAAGAGAGGAGGAAGAAGAGAGGAAAAATCCAGCCCAGATCTGCTATAAAACTAGTCCAAAATCAGCTCGAAAATCATTCTCAAAGCGTAGTCAACGCGAAAGAAAAGGGGTGAGTTATTTAAGTTTGAAATTGATGATTTCGTTGGTGATTTAAGTTGATTCGAAATGGATCTCGTTATGATTTGTTTGTTGGTTGTTTTTGAGTGAAAACGAGTTGAAAAACAAGTGGATTTAAGCCTATTGGGAGTTTAGAAAACCAAAAATTCAAAGAGAATCCAAATCGCGCAATAAACTAGTTTAAAGGACAATTTCGTAAATTTGACCCTTATGATGTCCGTTGAGAGTTTGGATGACCCTAATGAGTTTAATTAGGCATATTGAAGCTATTAAAAGCGAAAGATTAAGATTATAAATCAAAATGGAAAGTTGCGCGTAAAAAGGATTATATAGGGACGATTGTATAATTTCGAGTTTCCAGAAGTGACGCGAACGTAAATTTATACTTCCATATGTTGTGTAGGTGACGAGGGAGCTCGAGGATCGAGACGAGAGGATTAGGGGCTCCGCACGCGCTATTTTCAGTCATCAGTTTTGTGAGTGAGTTTTATTTAAAGATTTTAAAAGTATTTCAAATTATCAAATTTGATTTGATAAGTAATTGCTTGAGTTTATTTTAAATGTATTGATATATGCATGAGCATTAGTTTGAAATGAGAATGTGATTTTATATGCATATATATAAAGTTGTTGAAATGAAACTGCAGAAACTAAGTTTTCAAGTTTGAATTGAGAAAATCAGTTTTAGTGCTTAATGCACTCAGAAAATGAGTTTTAGTGCTTATGGCACTCAGAAATCATATTTTAGTGTTTTACGCACTCAGAAAAAAGAATTGTGCTTTTGCACCAGAAAGTTAAAGCAGAAAAGAGAAAAGTGTTTTCAAAACCAGAAAGTATCACCTCAGGGATTTTCAGAGATTACAGAGCAGTTTAGACCCGATCGGTCTATCCCACTTCAGTTGGCACAGTCCTGGGGAGGGATAAGTCACTAACCAGGGGGATAAGTGTCAGAGTCTGTCAGTCGAGTCGCCATTACTGATGTGGGGTAGTGTTTCGTGTGCCATGGTTAGCGCTGAGAAATTCCGCACATGGCCACGAGATGTCTCAGGTTAGGCGAGCTATGGTTAGCGCTGAGAAATTCCGCACATAGCCGCGAGATGTCTCAGAATTGACGAGCTATGGTTAGCGCTGAGAAATTCCGCACATAGCCGTTAGAATCTAGAGACCCCAGATTTAGGGATACTATGGTAATTTTAAAAGATATCAAGAAACGGTTTTAAAAAGAAAAGCAGATTTGAGATAAAAGATATTTATAATTATTATTGAAGTTATTTCTGATTTACAGTTGCAAGTTTTGTATTTAAATACGTGCTTGTGTTTATATATGAAAGCTCTTGTTTAAGTTGATATTTAAGAGATTTAAACGTGAAAAGTTTTAGAAACAAAGAATAGTTTTCAAACGTTTTCAGAGGAGGACGTTTTGAAAAACAGATTTTCAAAGAAAAGATAAATTACCACTCACTGAGCTTCTAGCTCATTATTTTCTGTTTTCTATAAAAACCTCCTCAGGTACTCTCAGCAGGTAGCCGATCAATAGTATTACCTCCAGCGGGTGAGCCGGCGCGACACGACATCATTGAGTAGCTCATTTTGTTTTAGCAGTTATATTTCATGTAAATATCTTTTGAAATATATAAGTAATTTAAAAGTTGTAATTATTTGTTTATAACTGTTTTTAAACTGTTTTTGATTTAAATGCAGTTTATTAAATGTTATTTGAATTTTCATAAGTTGATTTAAAAATCAAATGCATGATTGAGGCCTATGGGCAACCAGAAGTTGGGTTGGTGATAAATTTTAGTCGAAGTGTTGATATTTTTGTAAACAGGTTTTTCGGGAACGTTAAAAATGCAGCCGTTATGCTGCCGAAAATTTCTTAGAAAAATAAGTTTCAAAAAAATGAATTTAAAATTAAAAAAAAAAAAAAATTTCCTACACGTTTTTAGTTTTTAAAGAAAACCCAACCCAACAATGTTTCAGAAAGTATGAAAGAGTTTAGGGTTCGCTCCACGAATTTCGCTTAGCCCGACGAGTCGGGTCTGGGAGGGATCCGTTGAGGTGCCTGGCGTGACCGACCGGATCAGAGTTAGAGGTATCCGGGTTGGGTCGCGTCAAGGTGGTATCAGAGCAGGTTAGTTGCAGCCAAGGCTGGCTACATGATCGGGGGTTCTCACAGTGTGAGTAAGACTGGCGAAGCATTGGCTCTTACCCCGACATGTCCGGGAGTCCGGTTGCACACGAAAGGGTTAGGCAAAGGCCTAGGTCGAGAGGCCGTGTGTAAAACCTGTGTCTGAGGTACACCTTATAGCCAGCTGTTTACTGTCAGGTGGTATCAGAGCAAGGTTTTGGAAAGTCTTAAAAAGTTTTGAGAAAAGTCAATTTCGAAGAGTTTTAAGAAAATTTCAGTATGTTTTAGATCGTTTTGAAGCATTGCATGATTTTGCATTATTTCTAAATTTTATTTTCATGCATTCGAACATCATAGATATGTAACGTCGTGGTCGTGGTCGCCCGAGGATTTGGAGGGTAGTTGAGGTACCTATGAGAGAGGAGGAGTCCGAGCGTGGTGCGAGGTATGTGAATGCCCTAATAGAGCAGCCTACATTTGAGTAGGGAGTACCGAATTGGTCAGTGTTTTGATTGTAAAATATTAAATAAAGTTATAGATTGATTTATGAAATAGATGTGAAAGATAAAGGAAAGCGATAAAAAGATATTCCATTGGTTAGAGATTTTTCTGATGTATTTGGATGATATAACCTTATGTTTTGATCAATTATAAGGGATATAGAGTTATTTCGTTTAATTACTATTTAGCACAAGATGTAGAACTTGAAAATGTTGATATGATGAGTCATAAAAGTGTGGAATAAATTGGAAGGATAGTATGTGATGAGATTTGGTTATTGTATATGGACATAATTCTCTATTTTGAGTACAAATGAAATTTGAGGATTTCAGCCTCCCTTGGATAATTTTCAGAGTTAAGTGTTGATATCGAATCTAAATGTGATTAATTGTGTGAGTAAGGTATTGTTGTTGAATAATAGAGTTGCACAGCGAAAGCATAGGGTATAATCTTTAGTTCGAAACCAATCATGTTTATTAGAATTGAAATCAAGATATGAAGTAGTAAACCGTGAGTTTGAGATAATGAAGAGAGATTGAAAGACATTCCAGTAGTTAGAAAATTTCCAAATGTGCGCTCTCAAAGAACTCTCCTGGTTTACCATCCGAGAGGGAAATTAGTGAATATGACCAGAAGTTGTAATGTTCATTACATTGAATTGGCTATTGAATTAGGATTGATGTGAATAATTGGTGATCGAATTTTGAAATGCTTAGATGATATGATTTTATGGTGAGTAATTAAATCAGATATGATATTATTATGTTTAATAACTGCTTAGCATAAAGCGCGATTTGAGAATATTGATGGTAAGAATCACAAAGGTCATAGAGTTCATTAGAAAGGTAACAGGTAAGTAAGATGGATCATGAACGAATCAGATTTTTGATGTTAAATAATCTGCTAATTGATGGATGTTATGAAATGAGGTTGAGTTAGTATATGAGGACATGATTGTTTATTTTTGAATATAGATCAGATTTGAGGATTTAAGTTCTTTATTGAAGATTTTGGAGTTAGGTGTGAATCGTGATGAGATAGTGAAATTGCGTAGCAAAAGTGTAATGTGTAATCTTTAATTTGAGAAATTCATGTCTATTAGATTTGAAATTTGAGTTATGGAACAATAGATATCAATTTGGAAATGGCAAGATGAGGTATATATAAATGAGATATAGTTTTAATGCCATGAAATATGATCCAGAAGAGGATATAGGTAATGATTCTTAAATTAATGATGATGTTTAAGTATTGATTGATTTAAGAGCTCTCTATTTTATTAATTTTGTGGATCTTATTGATGGAATTAGTTTGGATGCGAGATTATGAAAGTGTAGTATCAAGTAATTTTTCCTTCAGACGATGAGGTGAGTTTGGGTGGATATTAGTTATAAGTATTGACTTGAAAGATGAGACAAATCAGCCTGTATCTTTGGCTGTGTTGATGATCTGATTAAGAAAAAAAAAATAAAAAATGAGAGCCTTATTTGAAATACGGTACGTAGATCCTTAAGTAGTATCATAGTTTATGAGTTTCAAATGATTGGAGTTCTTGAGAAGGAATGACAGAGAGCTAGTAAGGCTAAGTTTCTAGTTCAATTTCTAAAAGAGAAACTCAGGAAGAAGATATTTGAACAGGATGTTCAAGCAATGATGATGTAAAGGTTAGAGCGATGATACATAAAATGTTATAAATGATGTTACAGTGAAAAAAGGATTCAAAAGAGAGAATTATTCAGATGAGATCATTTAGAAATTTCGAGGACGAAATTTTTATAAGGAGGGGAGAAATTGTAAGCCCTCGAATTGGATTTTACGGATTTCCCCAGATATAGTCCCTAAATAATTATTGGAGACCCTAATTGGTTTATGGAAATACTTAAGGTCATAGAAAACCCATAGAAATCTATTTCAACTCGATTGGAGACTAAACGGAAGGATAAAATAGTGAATGAAATCGAGTAAATTTTAAGGAAATAAGGGACTAAGTTGAAGATAAATTTTAATAATTGTGGTTAAAGTGGAATTAAGTTAAAAGTCAAGGGAGGAGACCGATATTTTTAAAGGATGTGACCGTCATTTTGAGAATAGTTTGGGAAGGAAAATAGAAGCCAAAAGTTTGTCTAAAAATCTAAAGAGAGAGAGAGTGAGCTGTTGTAGAAAAGAGAAGAGAAGAAGAAAGAAGAGAAAGAAGAAGAAGAAGGAAGAAGAAAAAGGAGAGAAAGCTGACCGTGACTGCCGACCAAGTAGCTCCGACCTGCTTAGCTTGACGCCGTAAAGCTCGTCGAACCAGCAACAGATCAGATTGAAGCCGAGCTGATCGACGCTGAAACGAAGCAGATCTGCCGACCGCTGCCGCGCGACGCCAAACGGAGCAGAACTACCGCGAACCAGACTTGTTCGCTGTCGCGCCGACGCCGATGAGCACCTGTCACCGACCCGCACCAGATCGAGCTGAAACCGAGCTGAACGGCGGCCAAAACCAGCTCATCCCGCGCGTGAAATTGCCGTCGATCGACAGTAAAAACCAACCTCCAACTGCGGCGAAGCTGAAAGGGAAAGAGAGAGAGGAAGAGAGGAGGAAGAAGAGAGGAAAAATCCAGCCCAGATCTGCTATAAAACTAGTCCAAAATCAGCTCGAAAATCATTCTCAAAGCGTAGGTCAACGCGAAAGAAAAGGGGTGAGTTATTTAAGTTTGAAATTGATGATTTCGTTGGTGATTTAAGTTGATTCGAAATGGATCTCGTTATGATTTGTTTGTTGGTTGTTTTTGAGTGAAAACGAGTTGAAAAACAAGTGGATTTAAGCCTATTGGGAGTTTAGAAAACCAAAAATTCAAAGAGAATCCAAATCGCGCAATAAACTAGTTTAAAGGACAATTTCGTAAATTTGACCCTTATGATGTCCGTTGAGAGTTTGGATGACCCTAATGAGTTTAATTAGGCATATTGAAGCTATTAAAAGCGAAGATTAAGATTATAAATCAAAATGGAAAGTTGCGCGTAAAAGGATTATATAGGGACGATTGTATAATTTCGAGTTTCCAGAAGTGACGCGAACGTAAATTTATACTTCCATATGTTGTGTAGGTGACGAGGGAGCTCGAGGATCGAGACGAGAGGATTAGGGGCTCCGCACGCGCTATTTTCAGTCATCAGTTTTGTGAGTGAGTTTTATTTAAAGATTTTAAAAGTATTTCAAATTATCAAATTTGATTTGATAAGTAATTGCTTGAGTTTATTTTAAATGTATTGATATATGCATGAGCATTAGTTTGAAATGAGAATGTGATTTTATATGCATATATATAAAGTTGTTGAAATGAAACTGCAGAAACTAAGTTTTCAAGTTTGAATTGAGAAAATCAGTTTTAGTGCTTAATGCACTCAGAAAATGAGTTTTAGTGCTTATGGCACTCAGAAATCAGATTTTAGTGTTTTACGCACTCAAAAAAAAAGAATTGTGCTTTTGCACCAGAAAGTTAAAGCAGAAAAGAGAAAAGTGTTTTCAAAACCAGAAAGTATCACCTCAGGGATTTTCAGAGATTACAGAGCAGTTCAGACCCGATCGGTCTATCCCACTTCAGTTGGCACAGTCCTGGGGAGGGATAAGTCACTAACCAGAGGGATAAGTGTCAGAGTCTGTCAGTCGAGTCGCCATTACTGATGTGGGGTAGTGTTTCGTGTGCTATGGTTAGCACTGAGAAATTCCGCACATGGCCACGAGATGTCTCAGGTTAGGCGAGCTATGGTTAGTGCTGAGAAATTCCGCACATAGCCGCGAGATGTCTCAGAGTTGACGAGCTATGGTTAGCGCTGAGAAATTCCGCACATAGCCGTTAGATTCTAGAGACCCCAGATTTAGGGATACTATGGTAATTTTAAAAGATATCAGGAAACGGTTTTAAAAAGAAAAGCAGATTTGAGATAAAAGATATTTTATAATTATTATTGAAGTTATTTCTGATTTACAATTGCAAGTTTTGTATTTAAATACATGCTTGTGTTTATATATGAAAGCTCTTGTTTAAGTTGATATTTAAGAGATTTAAACGTGAAAAGTTTTAGAAACAAAGAATAGTTTTCAAACGTTTTCAGAAGAGGACGTTTTGAAAAACAGATTTTCAAAGAAAAGATAAATTACCACTCACTGAGCTTCTAGCTCATTATTTTCTGTTTTCTATAAAAACCTCCTCAGGTACTCTCAGCAGGTAGCCGATCAGTAGTATTACCTCCAGCGGGTGAGCCGGCGCGACACGACATCATTGAGTAGCTCATTTTGTTTTAGCAGTTATATTTCATGTAAATATCTTTTGAAATGTATAAGTAATTTAAAAGTTGTAATTATTTGTTTATAACTGTTTTTAAACTGTTTTTGATTTAAATGCAGTTTATTAAATGTTATTTGAATTTTCATAAGTTGATCTAAAAATCAAATGCATGATTGAGGCCTATGGGCAACCAGAAGTTGGGTTGGTGATAAATTTTAGTCGAAGTGTTGATATTTTTGTAAACAGGTTTTTCGGGAACGTTAAAAATGCAGCCGTTATGCTGCCGAAACTTTCTTAGAAAAATAAGTTTCAAAAAAATGAATTTAAAATTAAAAAAAAAAAAAAAAATTTCCTACGCGTTTTAGTTTTTAAAGAAAACCCAACCCAACAATGTTTTAGAAAGTATGAAAGAGTTTAGGGTTCGCTTCATGGATTTCGCTTAGCCCGACGAGTCGGGTCTGGGAGGGATCCGTTGGGGTGCCCGGCGTGACCGACCGGATCAGAGTTAGAGGTATCCGGGTTGGGTCGCGTCATAAATAGACTTTTAAAATTAAAAAATTGAATTAAAAATTAAAAACCCACCATCACCATCATTATATTCATTACAATCATCAACAAAACCCACCACCATCATCATCATCATAGCCAATCTCCTCCTATTCTCGTTCTCTCTTCTTTTTCAGGTTTCAAACAAAAACACAACCTTGATCTGCAACTCATTCCATTCTCTCTTCTTATGATCACCATCGTCGATCAATAATTTTTTTTTTTTTAAGATTTCTATTTTCTTCAATTGGGTTGACGAACCCAAATGAAGATTCATCTAGGTTCGTCGAACCCAGATGAATATGGTTTTGTCGACCCAAATTCATCTTCATTTAGGTAGACCTAGATGAAGAACATGTATTTTTTTTTTTAATAATAATAAATGTTGATGGATGTTGTGTAAGCCTCGAATTGGATTTTACGGATTTTCCCAGATATAGTCCCTAAATAATTATTGGAGACCCTAATTGGTTTATGGAAACGCTTAAGGTTATAGAGAACTCATAGGGATTGAATTAAACTTGATTGGAGATTAAACGGAATGACAAAATGATGAAGGGAATCGAATAATTTTTAAGGTGAATAAGGGACTAATTTGAAGATAAATTTTAATAATTATGGTCATAGTAAGATTTAGTTAAAAGATAAGGGAGGAGAATGGAATTATCTTAGGGCGTAAGTGGAATAAATGAGAATTGTGGGGAGGAAAATAGAAGCCAAGAAGTATAGTTGACTTTTTAAAATAAAAGACAAACTAGTCTCTCCGAAGAAGAAGAAGAAAGAAAAGAAAGAAGAAGAGAGAAGAAAGAAAGAAGAAGAGAGAAGAAGATATCGTCGTTGCCATGCCGACCATCCAGCCGCCGACCAAGCTCGCCGTCGCCGAACAGCAGCTGCCGAAGTCGAGCAGAAACGTCACGCAAACCAGCTGCGAACCAGAGCAGAAAAAACCGAGCAGAACAGCCGTGAAACAGCTCCGATCGACGTGGAAAAGAGTGGCAACGAGCTGACCGTCCGGTCACCTGCTGAACCCGCGCCCTAGCCCAACCGATCCAATCCATTTCCAGCTGCAACCAAGCTCGAACCCAGCTCGAAACCCGTGTGAATAGGCAGCAGATCGGGCGATGGAGACAGTGCAGAACGGCGGCGAAAAAACAGCTGCAAATTGCGGCGAACTGAGAGGGAAAGAGAGAGAGGAAGAGAGGAGGAAGAAGAGAGGAAAAATCCAGCCCAGATCTGCTATAAAACTAGTCCAAAATCAACTCGAAAATCATCCTCAAAGCGTAGTCAACGCGAAAGAAAAGGGGTAAGTTATTTAAGTTTGAAATTGATGATTTCGTTGGTGATTTAGGTTGATTCGAAATGGATCTCGTTATGATTTTTTTGTTGGTTGTTTTTGAGTGAAAACGAATTGAAAAACAAGTGGATTTAAGCCTATTGGGAGTTTAGAAAACCAAAAATTCAAAGAGAATCCAAATCGCGCAATAAACTAGTTGAAAGGGCAATTTCGTAAATTGACCCTTATGATGTCCGTTGAGAGTTTGGATGACCCTAATGAGTTTAATTAGGCATGTTGAAGCTATTAAAAGCGAAAGATTAAGATTAGAAATCAAAATGAAAAGTTGCGCGTAAAAAGGATTATATAGGGACGATTGTGTAATTTCGAGTTTCCAGAAGTGACGTTAACGTAAAGTTATGTTTCCATATGTTATGTAGGTGACGAGGACGCTCGTGGATCGAGGCGAGAGGATTAGGGGCTCCGCACATGCTATTTTCAGTCAACAGTTTTGTGAGTGAGTTTTATTTAAAAATTTTAAAAGTATTTCAAATTATCAAATGTGATTTAATAAGTAATTGCTTGAGTTTATTTTAATGCATTGATATATGCATGAGCATTAGTTTGAAATGAGAATGTGATTTTATATGCATATATATAAAGTTGTTGAAATGAAATTTCAGAAACTAAGTTTTCAAGTTTGAATTGAGAAAATCAGTTTTAGTGCTTAATGCACTCAGAAAATGAGTTTTAGTGCTTATGGCACTCAGAAATCAGAATTTAGTTGCTTTACGCACTCAGAAAAGAGAATTGTGCTTTTGCACCAGAAAGTTAAAGCAGAAAAGAGAAAAGTGTTTTCAAAACCAGAAAGTATCCCCTCAGGGATTTTCAGAGATTACAAAGCAGTTTAGACCCGATCGGTCTATCCCACTTCAGTTGGCAACAGTCCTGGGGAGGGATAAGCCACTAACCAGGGGGATAAGTGTCAGAGTTTGTCAGTCGAGTCGCCATTACTGATGTGGGGTAGTGTTTCGTGTGCTATGGTTAGCACTGAGAAATTCCGCACATGGCCACGAGATGTCTCAGGTTAGGCGAGCTATGGTTAGCGCTAAGAAATTCCGCACATAGCCGCGAGATGTCTCAAGAGTTAACGAGCTATGGTTAGCGCTGAGAAATTCCGCACATAGCTGTTAGATTCGAGGAGACCCCAAATTTAGGGATACTATGGTAACTTTAAAAGATATCAGGAACAGTTTTAAAAAGAAAAGCAGATTTGAGATAAAAGATATTTATAATTATTATTGAAGTTATTTATGATTTACAGTTGCAAGTTGTGTATATAAATACGTGCTTGTGTTATATATGAAAGCTCTTGTTTAAGTTGATATTTAAGAGATTTAAGCGTGAAACGTTTAAAAACAAAGAATAGTTTTCAAACGTTTTCAGAGGAGGACGTTTTGAAAAACACATTTTGAAAGAAAAGATAAATTACCACTCACTGAGCTTCTAGCTCATTATTTTCTGTTTTCTATAAAAACCTCCTCAGGTACTCTCAGCAGGTAGCCGATCAGTAGTATTATCTCCAGCGGGTGAGCCGGCGCAACACGACATCATTAAGTAGCTCCATTTGGTTTTAGCAGTTATATTTCATGTAAATATCTTTTGAAATGTATAAGTAATTTAAAAGTTGTAATTATTTGTTTATAACTGTTTTTAAAACTGTTTTTGATTTAAAATGCGGTTTATTAAATGTCATTTGAATTTTCATAAGTTGATTTAACAATCAAATGCATGATTGAGGCCTACGGGCAACCAGAAGTTGGGGTTGGGTGATAAATTTTAGTCGAAGTGTTGATATTTTTGTAAACAGGTTTTTCGGGAACATTAAAAATGCAGCTGTTATGCTGTTGAAAATTTCTTAGAAAAATAAGTTTCAAAAAATGAATTTAAAATTAAAATTAAAAAAATTTTCCTACGCGTTTTTAGTTTTTAAAGAAAGCCCAACCCAACGATGTTTCAGAAAGTATGAAAGAGTTTAGGGTTCGCTCCACGGGTTTCGCTTAGCCCGACGAGTCGGGTCTGAGAGGATCCGTTGGGGTGCCCGGCGTGATCGACCCGATCAGAGTTAGAGGTATCCGGTTCGGGTCGCGTCATGTTGGTTGATAAAGATGATGGTGGATTGATGTTGATGGTGTTGGTTGATGAAGATAATGGCTGAGAAAGGAGAAAAAGTTGAAGAAGCAGATCGGAGGTGATGAAGTTGAAGAAGTTAAAATAGTTGAAGAAGTTAAGTTGATAGTGGATTGAGGATGATGAAATGCCATTAGGTGGCGATGAATGTGATTATTAGAGATGGGGATCTATCTCCATCATCCACTTTTTATAATGGACCCCTTAAAATATAGTATTTTTTTAAAGAACAAATTACACGATACC